>JAFBJU010000159.1:1386877-1397234 GCA_016785305.1 Colistium nudipinnis
ACACACACACACACACACACACACACACACACACACACACACACACACACACACATGCTTCTGATCCTTCTTAGCAGCTCCATCTGTCATATTCACCTCACCTCACTTAGGATTCCAATTTGTTTTTATTTCAGCACAACATTACAGCATAAAAATGCGTGAAGCCAAGTAACTACATGTGCATGTGTGTAGTGGAGAATGCAGACAGCCATCGCTGCACACGTCGTTTGTCACCTGTCCTTATCCGAGACTGTGAACCTGTCATGAAACAGCAGAGAAAAGCACAGAGAAAACAGGTGCTGTATCACCTGAGGAAAAATAAGCACCTACAGGGATTCATCATTAAAATTAGGGCATCAACTCCAGAGGACTGAGCTGGAGTGAAAGATAGAGGGAGAGAAAGCCAGGAGCTAAGGAGGAGGGAACCATCTCTGTGATTATTTGAACAGCAGTTGTCAAGCCACAAGGCCTGGCCCTGCATCCTGAAAATGTTGACTTTAAACCTCCCCAGACTATAACTAATGAATGATTAGGTGGACGGCCCCGTCTTCATTTCTCTTCCTTCACTCCTTTGTCTCTCTAACATGTCCGGCTCTCTGGCCCTCCGTCCCCCAATATGTTCTGTATTAGTGGGTCTGTGCGGAGTGTTTGAAGTAGGAAAATTGTGGAGGTGGGTGGGCAGCCGACCACCGTACTCTGAGGAGACCTGTGACGCACAGAGAACTATCCTCTGACTCCATTAGCATACCTCTGCTGGCACAGGCACAGTCGGCCTGACTGCCTCTTATGTGGCTGCTATTATATTTGCGTGGAGGCTCCACCGCAAGAGCATCTCAAGGGGTGAACCCTGTCAGTTAAAATATATATCACATCCCCAATGATCTGTCACAGACATTTACCAAAATCTGACTGAAACACTGTGTGTTTATGCATTCAAATCACGTGCATGCATATTTTATTGTGTAAAACCATCCCTATATGTCAATTGATTGTTGAATAAATTATGTGATGCTTTTGACTTTTCACATGGACATCTCAAGTCACTACATCATATATACATTTTCACATGATCACCATGTCATGCTTGAAATGTATTTTTGTTTGTAATTATTTATTTGTAATGATTGTCCTCTACTGTTGCATTTACATAACCGGTTATGTCTGAACCCCCACGCCCACCACACACACACACACACACACACACACCTACACACACACACACACACACACACATACACGCACACACTCACAAACACATACAGACAAACACATTCTTGTGATGGACAGAGACTATTTATGTTCATGATGAAGTGACTTTAGTTGGTTTAAAATGTGTGTCCTTTGTGTCCTGGCACTTATGAAAAGAAAATAGTTAGATAATAACTGGTTTGAAACTACCTTTGGACTTGATTATTATTTTGTATTTAGATTATTATTTAGAGTTTCTGATCTGCTTCCCAGAATCTTAACTGACAGGCTTAGTTGCTTGTCTGGCGGCTACTTTGTTTAATTGCATTTAATTACTGATCCAAATCCTTTTGTTTATTGTTTATTGTTTTACTTAAGTTAAGCTGCAGTGTTTTTTTTAGACAAGTTTTGAATAAATATGCAATAATCGAATTTGCATGATTATTTATGTGTGCAAATGGAGCTATTAAGAGCAGGTCTTGATATTATCACATACTGTCATGCTCTGCCCGTTTGCTGCTGATGTTTCACCTGTTGCCAATTGCCTCATCTCCTCCCAGTGCACATATACCAGTGTGTTTCAGTCTACCAGTTCATCTGCTTCCGTAGTGCTCAGCGTCCCAACGAGATTGTTCAACGAGTTTTTGACCCTTGCCTGTTCCTGTTTTTTTAGAACTGCCTGTAGACTTTGTATTTTTGCACCATATAAGATTCATTGAAGACTATGGCTTCTGAATTGATTCCCTGGCTGAGGAGTTGTGCATTTGTGTCCTTCGTTCTGCCTGACACATACACTCTATTGTAATAAAATATAATCAATTGTAGTGCAGGTAAAGTCTGTTACGTTTGATTTTTTTTGAAATTCTAATATGACTTTACGAGAATGCAATTGAAATAATTGCATTCTCTTAAATTTGACTGAAAAAACATACTCATTTATGGGAAATTAAAATGCAATTAAATGTGCATTTTAGTTTACATTTTCAGTAGCCTTAAGGGATTCCATATGTTACAGCCATAATTGAAGTTTCAGTATTATTATGACTTCAAACATCTAATGACTTGAATTGTTGTGAGAGCAGATCATTTGTGTATGATGCTGCCATTCCGTGATGTTCTTCTAATTGTAATTATTCTAACCTTAAAGAATCATTGTCTCCATTAATAAAATAACTTAAATCAGGTTTTTCTGCTGTGGTGGGAACTTTAGTATCACTGTCCGACACATAAGGTAAAATTGTTCTGTTTTTAAAGCATCAAAATCAACACTGCAGAACCATTGATATGATTATTATTTTTCTTTATTGACCTTAGATCATTCTGAGCAAGTCCCTGAGGCAAAAAAACGCCTTTATACAGCTTTTCCCCCCCAACAACCTACCAACAGACTCTGATGCGGTGCATGTCATGCCTTCCTCTGGAAATCTTGTGCGTCATATTAAAAGAAGAAATTAATTTATACAGGAAATTATCTTTACATTAAACAATCACCCCCCCCTCCCAACACACACACACACACTTAAAGTGGTCTGAGCATGCCATGGTTGTTCCCCTGCAAATTAGGGGATAAAGACAGTAGTGGCAAGGGGCCATTCAGGCTTCCGTCCTCCCTGAAGTGGGGATAACATTTCATCAGTTTAGATTAGTTCACTCATGGCCCATCAACACATGTGGAAATGACCCTCAGACGCCCGGTGACTGAGCAGTGTCTGTGCGTCTGTGTGTGTGTGTCAGAGGAAGTGCACAGACCAGCTGATGCCCTGTGTGCTATGTTAACCTGGCCAAGGGCAGCATAGCAATAACAAACACAAGATCAGAGTGGTGAGGTCACCTCTGACCCCGCAGCCTCCACACAGACCAGCCAGATCATTATCGCTTTGACAGCGTCTCAGGATTCAGCCAGCGCACACACACACTGACAGGCCAACATGGGTGTCCCTCAATGCATGTTTTTAATCATTGACTCCCTTTGGAGAAATCAGAGGGATTTACTTTGAGGGACAAAAGCTTCCTCATTGGTGTCTGATAGTTAATGATTGACATTTACTCTGAATGCATGGACTCCACCTACCCAGGATAGACGGTGGGGTGGCGGGGGCTGCAAAGTGAAACCATCCACGATTCCCCGCACCCTTGTTTACCCACAAGGCCATTTGCTTGTCTGTGTCCTAGTCGGAGACGAGATGTTTGGGCAAACCAGGGACGCTGCGATCCAATGTGGATAGAAACGTGCTCAGGAACCCCAGGAGACCGGCATGCTTCACGGTAGGCTTTGTCCCTGTGTGTGTGTGTACGTTTGTCTCATACTGAATAATGGGCCCCTTTATTTAATTTTGTTTCATCATCGCCCATTGGCATTTTGCAATGGCTCTCTCTACCCTGCTCTTTCTTTCACAGTGTCACTCTCGGCTCTCTTACATCCCCCCCTTTTTTTCACCCTTCGTCTCCCTCCTGCGTTCTCCATCAGACCAGACACTTTTAAACCGTATCAGTTTCCATTTCCTCAAAACATCAGCCTCATCTTGACATGGGGCATAAGAGGTTGGCTGCCTGGTTATTAGTGCAGACAGCTTGACGGGGGGAGTGTTTGCCAAGGTGATTGTGTCAGCCCTACGGAGGAAGGTGACCAGAAGTGGAACCACGTTGATTTTGGAGTGACTTTGTGGTGCTTTACTGTCATCTGTCATGCCTGTTAGTCGGCCTAATTTAGATTCTGTGTTTTTAAGAGGAAAAAGTCAGCAGCCATTAAGAAAAGAAAATTATGCTTTAAACAGTAAACTAGCGAGGTTAGAGCTTCATTTTATTTAAACCCGGGGCTGAGTATAAAAGGCCAGGTTGCAAGAAGGATAACACTCACCTTTGTTTGATGAGCTTGACCCTATTTGTCTAGGCCACTTTGAGAAACTCAGATTTCCCCTTATCTTAACAGATTTAATACAACTCAGGTAGTTGGTAGTGAGCGCCTGGACAGCTCGGCTTAGCGTCTGGCACGGCGTCCGTTTGGAAGACGATCTCCCTGGCAGGTCAAGCAAACCCTGGCCCCCAAACACTGAACACACTTTCCAAACCTCATTACACAGACCTCTGCTGTTTTGTTGCCCCCCAATCACCCCCTCCCTCCCCTTTCTTCAATTCTTCTCAAATGAGAATTGAATATCTTTTCCTTGTTTTTTTCCAAAGTGTTTACGTTATCATTTGTAAATCTTACCAGCACTGGCCTGTGAGCACAAGAGGCAAACTCATACACAGTTAAATGAAGTATTTACAGATAATTCCAACTGTCAAATACTTGCGCCCGATGACATAGTGCAGAGTGCTGACGCTCACAACTGCCTTTCTCTCCCTCCTCGTTAAGCAGGCGGATTTGATTTCAGGTAAAAACCTACTGGGAAAAAAAAAGAGTGCAGAGGCTGCCAGCGAGGGCAGCAGCTTTTAACCAAAAAGGAAAACAATCCTGCATGGTGCATATCAGGACTGTGTAAGATAGACATAAAGGACATTAGAGCTGCTGTGGACACAGTTTACTGAGAAAAGGACTCTACTGGTGTTTGTTTTGGATTTTCGAGCTCTGCCTCTTATTGCCAAGTCTATTAAGTGCCTTTCATTTACATTCCTACACTCTGGTGTCACACATCAGCCTTTGAACCCGTTTCCCCCCTTTAACTGATCAGTAAACCAATCTTTGTTGAGAAAAAGCGTGAAGAAAATGAAAATAATTTAACCGCTCTTTGATCTGGCATACAGAACATAGTGTTTGTGTCAATGATTTATGTTTTTCATTTTTAATCCACCAAAAGGGACTAATATGGGGTTGTGGGGAAAGCCTTAATGAATAAATGGATTTGTTTGAGTCAAGGTTATTTAATAACCTAGGGCCAAACGAACGAATCCTTCATTTGACTATTAATGACCGTATCAAAAACTTTCAATTATGTTATTAAAATTGATCATTAATTCGTATGAAAGATGTTAATATTTGACACCTGACACACAAACTTAAAATTTTGCTTGAAACATTTTTGAATATGTTCAAATATTTTTCAATCACAAGCCCAACGCCATATTGATCTTGCTATGGCCAATACATTCCCCTAATAAATAAATAAATTGTGATAATGAAGATGATAATATGGGTTGAAATTACAACACGAGTAAACATTATTATTATTATTAGTAGTAGTAGTAGTAGTATTTCGTTCTAAGATAAATTAGTTCTCATGTTTCCATAAGTTTAAACTAGTGTCCTCCAGTGTCGTCACGGGACTCGCACGGGACCCAGTGATAAATGCTGTGAAGAAGCAATAATGGACTCGTGTGTCGTGACCTCTGTATGGAAGCAATTTCGAGAAAGGGTTGAAAGACAAATTAATCCTTGACGGAAACGAGATACATCCTTTAAAAACAAGCCATTTGCGCCGCTTTGGCCCATCAGTTCCACACTTCAGTGTTAAAGACCAACTAGAGAATCATCAGAGCTGCAACAAGGCAGAACAGAACATTTGAATTAAACATTTAGAGCTGAGGTAGAGTCAGATGACAGGCTCTCCAATCTATGTATTAACGGATAAAATATCAAGTGAACCTCCCAGCTCTGCCTCGATTTACAAGCCAACGGCAAATATGTGTAGGTGTTCTGTATGATTTTTTGTTTCGATTTTTTTGTCCAATCGACTGTATTGTGTCACGCGTCTGTTGTTCGTTCCCTGTTAGTTACTTTCATTTCCAATTAGAGGTGATTCCGACCATGGCCATTTTAATTAGGGGAAAATGGGAAAATGCTAAAATAAAAAAACGACTACATGCGCCAATAATAATATGTATTATTCTTATTATTCTTCTTATTCTTATTCTTATTCTTATTCTTATTCTTATTCGTATTCTTATTCTTATTCTTATTCTTATTATTATTATTCTTCTTCTTCTTCTTCTTCTTCTTCTTCTTCTTCTTCTTCTTCTTCTTCTTCTTATTATTATTATTATTATTATTATTATTATTATTATTATTATTATTATTATTATTATTATTATTATTATTATTATTATTATTATTATTATTATTATTATTCGAGGAAGGCTACTGATTTCTTAATTGGGAGCAATTATTTTAATCAAAAGTATTAAATCAACATTGCATATTATTGTTAATGTTTATAATATCGTTATGTTTAACCAACAGAGAGCATACATACGAGCCCCAGGAGTATAACTAATACGAATTAATAATGTTTTCTATTGTGTAGGCCTTTTATAACCCGTAAGGGGCTGAGAGCTGAGACTTTTTGCATCTAATCTCTAAAACGCTGCAGAAGACATGGTAAAAAATATATTTCTTATACCTATACCCAAACAAAATATTTTAAATATTTGTATACGAGTTATATTATTTTTTGTTAGTAGCGTTTGTTCTTTTGAAAAGTGCACTCCAACCGTTTCATAGATTAATATATTTAGCAAACTAATCAGTATGTGTATACGGCGCTTTTTTACAAATTTCATCAGGTTTCAAGGTCAACAACTTCCAGCCGGTTTTCATTCGAGGGACCTTCTCTTATTTGTCTGTCAAATAACAGCCACGGGACAATCTTACATCTGAGTGACTCTGTCTGAGATTGTTGTTATTATTGTGTGTTAATTATTCCTCCTGACTAGCAGAAAGTGTTTCTCTGCTAAACTTAAGCACATAAAGTACAGCAAAGACACAGGCAAGTCTCCACTCTTTCATTTGTATCAGGCTTCGGCTCTCCTGTGTTTTTTCTCTGTCCGTTCTCCTTGTTTTTTCCGTGTCTTCATCTTCACCACACAGCCGCGCTGTTTGCACAAACGATGCTGCTGGTTTCCTCCAGCCTCAGACTGACAGACAGACGGCAGACTGAAACATCAACCGTCCCGGTCACAGGCACCTCGAAATGACCCGAGTGAAGGTCTGAGAGGAGGACCAACTCCTCTCCATTTGTCTGTCCCACAAACGCTTGCCCCCGTCCCCTGTCGTTCAGAATAAAGTATAAATGTAGCAATTTATTGACTTATAGATGTATATGAGTTTAGTTAAGCTGTGCGTAATTTCCCCAAAAAGTACGTTATTTTGGCATTTTTATTGTGTTTATGTTTTGTTTTTGTTTTTTTGTTTTTTAGCTTGATCCAAGCCAGACGCGTTCTCCTCTATATTATTCCGCTGACTTCTTGAATTTTAAGTGAGTTTTGTGGCAGTGGGTCTGCTCTGCGTAAAGTCACAGGATCACTTTCTATGAATTGGTCTGGTCTTTGGATGTGAGATAAATAAAGCCCTGTTATTCTTTTCTTTGTGATGTGAGGGGGGTGTGGTGCTCAAATGAGGTGATCAGCATCAGCAAATGCACACGCGCAAACACGTTGCCCTCCAATCACTATCATGTTTTACACAGCCTTTTTTGCTGGTGGGTCACTTATTGAAATCATGTACCCCCCCCCCCTTCACTGACAATCCTCTGAATTTTGTTTTCTATCGGGGCTATTATATGGATCAATATTTCACCCTACCCCAAGGAATCGTGGAGCCCTTTTCGCTTGTTTGGTGAGATTCCCAGTTCCCTTAAAAAATGGAAAATAGTCAGAGGGATTGAGTTGTGCGAGGGATGCACCGGCGAGGATTTGCAGGCGAACGGCTCCCTGTCGGGCTTCAATAATTCAACACACCACCGCCGCATGCCTCCGCATGGCGAAATGCCCTCGGTGCGGTTGGTTAACAGAATGTTTTTTGGGGGGGATAAAAACAGCACGACGATGTTCACAACACTGCATGTCCCGCTGGTTCGTTCACAGCAAAATAATATTGTAACTAATGTAAATTGAGGGGGAAGAAAAGAACATACTTTCTCCTGATGTGAGATCAATATTTTAAATATTTAAGGCGTAAAGAGCTGGATTTATTTATTATTGTGATATTTTAGTTGTTGACTTGTACGCGTGCAGACCGCAAGCCCCAAATATAAAACGAATTATTTGTGTGAATCCAGCAGGAGAGTCTTTGTTCCCAAAAGTCCAGTTCATTCACAGATAATTGTCTTTTATGAAACAAAAAATAAGATTTAAATGTTTGGACTATAACATCAAAAAGAAATGCAAGAACGTGGGGTTTTACAAACTGCGTTGTGAGGAATAAAACGTTTCATTAAAAAAGGGGTTTTCCACCTTTAATAATGTGTTTACGATTAATTTAAATTATGAATATATATACATATATATACAATAGTAATACATATTTAGCAGAAAAATATACATATATGAATCTCTGCTGATTAAATTGACCACACACACAAATTGTTTTCATCAACTGTTTCCGTTTTACACACTCTCCATACTTATTTGTCACCATGGCCTTCTCTTATTTCTCTAACGCAGACATCACTGTCTTGTCCCCGACAGCCTCACACGCTCACCATCCTCATCTTCATCACCAACACCAACCCTGTCCCTATCATATTCAATAATTATGACGAATGACCAGCGAGAAGTGGATTGCCTCTCTGCCACAATCAGTCATCTGCGGGAACTGCCAGGTGCCTGGTAACCATACGTCGCCATAAAGGTGAGTAAAAATGTGGTGTTTATTCCAGTGTGATAATGATGATGACGATGACACTAATGTCTGAAATGTGACTGTGAGAGCGAATATGTGGTGTGGTGAGACAGTCTTCGTAAATCCTGACAGCCGTTAGCTGTAGTGCGTCTCGCTCCTCGTTCCAATTAAGACTGCACAGCTTTCTGTCCTGGATCATCTGCACGTGTGTAGTTTCGGTAAACAGCTTGCTGCCTTTTCACTGTTTTTAGCTTTAATTCTTATATTATATACATTCCTATATTTATTGTAAGTCTACCTGCTTTAATCCAGACGATAAAAGGCAGGCCTGTGCAGTTTCGGGTCGGAGGCTTGACTCTCTTTCCTGGAAAGCTTTACGCGCACAACAGGCGACGCGCACACGGCGCTGACCCAGCGGGCGCCCCATCCACAGGCAGGGAGCGAGCGGCAATCCATCCGGTCCAAACACAACGCTCCGTGAAAACGCTGCGCCATCACACACTTGGACGCATTTTATGCACAGTAACAGCTTTGCATGTGTCGCAAATGAGCGGCTTGATTCGTGTATTACCCCGTGCAGCTGGCTTGCGAATGCTCATGTTAAAAAAGTTACGCTTTTGCAGTTGAGCATCAAGGCTCCAGCTGCACCGGTATACCTGAGCCCCAGTAATTCTATTGGGACTAGAACGGCATTATGAAACAGGGCTGTGTGAAAGTTGGCCTCTCTTCAAAAATCTGGTGAATACACGATTATATTGAAATAAAGATATTTATTTTAAAGGCGTTTCATTAAATTACATTATTAACATTCAATTAAACGCAATTGCAACAGTGCAATTTATTGTATTATTTCTATTTTTATTAAAGCCCATACCATTTTTTTTAAATACTTCGAGCTAAAATGACCTGATTTCCACCTTCAACCTCTTTCCACGTTATAACATCACCCAGGGGCTCTTCTCGCCATAACAATAACAGAGGAGAAGGAGGAGGCTAAACACAGAAAAGGATCAGATCTCTGCACTTGACTTTGTTAAAGTGACATGTCCCGTAGAAATGTTATTTACCATCCAGAAAACATGTCGGCACTATTTGACCCTCGGTGGCTTCCTTATCTAATACCCACCACGCGGTGACATCTGTCTATCAAGTCGCAGGTTTATCATTAACATCCCACAACACTGTCGCTGAGTCGACGCGGGGCATCTCGGGAGAGAGAGAGGGAGAGGGAGAGAGAGGTAGGAGGGGGTGTGTGTGTCATCGCTCGACTTATTATTAGGCTACTTATTAACGTGTATCAGTGCATGGACTTCAACTTGGGTGGATTATCTGTGGGATGGTACAGACGTGTCAGAGGTTATTAGAGGAAGCTGGGGCACTGATAGCAGCACGATAAGTCCCACAATCATCTATTAACAGAGAGGTAACAGACGCTTCTCTTCTATCTCCTCTCTTTTTCATGCCAAAGTCTGTCTGCGCATTGCGAGGCGACCGGGGGAACATCCGACCGAGATATGATTTAGAGAATGATTACGCAACAGTTCGCGTTGGAGAAGTTGGACATCTGGAGGAACATTTCAATCCCAAGCATTCCTGCGTCAAATGCCATGTTTT
>JAFBJU010000159.1:1397261-1448597 GCA_016785305.1 Colistium nudipinnis
TGTATAAGAGACAGATATACGTTTATTGAGACACGTTTGTGTCATTTTAGTTTCCTGTACAAGCCGGATCCATCCCCCCAAAAATGCATTCGTGGGTCAGATTCGTTTCCTGACGCCCCCTCTCCTCCCTCCCTCTCTCCCTCCCTCCCCTCTCCCTTTGTCTCTCCTCCCTTCTCTCCTCCCTCTATCACTCAGTGCGCCCGTTGGCACAGGAGAGATTGAAAGTGACACAGTCTGGTGATTAGAAGCTGCTCCTCTGCGCCGTTTGAATCTCGCTCTTACCGTGGCTCAGACGCTGTTTGCTCTTCGGGTCAGGTTTTCGTGTGTGTTTTGTTTGTTTCTGTCTCCGTTGCGTCGCGTTATTTTGTTGTGCCTCCCTATCTCTCTCACACTCTCGCTCTCTCTCTCTCTCTCTATTCCGAGGATGAGGCGATGAGTTAACTGGAGGGAATTCAGATGTGTAAAGACGCGTCTTTGAGCTAAAAGGAGGATCAATGCGTAAAGGCAGGAACAGAGGAACAGTCCAGATTGCTTTAACTTGTCAGGTTTGAGGGTGTGCACCTCGGTCTGACTTAAAGCTCCGCGGCTCCACGACAGAGCTGTTGTCGTCAAAGTCTCTCTCTCTCTCTGCCACTACTTCTTCTCAGACGCGCATCTTTCGTCCACCTCCGGAGTCCGTCCATCTCGCCACTTTGCCTCCGCTGCTTTGCGCGCCGTCTTCGCCCCCTTCCCCGTTTGCCCGCGCGCATACACACGTACAGAAACACGTCGCAGCCACCAAGTGAAACTTTTCCCATTCCTTTTGGATCTCCGTTCCGACTCCGAGTCCAGATTCGGTTCTGTGCCCTTGTAACCCGCCGTGTCTCCAGGAGCCGAACCACAGCCCCAGCCCTGGATTCATTACTCCTGATCAATGGACAGAGCCTCCTCAGCGGCCAGCAGCGCTACAGACACGCCGTAAACAGTGAGTATCTACAAACACACACACACATACGCGCGCGCATACACACGCACGCACGCACACACACGCGCACATACACGCACACACACGCGCAGACTACTCATTTGCCCTAGTGACTGAATCTCACTTTAAATCTTTATCAAGTACAAGTTATAGATCATATAATAAATAATTCAACAATCAATTCACCCTTTTCTCTTCTCTAATTATCCAACAAATACAAAAACGTCAAAAACGTGTCAGTTTAAAGTAATGCTTATACATTAATTATTATTCATTTAATAACAAAATAGCAAAAATATTAATAATTGCAATTATTTTTTCTAATTAGAATTTTATGTTTAGAAAAATATCAAACCCCTGCAATGAAAACATTTTATTATATATGCCGTAGTTTTTAACATTTACCAGTAATTACCCCGAGTTGAATTAAATTCAGTTTATTATCATAAATTATAAATGTCCTTTTTTCCCTTTTTTAACAAAATATTAGTTGCATATTGATATTGCACACAGCCTTAATTCGTCAGTAAAATCAAGCATGTTTCTAAATTACTCTGTTAAATACTCTTTATTTCTATTTAGTATTGCGTGTGTTTTGACGCTGTTTTTGCGGGATTGGAAAAGTGCCACGCAGCCAAAAAAGTGTAACATTGCAAGTGTGTTTGTGTGTGTGTGTATGCGTGTGCGTGCATGTTGGGTTGTTGTGTTAAGTGGTTCAGAAATAGTGGTGATACACAAAATAAATCCTACAGTGTTCAGACGTTTTAAAATGCGTCACAAGATCAGTAATTCTGCTTCCTCTGTAACTTCTTAACTACTGTTATTTAAAAAGCGAATTAATGACCAATTACTTTGTTAGGTGTTCGTGTTGTAACTAATTAACTCTTGCACAGTTAAAATAATAGCATCGCTTCGCCAGTGTCGTATGCTGCACAGCAAACGGGACAAATGATGAAGAAATCATGCTGAAAGAAGAGAGAGCTGCCCAACACGGTCGAAGTGTTTCCAGCGGCTACATAGACATTTTAGCCTGCAACACACAGAGCAGAGATAACTTCACTCTGAATTGGGGGAAAAAGCTACGCAGAAATATGAAGCGGTGACAGAGCTCAGGTTTGACCAGGGACTAAAAAATGGGGCCTCCTGCCTGCTCTGTGTAATCAGAAGGAACTGAAGCCAAATGCGTTTGACTACAAATGAGAAACAGTCCTTCTACAGACCCTCATGTCAAGAGCAATAGTTTGTCCTGCTCTTAACACAAAAGCGTATTTCTTTTTCATTAGTTTGGGCCATTCAATCAAACCTGCATCCTCGACAAATGCAAAACTAATTATGAGTTGTATATAATAGTATTACATTTTAACATTCATATGACATCATTTTTTTTAACGCATTTAAAGCCTGAGACACGTTATGTCATCACACATTGCAGCCGCGTCCTATCTGACATCCAGTACAAAAAAATAAAAAATAAATCAAGTCAGATGGACAAAGCTTCTCCGAACTGCAGCCTTTTCGCGTAAAGAGGATCACGATTGAAAATAATAACCTTCCGTTCACAGTTGCTTTCTTTTTCTAGAAATTGATTTCTCACCTGAGCAAGTACAAATTTGGCTCCGGCCTCAGGAAAACCACGATTCGCATCATTCACACATCGACAGCTACAGCATCTCTGAAATTAAAACTGGCCATATAGTCTAATTATTTAAAAAGAAAGTACACTTCTGCGCTGTCAGTCTACGAGAAGTGTTCGTTATCCAAAAGGGAACCAGAATCCGCATATTAAAAGTAATAAATATGAGCTACTATATAAAATAAATATACAGAACACATTTAGTATGAGCCAACCGCGAGGAAAAACGAATTCGTTCCACTTGGTCAGATGGATGCCTGGCCTGCTTGTCTGTTTAAAGTTTACTCACAAAATTGGCCGCGCGAAGTCTTTTCGGACGTAAAAGAGTCTGGTGGTGCGTGTGTGTGCGTGTGTGTTGGGTTGTTGTATAAAGTAGTTAAAAAATAGTGGCGAAGATCCTATTTTTTTTGGGGGGGGGGGGCGTATTCACCCGATGTAGATTTTTATTTTTCATTGCGGAGCAGATTTGATGTTGCTGCACTGCAAATTATTGATGCTCTTTCGTGTCATACCTAATAATATATTCTCAAGCATTACTTATACATTTATTTTCTGCCTGTGCCAAAGTGTTATTTTTATGTCATTGTTTATTTATTTTTCATTTAGTGCAGCTTTATGAACTGATAATTACCAATCAAACCATAGGTCAATATAGTCAATCATGTCAATCAATACATAAATCCTCCATTTTATCTGCAACTCTCTTGGTTGCATGCTCACTGTTTTTCCTGTGTGAACCCCGGCTACGTGCTCATATGCAACGCGGGTGTGTCTGCACTATTAAACCACAGATTAGATAGTGGAGAGGCTCAGTGGGCACTGATGATGCTCCCTCTCTCAGGACGTGGGCGTCGCTGCGGCTCTGCTCCTCTCCTCATTCGGGCCTGGTGTGTATGGGCTCACACTGACCATTCATGATCAATTCCAGTTGACTCTGGTGAGACATGAAATCCCTACCCACCACAAAAAAAAAAAAAACAACAAGAAAACCCACGTCTACTCCCACCATGGTGAGGCTGGTGAGCTGGGTTTGGACCCAGTGTGTGTGTGTGGGTGTGTGAGACAAAGTTTTACTTTGTCACCAGGTTGCTCTGTGCCTGTCTATGTCCCCTGTCCTCCAGAATACTGCACATGCTTGCGTGTTATCCATCCCTGCTGTCAGCAACTGTTTTCTGAGTTGCTGTGTGGTCCCTGGAAGTGTTGAAGCAGAGAATCTTGTGTAGCATGCTGGCTGTGGTTTGTGTGGCTTAGAGTCTGTGTGTGTGTTTTTGGTGTGTGTGTGACTTTGGTGTTCGTACGGACGAGTGTGTTCGAGCACCCTGAGTACAAATGCTTAACTCTTTCTGCACAATACTCAAATGAGGTGTTGGTGTGAGAAAAAAAAAGTTGGCAAAAGGCCTCAGTCTCACTCCCTCACCCGAGTTATTTTCCTCACTGTATCTCCCTATGTGTATGTGTGTGTGTGTGTGTGTGTGTATGCGTGAGTACATACACCCTCTCCAGAGCTACAAAAAAAGTTGTGTGTCTGCTATGAAGGACTCTCCTCCCATCACACCAACGCTGCCCACATCACAACGCTCTCTGAGTAACACATCTGATGGCCATAAACGGCAAATTCCACAATAATGTAACCTTCCCCAACAGCAATCATTTCTCCTAAACAGCCACATAAAATGCTCTTGTGTTGTTTCCCCATTTTGTCTCAGACTATTCAATAATAAACTCTGTTATTTCGGCTCGCTTTGTATTGTTACCGGAGAGTTGCAGGCTGCATTTCAACACATCCCAGCTTCATCGCCATGTGTTACGTCCTGTGCATACGTGCATGTGTACATTCTGTGTTTCTCTGACAGCAGGACATTTAATATCCCCCCTCCTGCCTATTGTATCTATCGCTGGAGAGCCAAGTTTTAACCACTAGCTTTATAAGACTGCGATAAACAACATCTCTGGTTTTCTCTGGTATTTTCCTATAGGTGATGCCTCTCCAATTATCCCCTTCTATCAGTGCTAATAATGCCCTCTCTTTCTTTCTCACCCTCTGTGTGTGTGTGTGTGTGTGTGTGTGTGTCCTGTTTGCATGTTAAAGGCACAACTCTTTATTCACAGTCACTAATAGTAACAGTAACAAAGAAACCAGAGAAGCAATGAGAACAGGTCCAGGGAGCGATGTACGTTTTTGAGCGCCCCTCTCACTGTGATTGAGGGTTCATGCACTGAACGTCTCATCCACCCACAGTAATCTGTGATACCCACTCCCCTGGCAAACAATCTCAGGCTCTGGACGTGCGTGAGTGCTCCAGAGTTTATACTGTGAGATTAGTGTGTGCGTTTTTGTGTGGGTGTGCGTGTGTGTGTGAGAGAGAGAAAGGCAGACAGGGGGAAACATAAAAATGGGTTTCTTCATCTCCTTAGCATCTTAAAAACTGTCCTGCTGTTACCTCCAATATATCTCTGAAATTTTGTGCACATTAAAAACAGCTGGATGCACCTTAAAGTGCCTCCAAACATAAGTGCAGGTGAGACAGAAAGAGAGAAACAACAGAGAGTGACTGAGATAGAAATAAATAAACAAAAATGCGAAAAGCAATTGTAAAGTGTTATGCAGCTTTCGTTGTTCGACTTAACACTTTCTTATACTAGTCATTGGACCATATGTCTCTCAAAATGGATGGGACTACCAATCAGTGTTTGTCAGCCATCTGATTTGTAGAGTTTGGACTGGCTTTGAATTACATGTTAGCCTCCGTTTGTGTATGTTGACGTCTTTGAGCTGGACATATTGTTTATAGGTGTGTTTGTTGTTGAGTTCTACTCTCCTAGTCCTTTGGGTGTGTCTGCATTTTTTTTTGCCCTGCAATCTTGTTCTTGGCCCTCAGTATGTATTTGTTATGTCTAGAACATGTAATAATGTGGAATTTGATAGTGGCTTATCAAAACATGAGGTTGTCCCAGAATCAAACATTATGCGGGACAAACACAGCAGGAAGCGTTATTTAACCTTTTATGTTGTGACCTTCTCACCAAGGTGGAGACTTTTGTTATCCCTTTTTGTTTAAATGACTCATTTCTAACCCAAGATAATCTTCTTTTTTTTAATTCGCTCGTAATCAATCGTGCACTGTTTGTGGGAGGTAAACGACAGTTGCACAGAGAAGCAGTAAATTGAGAAATGTGTCCTACATTACATTCAGTGCCTGTTTCCATAGCAGATATGCAACAGCTTCTCTTATCTCGTCTTTATTAACTGCTTAACTATCACACCCCTTATCAAACAGTGCAGGTGATAATAATCTCATTGTTTGAAGACTGATACGTGTTGATAGATTTTGTAGTTTTGCAGTTATCAAGGAAGTCTTGAGTTGCAATGCAGTCTTTACAACAGGAGGTTATTGCTCAACATGCCCATAATAATTGCATAAAACGGATAAGCATTTATCAGTCAGTGACTGCGGATTTCTCTGTGATATTGTCATTAATATGTCATTCTGTTCTGTTGTGATAGTTTACCATAATAAATAAATAAATAAATAAAGACATAGTGGTCACCTAATCAATCCCTCCTTGGTCTGCATAGCTCTATTCACAGAATAGTATATTGTATTGTATTATTTAACAACCTGATTTGATTGTTTAGAATTATATATATATATATTTTATTATAAGTTACATGTTTACAATGCAATGATTAATTAATATTTCAATATTACCTAAAAATATAGTGTATAGTGTATTTTCTCAGTTCAAGTTCTATCTTTTGTTTTATTTGTGTTAATTTTATTTCTAGTTATTCATGAAAAAGTGTAATCTTAAACTGGAAAATATTAAGTCTCAATTATATTTATTTGTCATAATGATAATGACATTTTATAAATATTCTACTTTTTTATTTTGAAAAATCAGAAAATCTGATTATTTATTGATATCAGAAATGAATAAATCCCCAATATTGGTATTGGCCACATCCATTGGATTAGTTTACATGACACAATTATTTACTGTTGAAATAAGATGCCATTTGTAAGAAATTCTATAGATCTTCAAATCAAGTGCAGTCAAGTTGAATTTCTTTTCTTTCTTTCTTTTATCCTTGGAGATTTAACTGATGCCATACTTAAACTGAATTATACAGCATAAAACTCATACTTTAAGAATAGTATACAGTACATGACAACTATTGTGGTGGGGGAAGATTTTAGATCATAGTCCTCATTAAAAATACATGTTCAGCACCCTCCCACTGTTGAATGAAGTATTAATTATTAGAACCACAGTCAGTAGAACAAGTACGAGTCCCTTAAAAGTCCCTTAATTCAAAATCCGTAACTCACAGAACCGTTTTTGCAGAAAACATTAGCAACAGTCAAAATTCGAATTCTACATGATGTCTGATATTATTGCATATGATAAAGTTATACATAGTTATTTTCTTGCTTGATTTATTGTCTCTAATATTCCCATCACTATATACTTAAACCCATGGACATCTTCAATTGTCCCATTTTGTCTGACCATCTTTGCTAAAAGTGATGTTCTGTTCCCTGTCACATTTTTGGTTTATTAAGGATAGTCATGAGTAATTACTGAATGTCTTTGTATAGCCCATATTCACAAATAACACTTTGCCTCATAAGGCTTAACAAGCTGTACATACTTATACATCGGCACACATGTATGCTGCATGTACAATAAGTATTTCAGTGGGGTACCTGGTTCACACGTACTTTTCACTACAGCATGTGCATCACCAACATTTCTCAACAAAACTCTGATACAGATCTAATGTTATATGAGTGCATCATTGTTAACCACAGCAAAAAAGTATAAAAAGTATGAAGTTATTTATTATTTACTTCTTATATGTTTCAAATGGAGGCTAAAATAAAACTTTATTCACTAACGTATGACTTAATTAGCACTCACTTCCTGAAGCTGTTCTTTAACACTTTAAGCCAACCCTTCGTAATTAAGAGTGTGTTTATTGATTTTTTATAGTATGCCATTAAATAGTCATTAGCAATAATAGGAAGATATAAAAGGACTGGTGAAACACAAAGGTTATACCATGTGTCTAATGTTGCCATGTGTGTTAAGTATCTGCCCTGAGTTGCCCCTCAATGGCCAAATAAACCTTTTATATTGTGCTGATATTTTGAGTTTTTGTTAATGTGCAATGTTTGTCAGCTATTATGGGACTTTTCAATTACTGTAGGATGCATACGGCACTTATAGGTAAACAAGGGGGCTAAACATGTGCACTAATTTTCAAAGTCATTAAATTCTTCCCTTTTCACCACCACCTCTTCATGCACTCACTATAAACACAAAACACAATATTGAAACTAATTAAACTATAAAACTATTGTTGACAATTAGAGTGGAACATCTTATCACAAGTAAGGCCCCAAGTGGGCAAGGGTTAGTAGAAAAAATCCATAAGCATGATATCATTCTTTATCTGCTGGGTTAAACACCAAATGAAATGCAATAGAAACAGGATGTGTTGGAAGATTAGATGGAGCTGAAATATCTGTTGTAGTGTCTGCGTGTCCCGGACTAGATGGTGAGATGTCGGCGAGGGCAGGTCTTGATAGGGATCGTCGGTAGCGGAGGTGAAGAGCTGGGTGGTGGTAGGGGCTGGGAGGTCACGCCAGGATGGAACTTCTTGGCTGTAAAGACAAAACTCTCTGGAGGGTTATTCAGGACTGAGAGGTGAAAAGTGAGAAAATCTAATTGCCTCAAATTTGACTCCACGTCTCGTTAGATATGGCGACACACTCATCACAGCCCCCGAGAGCGCCACGGTCTGTAAATCGCAGCTGACAGCCGCCAGTGACTTTCTTTCAATGCCCCATTATATTCTGTTGTTCTCCATTGTAGCTACAACGACATTGTTAGCGGTTAGATTTATTTGCGCAGCCTCCCTTTATCCCTGCGAGCCTCATATTGTGAATTATAGCTACCACTGTACTCCCCCATTGCTTTCATCCCAACTACTCTGCTTTCCACTCAGTGTAACTCTTTGAACTTGATTTTTTTTTCTTTTAATAAACTCTGCCACTTGCTTTTTGTTTGGCCCTTGCCTCCCACCGTTTTTAATCATGCCAAAGCTAATGTTTTTAATTTATTATTCATTTAGAAATTTTGCCCCAGCTCGTAATACACTCATATCGGGTTTTTTCCCTCCCGTTTGTGGTGGATGGTGTTTTTCAACTGTCGTTGTCGTGTGAGAAGGATAGTTGGATTTGAAGGTGTATAAAAAGGAGAGGAAGAAAAAAAGAATGAAAAGGTAGAAAGGAAAGAAGGGAAGTGGAAGAGGAAGGCAGAGAGACACCAACACACAAAACATGGTCTTTTGTTCAGGGTTACGACAGCTGGAGCAGTAAAAGCTGCAGGAATTATTAAAAAGTGTGTGTGTGTGTGTGTGTTTGCGTGCCTGCGTGTGTGCGTGCGTGCATGTGCATTGCCACACTCCAGCAATAACCCTTGGCGCCCTCTTCTTTTGTTGCTGCTGAATCTGCTCCAGTGTCACTCAGAAACGAGACCTTCCGCGTTTTTCCAATCGTTCCCATAGCTGGATACTAACTTTACTGTCAAACTCTAATAGAAAAACCTTCAATGTTCCACGTATGTTTTTATTTCCACAGACAGTTTCTAATCCCTCTCTGTGTTCCTGTAAAGGGTAGGGGACTGGGGGTGGGGGGTGGGGTGATATTGTCCAGGGGTTTGTGGGTAAATAAAAGAACTCCATTTGGTCTGAGTGAGCTGGATGCTTTTTGGCACTGTGGCGCGGGCCCCCTCTGTCTGCCCTGGCAGTGTTTCTAATGGCATTACCCCGATTTAGATATATAGATATATATGTTTTGAACACACACACACAGGATTCGACATTGTCACTGCTTTGTTTACAGACCTGACCTGAAAAGACTGTGTGTGTCTGTCTTTTTTTTGCTTCCCTGCTCCAGCCTGGTCCCTTGTTTCCATTTTCTACCTCTTAAAGCATAGCCTTTTTTTTTACTTACTGCCAGCAAACTCCATGAAAGGACCAAACCCAACTCATTATGCCACCTCTCAATGCGATTCGACTTACTCTCATTGTCTGTGGCTTGCATTCATTATTTAAGACTAGAACCTTTAAAAATGGGTACAAAATAAATGGTTAAACATTTTTTTAAGGGAAAATTTGTCTATTAAAAAATGTATGTTATGGTGCACTGTGTCATTTCATCCATGGATTAATGCACATTTGGCCCATATTTACAGAAGATGGACAGTTAATTTTGAAACATTAATAAACTGTATCTATGTTCACTGGAAGTATGTCAACCGATGCAACAGCGTGGCTCTGTTATTTTTTTAAGAGAATAATGGAGCTCTATGGCCCAGAGGAATAAACTAGGTTTAGGCTATACCAATAATTATTGTCAGATGAATCCGTTTATTGTTGGTTTTGAACTTTCCGAAACAAACACATTTCTTGTTTAATGTCTTCAGACTCGTTCTCTCTGGCTGGAGCTCCTCTGGGGGTCTGGAGGAGGATGGAACGAGGTGGGGAGAGTCCCATCACCCAGGACAGTCCTGAGCGGAGGGGAGGCAGCCCTGACCTCAGCGGCCTTCCGCCTCCAGGGAAGAAGGGCCGGCTGGAGCTGAACGGGAGCCCCACCGGGCCTAGCATTCGCCACAACGGAGCCTCGCTGAGACCCCTTGGAGGTAAGCAACACGATCAAGTTATCTGGACATGCTGATGCATTTATAGAATAATTGCATACAGATATTGATTTTAACGCATCAGTCTTATTTAAATGTTTCCATGCGCATGCTCATATGCAGACTTTTAAAGATTATTGACAAATCATTTAGTGAAACAGCAGCAAGTCCAAATACAGTTGACATTTTTTTACTTTAGGCCGAGATGAGGAGGAAAAGTTGGTGAACTGATAAAAACGCTATGCACTCACAATCAATGGAAATCCAGAATGGCGTACACAAGGCATGTGACCCTGTAGAGCCCTTTTGTTTTGGTCCATCAGCTGTGGTTTGACTGATGCACATGCACTGGTTAAATGGCTGTGGACTGGCGACTTCAAACGGTCACATAGAACAAAAGGAGAGAAATACAAAATAATCTGCATTATATTTTTTGCGGAATTCCTGTGAAATTTGGTTAAAATTTGATTCATGAAAAGTTAATTTTTAATTACAACATTTCAGAACAGCTCTTTCGATTTCAGGAGTCAACGTTTTTTGAGCTCTTAAGTACTGTACCCAAAGGCAGCCTTTGGCTGTGCTGTGAGCCACATCCTGGCCCTGAGCTGAGTTTGGCTCGGTGCGCTGAGTGTTGTCGTGTGGCAGCTCTGCAGGGAGAACCCTATGCTGTGTCTACACTGTTAATCTATAAGTCTGGGGGGAACTGTATAATACAGGCTTACCAAATAAAGGAGATTGCTCCATATAAATAAGATTTATACAACTCACTCTGGGTTATTGATCCCTGCATTCATTGTGACCGTTGTTTGTGTGCATATGTGTGTGCACTTACCCCTGTGTGCCATATGGATGCAGAAATGTCTTCATTTATCTCTTAAATCCACTTAGTTTGCCTTTTTACCTCTTAATTACAAATTGTCATGTATATGCACAGCCCCCCCCCCCTTTTTTCCATGGTTTTAAAATAACATATCTTTGCCTTTTAAACAGGATCAAAAGTTGAAGTGATTTTAGGGCAGGAAACTGAAGTATTAATCTCAAAATTCATCCTTGAAAACTTCTGTGGGATGTTTTCTAGAGTTAGAAAAATGCATTTCTGTGGGTTTGGCCAGTTCTTGGCTGCACAGTTTAAGGATTGAACTCGTGTGTGGTTTCCGAAAAAGTTGAAAAGGTTAACAAATCAGCGAGGAGCTCAGCACGGAGAGGAAGAGTCAGTGTCATTTGATGAAAGACAATGATTGGACGTTTAACTTTGAAAAAAAGAGGCAAAAGAAAAATATTTCTGTGTGAGAAAAAATTACGGGGGAATGGAGGGAGGGACAGAGAGAGGAAGGAGGACGCGGAGGAAGGGGTTTCCTGCTGAACGGATAGTTGGCCTGTAATAATGATGGGTTGTCTTTGAAGACAGGAAACTCGATGTGTCTCCTCCAAACCACACTGCTGCCATGAGGAGGGGGCCACACACACACACATGCACACATTTACATACTCTCATACACCATATGTCCACATTCACAAATGGCTTTGCTGTTCACCCAAGAAATGATGCCAAAACACACACCCACTTACAATCCCCAAACACACGCACAAACACACACACTCACACACACTTACATATCGTATTTTAATATCCCGCTCACTCATCCCAATACATATTAGCGGGATTAGAGGTTTGAGGCAACATCACATCATCCAAACCAGATCATAGAGTCAGTGGGCAAATCACAGGACACTGGATATAAGAGAAGACAGACTGAGGTGGAGACAGACGATCGAGCGAGATTGAGCCAGAGAGAGGGAGAGAGAGAAGAGCGCTGGACGGAGGGAGCTGCTCTGTGTTGACAGTTATATTTCCCTGTTGGGGGAAATTCACTTACTTGAATTGGCACAGTGCTCCAGTGTGTAATTCACTCCATGAGAGCCTGGAGGACTGGGAGCCGGGTGATTAATGAGGAGGAAATAGAAATATAGGAATTGACTGATTAAAACAACGGGTGGGATGGATCTGTGTGTGTGTGCCTGCGTGTGTGCGTTTGTGTCCGTGTATGTGTGCGTGTGCATGTGCGTGTGTGCGTGCGTGCGTTCAGTATTGTGTGGTATCAATGTGGTAAAACGCATTGCTGCGTGTGCCCAGTATTATTAGTGCTGGGAGGCTGCCTAATGCTCACCGTCCATCATTTCTTCACAGAGCTTTAATTAATTGCCAGTTGGACAGGTGGCCAAAAAACAAACGTCTTTCAGTATAAAAAGGCTGATATTGGAAAGGAAGGATTGATATTGGAGCAGGGAGCCAGAAGGTCTAAAAAGTTGGAATTACTTTAACCGAATACTGAGAGGGAACAAGTGGCTTGTCTCCATTTAAATGTTTCATAATAACACAGAAGCCTAAAACACAAATAAGGAATAATGCACATCAAGCTGTCTTGATCAGAAGTGAAGTATAGAATTGGCATGTTCTTACACTATGGATGTTTTTAAAATGAACTTTAACTTTCCAAAACCAGCAAGCTGACATTTACACTTACTATAAACTGTAAATCCTTTTCCTGTACAACTGTCCTTGATGAGACACTGTCTGTATATATATTCTTAAAAGAAACAAAACAGTTATTTCTATAAATCCTATACAGAAGTTTGTAAAACCAAACATGGGGGCTGTAGGACACATATATCCTGTGCCTCACCCCAATAAACCAAATACCTGCTTTTTTCATAATCTGCAAAAAATAACATAAACATAAATAAAATAAATAAATAAATGTAAATTATAAAGGATGTGTCGATGTTTATCACCATTTTTTATTTGCATGTATGGATTTGAATCTGAATATAACATAGACATTATAAATCATTAGGGTTGGTGATTAGTTTTCCATGGCCTTGGTAAATGGACCGCAGATACTGTATATAGTTATATAATGCTTTCCTTATATAACCGCAAAGCTCAAAACAAATCATAATTTACACACATTTATACTTTTCCATTACACACTGCCAGCGCAGCTGTCATGGACAGTTTAGGATTCAGAGTATTGCCCAGCTCAGCAGGCGTACTGCAGGGGATCAAACCAGCAACCCTCTGGTTAGTGGACGACCTACATTTTATGTCCTGAGCAAGAAAGGACAAACAGAAGTAGTGTGACACAACCTGTAGTAGTAGATGTGTATCCCACAACCTCGCTGCGTGGGACAGGGTCTTGTTGTAAAGTTGTTGTGACACTGTGACTCTCGCATTGTCTCCAATCAGCTTCTGCTGTCCATTGGTTTTGGATGCCTAAACTTAACCAAAGTGCTGGCTGATCACAATATTAACAGATGAACATTTTTTGTTATTGATAGATTCTGCAACTTGCTAAAAGTTGTCCCAACAAAGAGATGAGAGAAAACATTGAATGTATGTGAAGAATCCAGATGTGAAGTGGAAGCCTGACGAAGCAGAGTAATGATCCACATGTCTACGCCCTAAGGTTCAAACTGTCTCTGGATATCCTCAGATTTCTATCTGTTAATAGTTAATATAAATATTCACAACTTCCACATGTGTTCATGAATCGAGTAGCTCAAAGCCTTTGAAAGTATGCTAAGATGTTGAAACGTGTGCACGTCTGTGTATATATGTGTGTGTCTGTGTGTTGGGAGAACTCCGCTTTGGTTACACCCACAATGTTGAAATCGTTTGGTTTTCACCTGGCCTGAATTTGCATATTGAAGGATGGCCGCTGGTATAATGTGAACTGTCACAGTCTAGCATCTTTTGAATAATAGTTTTGTTTGATGTTACATTGTTTCTCTTTGACCTGTTATTAAAACATTTATAAGAGCAATAGTTGTCCCCATGTAGGTCGGTTGGGCCATTATTATGACATCCCATCTAATAGGCGGTTTGTTAACATACATAGAAGAGTAATTTATTTTTAATTATGTATACATCCTTTGTTTGATCTTAGCATAGTTCAGGTGTATTATATTCAACAGTGTGAAACCATAATATAGTCCACATGTTTACTGTCTGTGAGGGCCAAACTATTTCATGAGCCAGCCAATAAAAGCTAGAGGCGATTCTTCCAGTCGTTTACCCCTTGTCCTTGCCCACAGGTCTGATGATTCCTGTCTTCTGTGTGGTGGAGCAGTCGGATGGAGGGATTCCGACGGACGGCTGTGAGGGGCGAGAGGAGCACGCCGAGTTTGTGCTGGTCAGGAAGGACATTCTCTTCTCTCAGCTGGTGGAGACGGCACTCCTGGCCCTCGGCTACTCCCACAGCTCTGCCGCACAAGCCCACGGTCAGTCAGAAAATTCACTTTATTCCTTTTACCCTTATTTTCTCAAAATTGGGTGTGATTCTTAAGAGATACCAATACCAATCTACAGCCTTTCCCCCTTATAGCAGATAGATAATGAATTCAGTCAGACCTTTCTCAGGTGCTGACACTGCAATGATGGGGTAGGTGTGGCTATGTGAGACTGATGCTCTCATCACACCCAATTATTGAAGGCTTATATCCATATTAATAGGAGTTGTGTCCCTAAATGGAGAATAAGAAGCAGGGAGCCGGCTGGAGTATATAAATGACAGTGGACAGGGTCATTACAGCTGAACAAAGAAGACCTCGCACACCAACTGCAAAGTCAAACCTCAGTTGTGTGACGCCACAAAATGAGCATTAAGGAACAATGACTCCGCCAAAATCACTAAAGATGAAACTGTTGAGACTTGGCAGAGGAAAACAGAATATTAGTTTTCTTTAAGTCCCCTTACTATATAATCCTCTAAAACCCAAAATATCTAAGGTCCCGCTGTCTCTTTTTGTTAGTGTAATGAGAGTTTCATGAAGGCCATTATTAATAGTCATGATTTCCAACCACCAAGTGTCTCTCACTGTGTAAACCACGGCAAGACTGAGTCAGAATTAAATATCCTGCAGCTTAGGGGTCAAGACGAAGAATGGTCTTTGAAAGGGGACTCTCCCTCTAATCAGTGGCCTGGGAAGAAAACTGGAAGTGAGGTTGTCTATTTAGAGCAGACGCTGCACTGCTACAGTGGTAATAAGCACAAGAATGTTTCAAAAAACACAACTAAGAAACAGACAGAGCCTGTAAAAGTCATTAAAGACACAACAAAGAGCCGGACAGGAATGTGTCCGCAAGACAAAAATACATTTTGTGTGTGTGAGCAGTATGTGTGAGAATGTTTATGAAGCAGACGAGGAGAAAAATTCTGTAATTTATTGTTGCACACATGGTACTCATCTGCCACAGGACAGTGTCATTTACTGCTGTTATTTCACAAGCATGTAGAATATTCCAATGCGGGGATGTTGCTTCACATCGATGTCAAATGGTAACAACAGAGTAACAATGAGCAACAAGACAGCTGCCACACACTGAAAAAAAAAACAGTGGGAGACTCCCATCTGAGTCCTTGTGTATGTGTGTATGTGTGTAACCTCTCATTCAAACAAAGGCTCTGGAGTCCTTAGTGTTAGGTGGTGTCTTCTCACAGCCATATAAACACCAAGCAACAGGTAATCCCTTTACTGCCTCAAGGCCAGCACCTCTTATCAGGCTGCCAGCACAACTCAACCTCCACCCCTGTTTCACTTCAATGGTCCCGCCTCACAAGCCGAGCAGCGTGCCCACTGGTTCCAACTTCAATCGGTCATGTGACTCAATTGTTCAAGGCTCTTATCAAAGTCAAGAGTAATATGTCATTATATACCCTGAAGAGAAATACATAACATACAAACATTAAAATACATTTGTTGTTTGATTTCAGACGATTGACTGAGCTCAGTTTCAGAAATAGTTTTTAATTTTAGGTAACACAAAAGCAACAGTGGCTGCAATAGCTGATTTTTTTGCTCATGAATACAACACTAACGTATGATCCCCTTTTAAGAAGAAATTGGCAGTTTATTATCAGGCAGGTACATACTGAACTCATAAAAGTATATGTAAAGGGTTGGCCAGCCCCATTAAATGTGCGGGCCGTATCACTTTAACCTTAAGTTCACCTTTGCCCTTCCTCATACAATTTTTACATTCCAGATGTCCTCGATCAATAAATGAATCAGTGGATGTTGTCATTTCATTACAATCCTGCATCCCACATAAGGTTGGATGACTCCTAACAGTATCACATATAAGTAATTATGATACTTACAGTCACCATTATGTCATAACATGCAGTAAACATAACGTTATGTCCTGTTGTATAACTTTGTGTTTGTCTACTATCCTTACTATCCTCTGCCTGATTTTGCCTGCTCTGTGCTGTAGTTTGGAACCATCCAATCTGTTTTTCCCGCTTTAAAAGCCTTATATAGTGGGACATTTATTTGTCTTTGTTCGCTTTGTTTGGTATTGAGGTAATGCAAAAGTAACTCAAAGTAATTAGGTTACATCTCTTTCATATTGTGATACATGGATTATATTACTGCTTTATTTTTTAACCAGTAAATGTACTGGATTACTTTTTATAGTGACCCTCCCAACCCTGTTGCCAAGTATTTGGGGAGGTCTCTCTCTTTCTCTTTCTCTCTCTGTCTCATCAGTGTGTATAGAAACAGGCGAGACGCTCTGGTCCCCTGTCCACATCAATGCACTCTAGAAATACACCACACCAGGGGCTTCAAAGGCAAAACATCACAATTCAACACAAACGAAACTCTGAGAATTGACTCAAGCACTGTTTGTAGACACACGCACGTATACACACACACACACACACACTTGAAAACTAAATTTAACCCATGCGATGGTGCATTTGCACACGGCAAAATTCACATACAGTCAGCGCAGCGCATTATACCGTGCAGTATCACAGACAAAACATACCGCTTTTCTCAAATGAATACTTTTTGTTTTTTAAAACAAGCGTTTATGTTAAATGAATAATTTCTGGCTTAAATTATACATTTTCCTCCTGCGGTCCACAACCAAAATTACACAGAGTCCCGGCAATTTTCTCCCTGTTTGAATTGTGTCCTGCATTCTTCTGTCCCAGCAGTGTATTTAAAGCGCCCGCCGAAGACCATGGCCTTTCTTTAATTAGCTTAGCCCAGTAATTAGCTGGGAGATATTGTTTATTTCGATTATAAGGGTCTAAAAGCTTTTATAGAATGGATGGGAGCAGACCTGTACTTTACGGCTTTAGTCAGTAAACAGTTAACAGTGGTCAGTAACAGAAAGAGAGAGACAGAGCATTGTTGCAGTGCCACGTCTAACATGCCTCAAAGCAGCAGTTTACTGGACACCTGAGGTTACACTGTAAATTGTAGCCGTACATCTGGTTGGTTACACTGGGTTACCGCTTTCTTCAGAGGATTTTTCATCTCCTAAAGATATTAATCATAAATAAAGTAATTATCAATGCTTTATGAAGATAATTGGATACATACATACATATTGTTTTGTTTGATTACTATAAACCAGACCTGCTTCAGAAAATACATGTGAGTGTATTCAGTTTCAGGGCTTAAACAGCACTTCCATAATCAAAACTACATGAATAAATAATGAAGGAAGGAATATTAGAGTAAAAAGTCTCCAATATCTGCTTATTCATACATTAAGAGAAAATGCGGAAATACTTCCTAACCTTAAATCAAAATATCATGTTGTACAGTTTACTAAAGATACATAACTTTAATTGAGATAATAGAAAGTTTTTTTCTAAATTGGTTATTTTAAAATCAGTGTTTTCATATTAGTTAACCAAGGGTTATAAACTATTTATAAAATGTTTTTATATTGCACTTGTTGCAGAGGCGCTGACCTGAACATTATTCCTGGAACCTGGAACCAGTTTTCAAGGAAGGCATGTCCTGGGACCATAAAGACTAGTTCTAGCACAGGACAATGGGACCGATGTGTGCACACGTGTGTTAGAGAGTGTGTGCACACGGGCATCTGTGAGTGCAGGCGCGTGCGAGTGTTGATGAGAGGAGTCAGTGGGTGTTTGTGTATGGATTTGCGTTTGTGCGGATGGGCGCACTCAGACATGAGCCAAGCCACCAGCCAGCCACATAAAAGCATGTCTCTGGGAGGTGGAATTTTAATGTGGAAATGGGAACAATGATTTCTACTTTTAAATGTGGACAAGAAGCAGAGCCCATTGAACAGCAGACCAAAAATGATGGCTCAATTATTAATTCATTTACCACTGCAAGCATGAGTGTGCGTGTGTGTGCGTTTGCATGCGAGCCGACGCATAAACGTGCCCACGTCTCTCTGTGTACTGTCATGTGTCCTTGGTGAGTTTATGTTTGTCTGCTTATTCATGCATTTACTTCCGCCCAACTGGGCATTAGTGAGATTTTTATGGCTTATTTTCAGATGTTCTGGATGCTACATGCTGAAGATAGCGATTTTTTCATTTTTTTCTTTTGTGCGTGTGAGAACAAAAGAGATGGAGGAGAGAAGGTGGGCACATTGCTTCCTCTAATCTAATTCTTTCTATTCCCAACTGGTTAAAATGTTTTTTTTTATTAAACAAACACAGCACACAACATATTTTTCATGTGAATTCATGTTATTGGATCACTATTATTCCAGTATTGCATTATCAGGTGAAAATGCATGGACATTTACTAGTCACACTCAAAACATAATTTCAAATGTGATATCGCATTGTGTAATTAGTATTACATTAAATCCCATTTGCCAAACCCATGTGAACCAATCATATATACATACATGTGCACTTAACTCATGGGTGCATTTTAAATAAGAATAAATAAATAAAATAAATAAACTGTAACATACAGAAATCTGAGGTTAGAAATATTGCTATTGGTAGAATACAGCTAAAGCTGGTTTTGTTTGAGTTCTTAAATGCCTCCATGGTGGTCCCTGGCTCCTCCGCCCTGAGGGTTCCAGTCCATTCTGCTCGTAATGCATCGAATGATGCTCCCCCTTTTGACCAGATAATTAAGAACACAGACTGAGAGAGATATAGCTGAGCAATAAACTCAGTGGAAGGAAGGACGGAATGCTGAATTAAAAAAAAATACATCAAAAAAACTGAGAGGAAAAAATCAGTACAGTTTGGGAAGGGGAAAAAGAAAAGAGGAGTAAATGGGGGAGGGGAAGTGGGAGAAAGAGAGAGAGAAATAGAGAGAAAGAAAGAGTGGGTAACAAAGGGACAGAAGGAGAAGGAGAGACCAAGGGACCTTTGCAGGATCCGTCTGGATCTCATTTAGAGGATAGTAATATGATTAGCTTTGTTTAGTTTTCACAGCTCCAGCCAGTCCCCAAAAAGAACCTATGTGAGTGTGGGCCTGTGTACATTTGAATCTGTGTGTATGTCTGCGTGCGTACGTTTGTGCGCATGCGTGTGTGTGTTGTGGTAGCTGAAGGGTTTGCGTAGGTTTGTGTGTTGTTTGTCATTTTTCTGGCCTTTAAGGAAACTGACCTAGAAGTCCTTCAGTCCAGCGAGAGAGAGAGAGAGAGACATTAGGGGACATTAGAGAGACATTGTGTTGACTCTGCAGAAATAACTGTGGAACTGACACCTTGTCCACAGTTAAAATACAATCTGAGCAAATCTAAAGGTAGCTTTTATTGTGTAGCCCCAATGAAAACAAAGGATAGTGTTGTCAACAGTTATTTTCAATAACCAGGGCAATGTGTCTGTAAGCAAAAAGAGAAAAGATGCTGCTGAGGTCGTATAATTCAATATTTTAGCAGTCTTTTATCCATGCACAGCACCTGATAGACTTAACACCCGATGCAGTGTACATGCTCAGGTTGGATCTTCACCCACATACAGTCATTAAGCTACAGTGACTGGCCCAGCTAGCATGGCCTGAGGAGCTCAAATCTCCAACCACCATAAATGTTTAATTGGTTCTAGTTATTCCACCACTTAGCCGCCCCTCTGCATAAACGGCGGCCCTTGACCCCTCTCACCAAATAACGCAACATGGTGTCCGAGGCAGGTCCGCAGGGTGAGGCAGCAACGTGTCATACAGCATGCCAGTATGGTGTGACCAGGTAACCACTGAATTCATTCCGCCTCAGCTGCCTCTTCTTGTAACAACAATAAAAACAAAGCAATATAGAGTATACAGAATATAGAGTATCTGAAATCATTTTCTGACATTTAATTTGTGTGAAGGGGGTGCATGTAGCTGTCTGTTGTGCTTTATTCAATCCTCTTTACATTAACGCTCTTTGGGTTTTTTATAAAAAATGTCCAAATGAGAAAACAAACAAGTTAAATAAAAATAATAATAAATGTGTGTCTCCGTCCAGGTATCATCAAGGTGGGAAGGTGGAACCCCATCCCCATCCACTTTCTGACTGACGCCCCTGAGGCTACAGTTGCAGACATGCTGATGGACGTCTACCACATGGTCACGCTACGTATTCAACTGCATAGGTGAGTCTGAATTTTAAAAAGCTCCAAGTTCAATCCTCACTTTAATATTACGTATTGCAAGAGAAAAATATATCTTTAGCACAACTGAAACACTGCAGCTCCAGTTAAACAACCTGGTGGGGATTAATCTATTATCTGTCTTGGTGAGGGAGAGGCTAAGTGCCAGGAATTCATAGTTCCCTAGACAAAGTGACGCAGGACACAGTGACGATGGACAGATAAAAACATATAAACTCCAGATGAGAGGGTAATTATAGTTATTGCCGTGGCAAATACCAGCCAGGTTTGTTTACATGTTTATGTGAGGATCTGTGGCAAACAGCAAAGCACAGGCACAGCTTTTGTTCAGCAGATTGCTGGGAGATAGGTCTATACAGAATGTTTGACAGATCTGTGGGGTTAATTTGGGGTTAAAGGAAGTAGTCTCACATTTCAGAACGATACCACTCTCGCTTCAGTGAATAAGAAGCGGCAGCAATGTCACTTAAAGATGAATATTGATCTTCTGGCACCAGACAGCTAGTTTAGCTTAGGATAAAGATGGAAACCCAGGTAAAGCTCTGTCTGTAGGAAATAACAATTGTTTTACCAGTGTACTAAGCCACATCTACTGGTTCTCCTGTTTCCAGCCTTTAGTTAGAATGATCAGCTAATTATACATATGTTTTCAAATTGACATTTATGTAATTAACAACAACTTTAAATATTATGTATCAACTTTTAGGAAAACAATACAAACTTTAAGCTATCAGCTTTTCTGCATGACAGTAAATGTTTTGTCAGACGAAAAATGACATGTGAAAATGACGGAAACGGAGTGGAGCCTTTATTTTCTTTTTCTATTTACCTTTTGGTCATTTTTTAGATCAAACAATCAAGTCCTGAAGACATAACTATCATACATATGGATAATGTTGACAATGAGCCTTGACCGACTGTGTGTGTGGGCATGTTGTTGTAGTTTTGCAAATCTGGAGGACCTGCCCTGTGAACAGTGGAACCACGCAACCGTCAGGAATGCTCTCAAAGAGCTGCTGAAGGAAATGAACCAAAGCACTCTGGCCAAAGAGTGTCCTCTGTCACAGGTAACAATTGTGGCTCCACAACACACAAAGCCTCCAGAGGATCCTTAACTTCTTACCCCCACTTATCAATACATTGATTGGTTATCATATCTGCCCTTAGATTATGTGCTCTACATTATCAGTCTCTTTCACTGACTGAACTATCACATGTTCTGGCTAAGGTCTAAAGGCAGGCCTCATGAAAATTACAAACTATTCTCAATACACTGTATTGATTATTAGTATGGAATTTCGATCAAACTCCACTCCGCAGCACAATATTTGTCACGTCTCCATGATTGCGGTGAACTCCCCAGCTGCATGTTTGGCCTTCCTATCCTCGTCTCATAATCACTTGTGTGTGTCAGATTTATGTGTGTATGTGTGTGTGCATACTGAGTTTAAATGGAGTTCTGGTGGGGGTGTTGATCGCAGCATCAATTGCAAGCATATGTGTGTGTGGCTTGAGATTCCCTTGCTGCACTGTACTGACTTGAGTTTCCATGGGTGGCTTCCAATCATGATTAATGTGTGTGTGTGCGTGTGGGTGTGTGCGAGTTTGTGTGTGTGCGCGCGAGTGTGTGCGTGTGTTTATGTTGATGTGTTCATGCCATGTGGTTGTTGCGTGAGTGTAAGCATTTCATATCAAGTTGGTTGTTAATGATCTTCCCCGTCTCTTTCTCCCTCAGAGTATGATCTCCTCCATTGTGAATAGTTCCTACTATGCCAACGTCTCCACCGCCAAGTGCCAGGAGTTTGGGCGCTGGTACAAGAAGTATAAAAAAATAAAAGGTGAGCAAAACGAACAAACCTAACCCCTGCTTTATGCACCTAAAGTTGACCAGTGCTTCCCAACCCGGGGGTCAGGACCCCAACACAGGGTTGCACAATGATTTCTGACATATACAATTGTATCCGAAACAATCATAAAATATTTTTTTATATTATAATATATATTTTATTTTTTATGGAAAACAATCAACATCCGTTTGGATTTAACTGCAAAACCTTTAGGACAGATTCCCAGTGATGGGTAACTCCACCAAGTTTAGTACAGAGCTCTAAAATCATGGTCACACTAATAGTGGACCACTAAAAAAAAGCAGAGATTAATTTAATCAATTTCTACACCACTCCATCCTTGATTGTTGTTTAAACCTGATGACTGTATTACTCACGATGCAATAATTCTTGTTTTCAACACCAAATATCTTCCACTCATCTGACATCACTTGAGACGCTTTATCAGACTTCATGCAGTGCCTTTAAACTCTTTGTGCACGTTTATTCATCGATGGGTTAACAGATACACACTCCAATTCGCCCCGAAGGGGCCGCCGGGCCAGAGTCTCAATTTGAAGAGATTGTTTCTGTCTGGGCAAATGAATCAAAACGAATAAAGAGACACAAACAACCACAGGGACACAAAAGAAAGAAACAACTACAAAAAGATGCAAAACAACCACAAGGATGTCCCTTTGAATCTGTGGCTCCTGCTGTTATGTAGGAGGAGGATGTGGGTGCTTTTACAAGTCTGTGCCCAGGGGTCTATTGTCTGGTAATCCATCCGTGGCTGTGCCGTACGAGATGCGCACTTCCTCAAAAACTGCGAAAATAAAATAAAACTTCATTTGTATAGCCCATATTCCCGAGACACAATTGGTCTCGTGGTGCTTGACAATCTGTGCAGGGTGCGACATCCTCTGCCATCAACCCTCAACACAGCCCAATGTTCCTCTTGGAACCGTATAGCCTGGTCGCATGAGTAATTTATCTAGAGCTGCTGCGGTGCTTTCAAGTCCATGTTGAACTATAAATCAAAACCTACATTCTGCATATATATACTGTTTTACGATGCTCCTGTTAATCTGTCGTATCAGGTTCAGGCACGCACACTGTGACGAAGGGTAGACGTGAACGTGGCTTTGTATAGAAGCTGAAGGTGGACTAATATTAATGCACTGTAGTAGCAGGTTTTATGAAGGCTCTTTACAAATACTCAGTCGTATGGCTTTTTAAAATGTCATCTGAAATGTGTCGATACCCGCTCATCCACCACAGCAGCCTGTTCCGCCCCACCATCACCTCCTCGGAAGCTACGCTATAATCTTCACATTAAAGGCTAAGTCAGGACAGAAAGAGGAAGTGAAATAGGATGAGGTGACGGTGGATCCTGCTGGTGACAGAGGGAAGAGGGTTAGGTTACTCTTCAGCTGGCACACGACTCAGTTCCAGATGTCAAAACACGGACGAACGGCTGGCTGCAGTTTGATTCGCTGCGGCTTATGTCAGTCGTAGGCCCGGAAGCTTGGGATACAGGGTCTTAAAGATTACTTTTTTACCTTGGACACAATGTCACCACAAGGTCTTCCTGCTAAGTAGCTCGTCTGGAGATTTGATTTATTTATTTGACTTTATACTGTACTTCATTGGACTGCAGTCAAGTAAAAGTGAAGGTTTTGATTTTTCATCTTTAAAGTTAGGATTCTCTATTTGCTCATCAACTGTGTTGGTGTATCAGGAACATCAGAACCTTCCACTTTTGGCTGATTTTCTGTATCTGTCTCGTTGAGCAGTAGATTATCTGGAGAAGATGTGGTCTGGACGTGACACTGCTGACATTAAAAGTAAGACATCCAATAAATGTTTTTGATGCATTCGTGCTGTCACTTTTGCATTTGTTTTGTTGCTTTTGCCTTGCGTCGAGCTGTCTGGGCCATCGTGCTTCTACTCCTCCACAATGTTTCACTTCCTTACATTCATTACAACACATTCTGATTACTTTTACATTAAATGTGATATGTGTATAAAACATAATGCAGCATTTAAACCAATAATTACTTATGAATACCTATGAATTGTCAGCGGTTCCGTCAAACCTTTCTAGTGTTTCACAAAATACACAAAATTATTATCCAAGCTACTAAAACTTCTCACATCTATATTCTGACGCGAGGTCAGAACAACCACACTAAAATATGACAGTGTGGCTGAAAGTTGTATTGATGGTCCTAATAATGATACTAATAATAAGTAATAGTTCAGTAGAAATAACGCTGACACTGACCACGTCTTTTCCTCTTCAGTAGAGAGAGACAACATGGCAGACTTCTGTGTGCTGGGCCAGAGACCCCCTCCTCATTTGACCGGCCTGGCCCAGCTCAGTCACCTGGGAGCTGGAAACCCCCTCCTCAAAAGTGGATCTGGAGATCTGCAGGCCCCTTCGCAGCCACCCCAGCAGCCTCCGCCTCCCCAGCAGCAGCCGTCGCCCCACGGTCCCCTCCACCACAGCCCCCCTCTGCGTACGGGCCAGGTGCCTCCTCCGCCCCCGCCGGGCGCCCTGCAGCCCCTGCTGGGGCCAGGTGGGCTGCTCTCCCCTCAACTCTCCCCACAGCTGGTGCGTCAGCAGCTCGCCATGGCCCACCTCATCAACCAGCAGCTCGCCGTGAGCCGCCTGCTGGCCCACCAGCATCCGCAGGCCCTCAACCAGCAGTTCCTCAACCACCCGCCCATCCCTCGAATGTCATCCAAAGCCGGGGGAGACCATCCCGGGAGCAACCCCTCGGCCGCCGAAGTCTCCTCTGAAATCTACCAGCAGGTCAGAGACGAGCTGAAGAGAGCTAGTGTCTCCCAGGCCGTGTTCGCCCGTGTGGCTTTCAACCGCACACAGGTAGGAAAACAGGACCGACTGTGGTCAAGAGAGTTAGGAGAGCGCTGGGAACGGGGTGAAAGAGGGAGAGGAGCAGCCAGGTGATGCATCAAGGATAGGAAAGGGTCCTTTCAGTAGGAAGAGGGAATTAGCTCACATTTGGAATCGTACATTGCATCTTTGTGCTAAGCAAGGATCAAAATATCCACTTAGTTACATTTTCTCAGATTAAACTAATCCGATAATCTGAGAACCTTTACATACATAAACAAGTCATAGTTCCCGACAACATGTCAGACGAGAGTTTTTTTTCTGACTTGATAGAGAGATGCCACAGATAGTTTCTTCACACGGGGCTCTGCTAATTTCATTGGTCACCCACCTTGTGGTATTTTCAGTACGATTAGCCGATGCATGGCAGGGTTGCTTACCGGGTCATTGAGCCTCCATCCCCCCGCCCTCACAGCAGCACAATTACCTGATGCATTCATGCTGTGCTAAACTTTTTACCGCATGCCCCATTAGATCAATGTAATAGGAGTTGGCTCACAAACCCACTGGTCCAGAGGCCAGGTGTGTTTTGCATGTGTGTGCCTATGAGTGTAAGCATATATATTGATTGACTTGTGTGTGAGCATCCCGCACATACACGTAATGTATACCAACCTCGAGCAAAGAAAAGCAGGAGGTCTATATGGGATTTCAAGCAGGGATGGGATGTTCCAAAATACATTTTCTAAAGTACTGCACAATTAAAGGTACTGATACTTCACTTATCAACAATATTTCCTTTTAATACCACTCCATACTTTTACTCATTTTAGAGGGTAATACTGCACTTTCTGCTTCAATGATTTCATCGTTTTACTTATTGGTTACTTTTCAGATAGCAAACCTGTAGCATGTTGAGGATCTTATCAAATATGATGCACTAATACAGATTAAACTCACCAACAAGTGGGCTACATTTGAAACAATGTGTACTTGGATTTATTAGTTGATTGATTAACAGTTAATACCCATCTGTCTTTAATAATCATCTGAGACTAACGCAAACCTGTGTGTGTGTGTGCGTGTGTGTGCGTGTTGCTCAGGGTTTGTTATCAGAGATCCTGAGGAAGGAAGAGGACCCTCGCACAGCTTCACAGTCCCTGCTGGTGAATCTGAAAGCAATGCAGAACTTCCTCAACCTGCCCGAGACCGAGAGAGACCGGATCTATCAGGAGGAGAGAGAGCGCACCATGAACCCTTCAGTCGGCCTTCCTGCCTCCAACTCCTCCAACCCCGGGGCACCTCGCCTCTCCCAGGTTAGTGTCACAGTTATTCACCACTGCCTGCAGCATTGTGACGGTGGAGTTGGTTACCCAGCAACTAGAGCGGAGAGCAGGATTGCTTTCAATCACTGTATCATAGTGATACGAGCATGTGATCATAACACGCCATGTGTTTGTGTGTTTGTGTGCATAGAAAGTATGGGAGAGGAGCCTGGATGACCAGATAACCCCTGATACCTGGGCCTCCATCTGGAAGAACAAGGCTAAGATCTCCAACTCGGTGAGTTATCTAGAATCTATAACCTGTCCTCACAAAGTAGACCGCAGCACGTCATGTACTTTGTCTCACAGCCGAGGCTGGGATTTGAAAATGGTGTATTTTTTTTATCTTAAACAAATTCCATTTCTAATGGAAAAACATCTTCAAAGCAATCATAGGAGAACACTGTAAACATAAAAAGCATTATACAGTATTTGGATTTTTTTTCCATGCGCCCATAACAATTTAGCAACCTCTGTGATAAGAAATCCTCTCTGATGTCAGGGCAAATGCCCATTCATGGCTGTCGGTGAATATTCTTATTATGTCTCCGCGAAATTATCTCAGCATCGTTTACACTGAGGGAATGTAAGCTAGCCGGCCTGTACATGTCTTGTGGATGACTTCAAACACTGTGTATACAAGACTTCTGAGAGCCAATACATGTTCACTCAAACAGAGACAACCGAGAATGACAAAAGAGAGGGGACTTAATGACTTTGATCTGTAAACAAATACATGTGGAGACGTGCGCTGCAGATGTGCAGACGGCGCTCATACAGGGAACACTGCATGTCTGCTCTCCACGCAACTTGGCCTGATCCTCAGCCGATAACCTGCTTATGTGTGTACACAAGATTCGCTTTTGTGGATACATCTCTGAGTTGAGTTTTAGAAAAGTCCTTTGCAGCAGATTCCTGTGGCCACTTTGTTACATTTCCTAATATCTTCAGTTTATACTTACCGCGCATTAAATCATCATGGGAGTCTCTCTCTCTCTCTCTGGCAGGCCAAGCCGCCGGGCCCGGCTCCCGACCTCCCGCTGAAGCTGGAGTCGCTGGTCAACATCACGTCAGGCATCTACGACGAAATTCAGCAGGAGATGAAGAGAGCCAAGGTGTCGCAGGCGCTATTTGCAAAAGTGGCTGCCAACAAGAGCCAGGTGAGATCTCATCCCTTGAACAAGTTGGAACAATACAGACGAACACACAGGCCCACAAACACTGAATAAATACGAAGGAATACATCAATAATCAATTCAATCATTGTTTTTTTCATTGTTGAAATATTTTTTGGAAACATTTTTACTCACTAAAGCTCAGAGTAGCAGCTATTTTTTAAAGTAAAAAGGAGGTTTCACCACCACCGATCTTTTCACTGTCTATTACCCTCTCTCCATTTGCAGCATGAGACTAAACACGATAAATGTTTGTTTCTCTACTCAGGTTAAAAAATAAGGACCTAATTAGAGAGAAAATGTGGAAACAGGGGGAAAGAAATCCCCTCTCATAAACTAAATCTGTTTTGAGAGGGAACAAATCAGAGGAGGCAGCGTAAATAAAGCGAAATCCCTTCATAAGGAGTGAAAGATGATTAAAGCACGGCCACGGATAGAGGAGGGTAAAATGTGGCCAGTGGTTTCCAGGTGTAAGTGTGAGAAGAGTCGCGTGCTCGGTGTATACAGTTATGTGTGCGTGCGGTCTGCGAGGTCCCCCAGGTTGTTGGGTCTGGGGGTGGCGGAGGGTCACGGCTCAGTGCACCCATCTGCTGCAGCTGGCCACAAGGACGGGGAGAAAGAGAGACGATCAGGCTATTAGCGGTGCACGCTGCCCGAGGTGGCTGGTTGAACACAACAGCTGGTGTCACAAACTGAGCCAGTCTAGCAGATATAATTGAATCTTCTCCATCCGACCCCCTCCCCGTCAAAACTCCCAGCTTCTCCTCTCCGACATTTACCTCACGCAATAGCCACTTTTAATTCGGATCTACCTTAATCCTACTGTATTTATTCATACTTGTCCCTTATGTTTGTACTGTCAATTGTATTCATCTTCTTCACGCAGAGTCCTTGCGAGAAGGTTATGGTGTGGGTTTTTGGGTTCCTCAGTTGGAACCATAAAATGGTCCCTAAAACATGAAATACAAGGATGGCCCAAAGCAAGATGATCTCAAAATGAGAAGAACGTCCTTCCATTTAAACTATATTTATAAGATAGTTTTAGAGGAATTGTCTTTTTTCTGATAATGTGTTACCATAAAACTCCAGGTGAGATGTTTGTGGAATATAACAAGTCAATTACCTTAAGTCTGAACAACTCCAGCATGACTATGGTATTAAACTTCAGACATCAGCAGGGAAGAAATCGAAAAGTGTTTTTTTAACGTTTGACATCTGCCTCTCATTGTAACTGCACTTTCCCTGCTCGTGCCTCCAGGGTTGGCTGTGTGAGCTGCTGCGGTGGAAGGAGAACCCCAGCCCGGAGAACCGCACGCTGTGGGAGAACCTGTGCACCATCCGGAGGTTCCTGATGCTGGCGCAGGCAGACAGAGACCTGGCCTATGAGGAGGAGTCGAGACACCACCACAGCGAGAGGCTGCACACCGTCCTCCACCTGCCACAGGAAACGCAGGTAAGAACCAGACATGAGACCCTCTGAAACCAGATTTACCACATGGATCATCTCATCCGATGATATTTACTTTGCGTGTGCTTGTGTGCAAATACATTTAAAGTATTTGTACTCCTACTACATTCTTTTTTTTTTTACACTCAACCAAAGCTCAGAGGGAAACACCGTATGAACGTAAATTATTAAACTTTGTTAAAATAGTCAACATTATACCAATAAAGTCAAAATTGTTCAATGACAAGTTGACAATTGACAATGGCAATTAAAAGGCAAGTGTTGTTATCGTCATTGGAGGCGTTTTTCTGCAAAATTCCTAAAACTAAATTTCTTCAGTTTAAAATGTGACAATTTCCAACATTTCTTTCTAATACAGATAATAGTGAATACAAAAATGTAATAAAATGTAACTCAATCAACTACAATGTTAAAATCATGGTCACACATCAAAGTGATTAAACAGTAAATTATCTGAAGATAATAATAATAATAATAATAATAATAATAATAATAATAATAATAATAATAATAATAATAATAATAATAATAATAATGATGATGATGATGATGATGATGATGATGATGATGATGATGATGATGATGATGATGATGATGATGATGATGATGATGATAATAATAATAATAACAACAGAGCCATTTATCCACGCCTAGTATTTTTACTTCTCATTTTCATTTTGATCTTATTGTTGTCAAAAGTGTCCACTGATTACCTCCACAGTTGTTAAAAAAAGGACACGTGTTAAATCAGGCATACACATGTTATAGCACACACAGTGATGCATCCAACAATGCTGCAACGCCACCGACTAATTTAAAGAAGTATGAAACTGTGCGTCTCCACCCTTGGAGACCACATCTGTCATTACTGTTGACTTACTGTAGTGTTTTTGTGTGAAGTACGTACAGTGCTGTTTGATCTCGTTGTGTGTGCCCGTGTGTTTGTGTGTCTCTGCGTGCCCCAGTGGAGCAAAGAGTAAACAGTGTTGCTGGGTGGTGTGGCAAAGGAGGAAATGCCCCATTAGTTTTTGAGGATAGAGGCTGAGGCCGGGGGAGACTGTAGATCGATTCAGGAAGCTCACTGATGTGTTGGCGTCTTTCATTTACTGTCCACACTGAACCCACCCTGTCCATCTTTTGGTTGGTCTCCCACGGATTTTCTATTGCTCTTTCGCATTGTATATCAAACCTTATCCCCCACAAATGTTAAGCTGCAGATACAACAAATATATAAATATGAATCTTGTAAAAAGAAACAACCTTTCCCTATTATATTTAGAATTTTAGTTTTGTCTCTAGAGCACATTAGCTTTTTTCATTTGAGGTACAACAGCTTTTACACTCAGTCTCAGTCACACTTCAGTGAAGTGTTGTGAAGCACAAAGAAAGCTCCCCCTAAACACTCACCCAGATGCACATCTGAATCAAGTTACCCTGTGTACAGGGGAGTCAACAAGAAAAAAGAAATCCATCTCACTGCTATGCAGACCGCTAAAATGAATCTGCCTCATCTCATCCACTGAGCTTTAAATCTTATCACATCGTGGACAAGAAGTCTATACAATATTTATAGTATAATAATCTATGATATTTTACTTATAATCTCATGACTAAAGCTAAACAGACCTTTTAGTGAGTCAGCGTTGTGGACCGTATAGTCACAAGGCTTGTTTTTTGAACTTCAATAGGTCACTTTTGACACATAAACCTTTGTTACTCTGTCAATTTCACACTTCAATTTGTACAGACTAAATCAACTAGATGCAACAGGCTCATTAATAAATGAATTACAAGTGCTGATGAATGTGTTACCTTTAAAGCAGAACCAGGCAAGCCTTTTCCTGAGTGCCTAAGCACAGAGCACCAGCGGCAGAAATATGTCTCCCTGTCTTACTTCTAAACGAGTGCTCTGCCAAAAGGGCAAAGGTCAGAATGAGACACATTTGAGGAGCATTGAGTCTATAGCTCCTCAAGTGAGACTGTCTCTTAGAACACCAGCCCCCCGTCAACAACACAAAGCTATAATATACCACATATAGTATACACCATATGTCATAAATCAAAAACAGGCTAAAGCTGAATCTTCCCTTTTTGCAACTCGACACGAAATCGTAGGGGCAGCTTGGCGGCTCCGCCCACCTCCGCTCTACCACCAAGCCACTTTTCTTTTTTTGCGTTCGGAGCTTTGTATTAAAAGGCTGATGGGAAGTCGGGAAGGAAGCTGTGGTGGCACCATTATCACATTCCACTCTCCACAAAGACTAAAAATAAAGTTTAACCTCAAAACACCCATGTTGTAATCCACTTCCACTTCGAGAGACACAGGGAGATGAACTGTGGGGAAATGTAGGTGATTTATTAATGGGAAATGAGGTATGCGGTATGTGTGTATTCTCATTGCCGTCTTTGGTCCCCCACTGCCTCAGATGAAGTCCCCACCGACCTCAGGCTCCAGCCGGCCTGCCACCACAGACCACACATGTGTCCCATCTGCCACACATACACAACATCTCACACTGATAGTTGGTAATCTGAGCACTCTTTTGTGTTTGGACAATAAGAGGCTTTCCAAAATTGTAACAACGGACCACATGAAACCGGAATGTGGCACTGCCCCTGAGTCACAGCTGTACAGTAAATCAACACAACAGTGATGTGTGTGTGTGTGTGTGTTTGTGTGTTTGGACTGGACTGTATGTACTTTACAGTAGCGTGCAACATTTCTGCATGCTAGGGTCTCTTGAGTGATTTCACTAAATGTGCAGGCGTTGTATTTGTGTGTGTGTATGTGTTACTGTCAGGCGCATCACATTTCTTCATGAGTGACACAGTGTCCTGGTGCTTGCTCCATAGTTGTTATTCATACAGCTTTAACAGTTAAGTGCGTCCCACAGCTAATTTGGCAGAGTCTGCCCTTATAAATTATTTCTTTATTGTTTTTTGTTAAATTGATTTCTGCTGTCAGGTGTGTGCCGGCGCGTGCGATTTTGTTTGTGTGTGTAACCTCTTACTGTGGCTGAGACCCCAGGAGTGGTGGACTAGATCAAGTGGTAGCATCCGCAGCGCCCGTCCTTCTCTGTCTTGGTGTCCCACTTTAGTCAGAAGGTGCTTATCAGCTAGACAATAACAAATGCGCTCTGTCTAAACACACATTGATGATATAAATCCCCTGAAGGTGTATTCATATTCACAATAGGAATGAGAAGGGTTTTCAAATTTTGGTCGAAAGATGTAATTTGACCTGTAAGCTGTTACTTAATCGTAAATTAGGTTTAATTGAAATAAAGGGATCAATGATCAATTGAAAACATTTTAGATTTGAAATAAAAATACAGAAGTTGTTTTCAAAGTTTTCTATGTATATTCATCGGCTATATTTAAAATCTGAGTGGTCAAAGTTCATAGAGCAGAGGTCAAAATAATCTGATTTCACTTTAGTATTAGTTACCGTAGTGAGGAAACTGACCATGATGTGTAAAATTAGAGACTGGATTCTGTGAAAACCACTGACCTCTTGAAAACAAAATGTTATTAACAAAATGTTAATAACAACAAACAATATTCTGATTTGTTTCTTCCCAAGTACTAACAAATAATGTCGCCTGTAAGACATTCTAGTTTTATTTAACTTATACAATGCAAACATATGTTATATACTTTGATTTTCTGATCCATTTATTTATATACCATCCACCAAGAGTTAATCCTGTTGTGATAAATATATAATTTTGTAACATTAGGGGAAAGACTATAACACTTTGTTTGTGATCTTCATCCTCTCTGTCTCTATTTCTTCAGTTCATTGCGGTGGCCTCTCATTCTCTGTTGCAGGGTGGAGTTTGGGCTCTTTGGCGAACCACAATTAAGTTAATTGTTTAATTACAGATAAATGGAATGAATACCACACACAGAGTTTGAATGAAAAAAACATGCAACAGTGTGAGTGAATGTAAATACACTGACAAACACACACACAGAAACAGAGCAGTTCTCCCAGCTAGCCTCAATAACATTACGTGTATACAATTTTTCATCAAAGAAGCATTATTATATGAAAAAAAAAGAAAATGTGCAGTGACTCATCTACTCCCTCAGCCTAGATCCAGTCCTTATGAATCGCAAACCACACACACACTTCACTCAAATTCAAGAGTGAGTGCAAGAGAGAGAGAGACAGATGGAGATAAAAAAAAACTAAACAAATTGAAAAAAAAAAATATATATATATATATATATATATATATATATACATATCGCTGATTCACAAGAGAGGTGAAGTCATGCAAAAACTAAGAGAAAAGTGATTTTTCCTTCATTACATATTTATCTCTGTGTTAATGGTGGCTCTGGAGGTCATACATATACACACCCACCAAAACACACCCAGAGAAACAGAGAGAGAGGCAGCAAAAGCGAGTTAGGGGCCCTGGAGGACCAGAGCTCATTAAGGAGAAGATGAATATTTCATGTTCTATAATTCTTTCATAGTTCTGCGTCGTAATTTGCCTTGATTTACGTTTAAAAGAAAACTTTTTCATTTTACTGCAGTGCACTCACAGCGCTGCCAGGAGAGAGAAAGCGAGAGAAAGAGGGGAGGAAGGGAAAGAGTGAGGCAGAAAGAAGGGAAAAAAATAAAGGGCAGATTTTTTTTCAGGAATATTGAATCATGCCACGAGAAGAGCTGGTCTGGCCGCGGGGCTCCAGGGCTTGTGGTTTCGGGAGAGTGGGGCTGTATTGTGTTGCTCTGAAGTGACATATACTTCAGTGAAGTGTAATGATCATATATGGGCTGGGTAATCAGAGAGGGAGGAAACGGTGAAGGTGAAAAGAGGCAAATCCACTTTTTGCAGTCGCTACTTAATATGTTGGTAAGATAAATTAAAGTCAAGACAAAGCTTGTGTCAATGTAAGAGCTCATTTGACTTGTGCTGTTTAGCAACTCTTTGTTTGAATAAATAATATTGCTATACACTAATTGTGTCATAAAATTTAAAATTGTCAAGCTGGAATGAAGTGAAAATTTCAGTTACATTTTAAATGGCACATTTTGTGTAAAGGCAGTTTGAGTTTATATTATGTGTTTATGTCATATCGCACTGGAGATATAATGTCACATTTAATGCTCATGAACAACAAAGTATCATGCAAATGTACTTGAAATGTGTTTCAGGACATACAGTTATCTACTGTTGTAGCTGCTCAAGGTGGAGCAAGTTTTAATTATATATTGTAATTACATATATATAATTTTGTTGTTGTACCGTAGTTCCCAGCCTGAGGTTGTAGCCCCTCAAAAGGGGTCACCAGATAAATGTGAGAAGACGTTTTAAAGCACTAAGCTGTATTCAATTGTTTGAGTAATTGTGACTGTTACATAAATGTTGTTCAGAAAAATAGTAAAACATTGCTTAACGTATATATTTCATTTAGACCACTGACTCGTCGCTGATGTTTTCTTTCAGCCGTGACCATGACCTTTCCCTGCTCTTGACCAAGTAGGTTTTTTTAGATTTTCCGGAACTTAAATCCAAATCCGCAAACATAACCAAAAAACCTTAACCACAGGTCCTAAAACAGTCATATGTATCTTTTACAGCAGTCCGGTACATTCACACAGTTTTTGTATCACGGTCCTTGCCACGGGGTTACAAGATCAAGAGAAGGTTACATGGGTCATTTTTTAAGGCAGTCGTTTTTGCGCTTGACATTTTAATTTTTTCTTGGCTCTCTATGACATATGACTTACAGGTTTTAAATATATTTGCTGAAATCGAAAGAATATCAATTTGTTGGTTCCCTGAGATTTTAATGCTACCGCATAACAAAAGTTGTTTTGCGTTTTGAAGGAATACACCTCAAAAAAACACAAATCAGAGGGGGGGGGGGACTGGTGGTGTTAAAATTGGGGAGGGGCAGTGGTGAGGAGGAGTGGAGGGGAGGAAGAAAAGGATGGAAGGAAGTGGAGTACACGGGGAGGTGGGGGCTACTGGCATCCTCCAGTTCGGGGTTGATTTGGATGTGGAGCCATGTTGGCTTGGCAGAGGCCCACTTCATTAGTGTCCAGATGCATTAGACCTGAGTGGAAAAGGAGGCGGAGGGAACAGGAGGCATATTAGGGTGGGAGAAAAGGCAAAGGGAAAGGGCAACAAAGGGAGAAAAAGGGAATGTACAAAAAGAAAAGTGTGAGCACAGAGGGAAGAGGATGAAGGAAGAGAGAGACGAGGAGTCTTCGGAGACGAACTCTGTGGACGCCAACCACGCTCTGTTCTCCAACATCATCATTAGTACATGAGGGAGACCAGGCCTGCCGTCAATGCATGCATGTGTGTATGTGTGCCGCTATTGATCCAAGAGTCCTCGCTGTCAGCCCAAATAATTATAGAAATGATGAAGGACTGTGAATTGTGGGAGGCTGGGGGGAAGGGCGGGGGGGCGCTTCAAACCCCTCCACAATTTACCAGCTATCCTCGATTTAGTTATTAAGTGTCTCAGTGAGTTTGTTTGTGGTTGTGTGGTCCTCATTAGCGCAGGGATAGATGTATATTTTTCTCTCCTTGTCGGAAACTCTCTGCCATGGATTTCCCAGCATTCTCTCAATATCTAAAACCATTACTTTGCGAAAAAAAAGAGAAAGAGAAGATTCGGAGAAAAAATTAAAAAAACAAAAAGAAAAAAATCATACTGAATTCCTGTAAATTGCCCCCACCCCTCCTGAAAATAAAGCCCCTGCAAATAAAATCACAGTAATTTCATGGTCTGGCCTGCCCTTGGTATTATTTAAGTAATACCCTGTTATTATTGAAGAGAGGGAGAGAAAAGCGAACGACTATTATCTTTATGTGGGTCCTTTAATTTTAATGCGCCACAGATTTATAGCTGGGCATTCCAGTGGGGAGGCCCCTCCCTGCTCTTAAAGCGAGCGGGCGGGACACGACCACAGCGCTCTCACAACAGCCACTACCTTCTGACAAACAACCAAAGTCCCCGTTTTCCCTCCCAACACTTCTCCGTCGCTGTCACACAGCCCAGACACTGTTCCTGACAGCCAGAGCCCCACCCGTCGTCACAAATCACATTCTTTTACACCTATCCTCATTGTCTGCGTTTTAGCATACACCGTTTCTCTCTCTCTTTCTCTGCTTACTCCTCACACCATCCTGGCTCCGCTCATTTGCTCCAATTGAAAATCCAGACACACTCCCCCGAAGTTCAGTGTGAATGTGAAGAGCAAATGACTTCAGTTTCTCAGGCTTCTCTTCTCAAACTCAAAGACCTAAGTCCCCTTAAAATAACCAGTCACAAAGGAGGCTTGACAAGCATGCACGTATAAATAAGCATTGTCAATTAATCTGTCATATCCTTGTATATTTGATTATGGTTGATGAAATTTTACATTTTGTACAGCATCAAAACAAGCAAACAGATTATTTTATGAAGGCACCTAAAACAAATAACCTGTGGTTTATACACATGGCACATAGACAGAGCAGGCTACAAACTAGGCCTGGTTGTTTATTCAGTGTGACATCATTAGTGCACGATGAGTATACAACAATTTGAAAACCATAGTTGGGCTTTTACTCAATCCCTATCTCTGATGAAGAAGCAGTTAACGGTCTAGGAATGCTGCTCACTTTGTGCATCTCAGGCATGTATCTCAGAACATGTAGTGCTGTTATAAACATTATAGACATTATTAGTAAAAGCAAATGCAATTTTGATATCTCTTTTAAAGCTAAACCAGTTAAACTGGTTAAATAGTGATTGGGTTTCATAAGTCAGCAAATAAAAGACTTCCTAGCGGGCAGGTGGCTGGCGTTTTACTAGAGGTAATCTTACACACATTAGGTCAAAGGTATGGTGGACACACAGGGGTCTGAACGCCAGCCTCAGAGTTGGTTAATAGGCCGTGACACTCCGTGAGCTGTGAAACACTTGTTCTCACCCCCTGTTGACCCTGCAACCCCTGGCTACTGTGTGCTGGAGGGTGGAATAGGTTACTGAATATATAATATAGACTGAATATTTCATTGTGTGTAGAGGATAAAGTGCAGTATGCATTGCAATGAATAGAATCAGCTTGTGTTGTGTGATATTGTAGGACAAATGCTGACAATTGCCTGCCGCAGTTTTGGCCAGGGGTCACTGTGCCCCATTGATCAGATCTTCTGTCTGTCTCGTCAGGCACTACACAGGCCACCCCCGGCCCAGATGAAAGAGCATCGCCTATCTCCGATGCATGAAGAACAGTTATCTGCCCCAGGGAATGAGGAAGGCTCACATAATGCGGGTGCAGCCGCTGCCAGCGGATGTCCACCCGGGACAGTCGGCAGTGCTGGGAGCAACAAAAAGCCACGATCACGCACTAAGGTAGATTCAGTCCTAGGATTTGTTCTGTTCAGAGTGTATGAAGCAAAGGAAATTCCACATACTGTATGGCTAAGGTTGTTAAACCTATTGACCGTCTCTGCACCCCTACATTTTAGATTTCTCTGGAGGCCCTGGGTATCCTGCAGAGCTTTATCCAGGACGTTGGCCTGTATCCAGACCAGGAGGCCATTCACACCCTGTCGGCACAGCTCGACCTACCCAAACACACCATCATCAAATTCTTCCAGAATCAGCGCTACCACGTAAAACACCACGGCCGCCTCAAGGAGCTGGGCGAGGGCGCTGCCGCCAGCGGTGGTGTGGATGTGAGCGAATACAGGGAAGAGGAGCTGCTATCAGGCTCAGAGGACCCAGAGTCCAGCGAGGACGGAGCTGAGGACCTCTACCAGTCCACAGAGGGCAGTGGCGGGAACACAGCAGGGCTGAACCAGCCTCCGGCCACCTCAACCTCAAGCCAGTCATCCTCAGGAACCAACATGGCCCAGGATGAGGGCAAGGACAAGGGGCATGGCCGACCTGGTGGAAACATGGCCCCTGGGAGCTCCTCGTCCAGTCCTAGAGAGCAGGCCGACTACCAGAGATAGAGACTGAAAAAACAGAGAGGAGAGGACAGGGGGAAAGAGAGACAAAGAAGAAACAAGATAAAGCAAGGGTGCGTTAAGAAGAACTGAGCAACTGGAAATGAACCAATGGAGTAACGGTGCACAAAAACTGTACTTAGTAGGTGTAAATTAACCAAGAAACCATGAGACTGAAATTCCGAATGCCAGACGGACCCTGTATAGTGACAATCCCAGACAGACATCTGTGAAAACCTGATTCGTGGAGTGTAATTACCTCAGCCAAAGACAGCAGGTTTGCGGGATCCTGTGCCACGGTGGCAGTTGTGTAACTGTGAAACGTCTTTTCCAGAAATGTTTAAATAATTCACTCCGAACTTTCATTAGCAGGTAAGACTACTGCTGCTCAGGCCTCCGAACCTCCAAACAGGCACAAACACAAAATGAAATCTCCGGAACTTTCTACGAATCAAACGGTGGCCAGAAAAGACACATGGTGGGATTTCACAAGCCTTGGCCCTGGAAAATGCCCCTGCTCCCCTTTCTCTAAAGTCTGAGCACAGTCCCGTGTGACATGTGCTAACTCTGGACATGCTGGGTCAAATTTACCCCGCTCACTGATATCTGATTTACAGGATCCTGGAGCTTCTCTACAATCCTGTACATCCTCAGGACACACACTGATGTTGCTAATGCTGTTGCCTGCCTGAGAACACGGACTCGTTGATACTTGCTTGATCTGCAAGCTTCACGACCACCCGGCATCCTCACCTCACCGTCCCATTCCAGAATCACTACCAGTCGTGTTCAAGCACTTACTGTTCACTGAGACACTGATATTTTGTGGATGTGATGGCCTGTCGCTGACCCCCCTTCCTCTTCCCTGTCACTGGCTTCAAAATTGCCCCAGAAGAGGAGCAGTCTGCCAGCAGGACGGTGGACTGGCATGAAGAGGATGTGGTGTGGAGGGACACTCGGGCCTGTGTGCACCCACGACTCTGAACACTCGCCGCTGACGCCCGCGTTCGTGTGGCGAGAAAAAAAAATGGCAAGAAAGGGAAGACAGAGTCGACATTCAGCAACCAAACTATCTGTCACTTTATGTGCGGTAGTCCACCCCTTCCACTCTTCCTCTCTCCTTCGCTCTCCCCTCCCTTTCCTCTCTCTAATTGGTGCCCACAATCTTGTGTTTCACCACACCTACCCGCACTTAAACTTCACCAACCCTATTTATTGCTATCTTTATCCATGATTATTATTATCATTATTGTTATTATTGTTGTTATTATGGTTAGAATTGCTGTCATCGTGTGCTATTTTTGGTTTTTATTTCCAAGGTTTTTAAAATATTGTTTTTCAGAGCTGGGTAGCTGTAACAAGAGACATTAAGTCCACTTTGCCCTGAAACAAGTTGATGAAGACGAGTGGAGGGTGAAAGAAAAGAAAAGAAGCAGTTACTAGGCAAAAAAATGTTTTAAAAAATAATGTTGTATTATGCCAATTTCTGTTTCCCAAAACTAGTAAATAAGACTTGTTGAGAAGAGAAATTGTTGAATAAGAAAGCGAAACTGTGCTCTTTTTCATTGCTGCAGTTGATGACAATCTACTTTTTTGAGCCATTAAAGAAAAGTGGCACATTTGACTGTTCACTTGTAATGTCTGTAAATACCCAAAGTGGGATTAATTATTATTGGTATACTTTTGCTGAGAAACTTGTTTGAGTGTTTGAGCCACTTTGGAGTGCCAGAAGACAACTCAGTGAAGTCAGCTCATTTCATTGTGCAAGGCAAATTGAATCACAAGAGTATTTAAAAAACAAACCATTAAATCATATTTTTGTTTATGTCCTGTGCAGTTGTGTGTAAGTATACAGTGTGTTTCAATATTTGCGAATGGATGGCGTGTGGTTTCCTGAACGGCTGCTACACTCAAAACAGACGACTTTCCTCCGATCACTCCGATTGATAACGTTGTGTTTTTTCTGTGTGACAGGAATCAGGGTTAGACTCAAATGCAGTTCCAGCAAAATCTTAATTCATCCAGTGTTGAAGTGAATTAAAATTTGTGAATTAAAAACAAAAATGCAGTTTTTTCACCTTATTGGATACACACACACACACACATTTTTAAATGTACCAGTGTTTCTTCATTTTTGTCTGATGCCACGTTTTAGTTGGAAAACTTGGATGTTGGTCAAATATGGATGTATTGACAAGGTGACTTCTGGAAAACGTTGATGCAGTCACCAATCTTTTCTCCAGAAAATGAAAAGAAATTGTTTTCATTTTTAAAATAACATTTTGTTAGTGCGGTTGTACTGACAGACAGTATATACTGTATATAATTCAAAATAGGACATGGTCAAAATGAGCAGTGGCAGTGATATGTTGGGGACTCAGAACTTTTAATTCAATAAAAGCACTGATAAATAGATATACAGTAGTAAAGTAAAACAACTCTTTTATTTAAAATATATCCCATGAAAAAGTACAGAATTAGCATCAGTAAATAGTTTTTTAGTTTACATTTCCACAACAAGTAAAATTAGCATATTATACATTAAATGCACAAAAACAAGTTTACAGTTTATTTTATATTTGCTTTCGTGTGCAATACAGTTACATTCTGGTGCATTTTGGTAAAAAAAATATATATTTTCACATTGTCATCAACTCAAACTCAAAAGATCTCAAAAGATCAGAACCAATAATGTTTTCTGCTCTGTCTGTCTATGGCTCTCAGCCCTAAGCTTATTAGTTTCCAGTGGCAGTGCTGAATTTAAATCCTAAATAGTTCTTTGAAACTGCAGAATTGGAATATTTACTGCAGAAGGACAGTGTGGAGTCAATTTAAAATGAAACAAAATGAGCTCTTTGTTTTTTAATTGTGTTTGGACCACAGTGGAGAAATAAAATGCTTTGGTTACAAAGATAATATTTAATGCACAATGAATTTCAGTTATTGGTATTCGTATTGTGTTGGTTGACAATAAGAAATTAAATGAAAAATATCACCGAACTTGACCAGTAGGACTATCACTTTGTTGTCATTGTGAATATATTTTGAAATCAGTCATCAGTTGATGAAACACAGATTTTAAAACAGAGAAACCTGGAATAAATCATTTTTAGAACACAACCAAGAAAATCCTAACAGCAGTCTGGATTGGTTGGCCACTCCAGATTATGTAATGGTCATGCCTATCGTATTTTCCTTCACTCATTGTTTTACGGTTTACTTACATCTTGTCTCTTATTCCAGATCCCTTTTCTTCCTGCCTTTTTGTGTTTTCCCTTCATCGTCAGCATTTGCCCCACCCCTTCATTGTTTCCACTTACCTGTTGACAAATAGGTCTTGTCTTCCCCTTTCTCTGTTTGTCTTGTGCCATGGGTCAAGTGTTCCAGCGATTCCCGAGATTCTTGTGCTTTAAAATCCAATAGATTGTCTTTATTTTCACTGCAGGTGTAACGCAATTTGAATACAATCCTTAAGTGCTTTCAAGAAAATAGAAAACAGAGTTAAAATAATAAATCCAAGATTTTGCAGGCATAAAAACTGTTTGCATTGCAAACAATGATGTTTTAACTGTGTAAAATAAATAAGCTTTCTCTGTCAAAATATCTTCAGCCAAAATAATAATATTTCAAATATGAACTCGCTGTTCAAAACAGACACAAATACAAATTGTGATTAAAAAAAAAAGTACAAAATAACCCAACAACAATAATAACATAAAATATATATATATATATATATATGTATTGCATCTGCTCTTTTTTTCCAAGCAGGATGCTTGGCATCTTATCTGGGCTGCAGATTTGGGGTTAGGTTAGGTTCTGTGCTGTGAAAACTCTCAGGAAGGAGTGGAGGTGTGCATCAGTAAGATGACTTCTGTCTTCTGAGAAGTGTTGTGACCATTGCATATTTTTATGGAAAAGTTAACCAAGGCCTTTGACTGCACCAAGCTGGGGAGAGAAGCCGCCAGAGCCATGATAAAAATCATCCAAGGCGGATGTAACGTGGCAGATTATGCTACTGAATGGAAAAATGTGGCTCTTTACAGTGCATTTTTGTGTGGGATGCCAAATCTCGTCAAAGACAAACCAGCACCATTAGATTTGCCTGATGACATAGACTCAGTTCTGTAAACCTCCTAGAGGAAAGGGGAAGAGTAACATTTAAAAGTTCTAGTATCCCCCTACTCTATAGAAGGCACGCTACTGTTCCCCACTCCAGCCTAGCTAAGGCCTATCGCCCCGGGCCAAAAAGCCTGACTGTCCCCTGTGGAGTCATCATCTGCATGACGCCTCCAGAAAACTGGCTCTGAAGTTCGTAGTCCCCTCTCCTTTCTTAAAAATGATTAACCCAGTGTCTGTCCGCCCATTTTTGCTTAGGTCCATGAAAGTGTATCCCCCCCCCGTTCCGTGTTAAAAAAAAACTGACAAGACTGGTCACTCCGTCCAAACCCCCCTCCGTTTGCAGGAGGACGGTCGAGTGCAGGGGTGAAGCAGGTGTTGGAAAGTCAGGAAAACAGGACACAGACGCCAGTTACTGGTGGACTGTTTATGGGCCTGAAGAGAGAGTCTTGGATTCCATCAAGCTTTGTTGTGGACCAGAACTTAAGAAGAGACTGTTAGAGACGTCATCCTGCAGAACCAGTGCCGTCAGGGGTCGGCCTTAATTGGGGCAGATTATGTAATTGACATGTTTAGTGTAATTTCACTCATGTCTAGCCTTGTCACTCATTTCATCCTTCCGGATCACTCTACTTCCTGCCTTGTGTTTTCCCGCCATTGTCAGCGTTTGCCCCGCCCTTGAATGTCTGCACCTGTCCCCACTTGCCTCATGTATAAATAGTCCCTTTCTTACCCTGTCCTGGGTCAGTTCGTCTTGTGCCATGCGTCAAGCGGACCAGCCATTATCATAAGTCTCATGCTTTAATCAGACTTTCTACGTTATTAAAAGTAGTAAATATTGTAAGGTTTGTGTCCTTTGGAAATATAGATTGGTTTATTATAGCTTTGTTTTTTGTGTACAACTGTCTTTGTGAGTCGTGCATTTAAGTCCAGCCTTCCTGAGTGCTCTGGTCGTAGCAGATTGTTCTAAAACTGACGTCCTAAAGTGTGGTTCCATAAATACTTTGCACTAATTTGCTGAGAATTTTGAGTAAATAACTTTTTTCATACAACCGATGCAGCAGACTTATTCTCACATTTGAATGCCCTTGTTTTTCAATCCACATCATTCTTGTACTTAACTGGCAGCACATGTTTTCCATTTTTATCACACAACTCTGAGTTCAGAGACGCCCTGGAATAATATTTAGCCTTAATTTCAAAGCGAGTCATTTTTTATGATCCTGTCTGACCTTGGACCAGTCACAGGTCAGACAGGATCATAAAAAAAGGGACCTTAAGTTGAACGACCGGAGCCCCTCAGGAAAAAAATACACAGCCCTGTCGTCCATTTGAAAAACACAACTCGGGCTGTTCAGAAAAAAAAGGAAAGAAAAAGGACCTGGCTCAACTTTTTGCATGGCCGTTTATCACGCCCCCATTGGCACCATCTGCTACACTCCTGGTTGATAGCTGTGTGACAGGAGGACAGTATTTTGACTGTTCAAATCAATATTCAAGATTATTTCGATTATATTGCGATTGCACACCCTAAGAGAAAATGTATGAAATACTAGAAACATAGATAACAAACCAAAAAATGGTAAATATTGAAACCCACTCTCAGCCTGATTGTCTCCAGCCCTTATGTATGTCTCTCAATGGATAAGTGGCAGAAATAATGGATGGAAGGACATTTAGAAATACAACTGAATTGAGACGGATCGTATCTCACATATGCAGACAAATGGAAAAAGGGAATTTGAGGTTGCCTCGTTGATGACGAACATCGTTAAAATCAGTATCGTATAATCTAAAATCAACTTCACTGAATGGATGAAATGAAATAGCTCATCAGGACTTTCCGCTTCGCACTCACATATATGTCGCCGTAATGAGCTTCAGCTCTGATGAGGTGTGGCAGGCCAGAACAATTCCAAGTGTTTAACCTGCCACTAGGAGTCGGGTCAAGCAATTAGTAAACAAGGCAGTCTAAGTGTTGGTGATGAGCTAGATGGTCGAGGTCTCGCTGCGTTTGGCTCGTCTTGCCTGTCTGAGGACAATCAGCTCACGCAGACTCTTTCACTGTGGCATAGTTATCCCTGCTGAGATACATAGGGTGTCTGCCTGCTGGAAGCTTTTAGTTGCTTGAACCGAGCCGATCGAGCTACTTGATAAACAAAAGAGAAAGGAAAATGATTTATCGGCAGTCCTCGAAAGGTACTCGAGCCTTTTTTTTATCTGTTTTTCTCAGTATGAACACTTCTTTTTGAGCTTATGTTTAGCCTTCCGACGAACATTGGAGTGACTTGTTTAATGGCATTAAAATGCTTCCAGACTATTTCTGAGAGCCTTGTCCTTTGAACAATGTTGTGTATTGTGTATAAACTTCAATACAGCTTGGCTTGAGGGAGGGGGGTGAGGGAGTCGGGCTGAGTCAACTACGTGGCCACAGGAACCAAATATTGCTTAATTTGTACATGTATGCAATCAAAGAAAACCAGGAATGGGAAAAAATAAGACCCGGGAGACTGTCTTGGGTGGAATTTACTGGAAACTGTGAATGACAATGCCACTTTATGTGTTTATATTGCAAAGGGATACGCTTTTAATGCACTATTACTAAAGACGGGTGCGATGGATGTTCCAGAAATGTTTTTAAAATCACACACTTTGAAAAGGCTCTGCCTGGCCAACTCAGAGCAGTCAATCTCATGGATTGTCATCCCAAACTAATCAGTCTCAAACTCGGTTAAGGAGAATATTATGCAAGATAAAGCTAATAAGTAGCCAACAACTCAATCTTAGCCATGATGCTATTCCAACCTGCCAATTGCTTTTCCAAGCAAACTGCAACTGAAACGTTATTACTAAGGAAATCTCAGTGGATGTTCCGGGAACTAAAGAAAAAAATAAACTGTGTCAGACTGTCGCCCGGATACTGCAAATCTGATCAACTCTGGTATGCGCATTTTTGTTTTAATGATCCAAACTCATCAATATAAAAATATTATGCGACAACAACTTAATCTGAATGGAAATGTTCTTCACACCCCCATGATCTTTTCCCTGCAAACAGAAGTGAATGTTGTGATTAAGAAGTGATTTCCTCACAGTGATGACATCTGTTCCAGTAATAATGTTTCGTGGCCAGCCGCGGCTCCTTCTCATGACATTTACTAAAATGCATATTACATCTATAAACGTGTTTGTGAGAGCATGAGGGGAATATTTGAATGTTGCCTCTGGTGGCACTCCTCTGACCAGGCATTCTCACCACCACCCCGCTGTACCCTCACATTAAACTCCAATACACTGCCTCCCTGCGCCACAGCTTTGTGGTAAGCACCTCTGGTTTTCATTCAGTACCACCCAACCCCTTTTCCTTTCACCTCATCCCTAAATCTCCTAATTCAACTCATTATTCGCTCAATTGGTGGGCTTTAACCCCTCCTGCCTCGGGTCCTATAGAGCTGGTAGTCATTAGCAGGCAGGATTTGCGACAGAGCAGGGCAGGGGGTAGCAGGCCCAAACTCTCTCACACACACACACAGACATGCACACGCACACGCACACACAAACGCAAACGCACACGCACACACACACGCACACACACGTGCAGTGTCACAAAGTGCTTGAGGAGCCTGTGGGGTGTCGCTGCAGTTAAACACATATCAGCCTCCCAGTGTTAACCAGCGGGTCCGTCAGAAATTGGATGGGAGTCAGGTCTGTTTGGTTAGGACAGACATGCAGACAGACAGCGAAGCACGCAGACCACCCAGAGGTCTGTGGTTCTTCGAGATGCAAGCTGCATCCGAGTGCGCTGAGCATTCATCTGGGTGATGGATCCTGGGAAGGCTCTGGGGGAAACCAAGGATGCAAATTTTAACTCCACGCAAATCTTGATTGTTTATTCTTTATTAAGGGCAAATGAAGCTTATGTTTACATCTTTTTTTTTCAACTTTCTTTTATGAATGATGCAATTAGCAAATGTCAAATGAACACACAAATCACTGATACATCTCAGACACTCAGCACTATCTGAGATGATGGAATCCAAGCCAACCAACAGATCTAAACTCACTAACAGATAACACAGGTTTTGCACTCCCTATTGGATGGGACCCTGTTGCTTTTGAAAGCCCATGAATGAGAGAAGCGACGTAAGTCTGAATGCAGAGAACAACTGGCAGCATTTGTTTGATCTAGGCGTGAGGTTCTCACAAATTTGAATGTTTGATGTGTGCCTCTTTTCTCTGAGAATATGCAAAACTTTTTTATTGGCCCGTGCTTCTGCTTCTTTGTGTGTACGTGTGTGCATCTGTGTGTGTGTGTGAGGGCGAGAGAGATTGACAGGTGTCTGGGTGCCCAGGGCCCCTCAGACAGCTGTGAGGGCACCACTGCAGGGTATTAGGTCTGATAGACGGATGATTAGAGAACATTAGAGGTGAAGAGGGATAGGGGGCACAGCTGTTGCTGCTAACTATTATTACCCATAATACAGCATCAGAGGAAGGGTCTCTGTGGAGTGGGCTTGCACACCTGTGGCCTTCCGCTGTATTCAGGAGAGATGTGTTGATTCACCATCAGTCTGTGTGGGTCAAGCACATACATACCAACTGATATTCAAGCATGAATGTACGTGTAGACACCGTGACAGGCCATACAACCATTTTCAAGTGTTAACATTCCTAATTTCCCTGTCAAATGTTTTCTCATCCTTTCCATATCAGGCTTCATTGCACATAACCGAGTAATGGGCCGTTAGCTGTGATGGAGGCAGGAAGTGCAGATGTGAGGACACCAAAGGGGCGAAATGAGTCTTTTCATGGAGCGATCCCCCGCGGGAGCCTTGCCCTGGAGCCGCAGAGCGGCGGGGCAGCTGGTAGGCTTGTGCCATGGCTACGCCGAACGTCAGCGCTAATGCACCGAAGAAACAGAAGGCAGCGGTGGCAGTCACTCGAGGGGCAGCAAACTAAACAACAGCAGACATTCAATTAGAAGAACGCGCGGCGAAATATGAGGACTGCTTGTCAGGGCTGAGCCTTTCATCGAATCCTCAGCGACTGTGGCTTGTGACATTTCCAGTCGATCAGAATACTTTCAGATGTTGCTTTGGGAGAACAAGCGAGTAAACCTTTGGTCTTGAGTAAATACTTGAAACCGCGGTCGCGTTTGTTTGTTTGTTTGATTGGACATGTGTGTTTGAGAGGGGGAATTCATTCGATACGAAGCGCAGCCTGAGTCTCCCGAAAACTGAGCTAGTTTTGATTTGTAAAGAAAATCCTGAGCGCTGTGTGAATTAAAAATGGCACGGGCCGCACAGGGTCAGATTTGTCTCATCCAATCTGCGTCTTTGTCAGGCGAGAACTTCAATACAAGAAGGCAAACAGCTGCTGTGATTAAAAATAAATCGCACTCAGCATTTCAGTAAACCCTGGAATAACTAATCTGGACTGGGACATGAAATATACATGAGGGCAAATGTAATGATTTCATCCATCAAAGGATTTACTTGAACACTTTAAACCAAAGTCTTGTCTCGGATACACAGCCGAGAGGGGGGATTGTTCTATCGCGGCAGCATCCGAGCTATGAGGACGATAATATTAGTTAAGGGAATCACCTGAGGAGGAGTTGGTCCTCTTATTATTCTCATAGCTCGCCTACATTTCCATTCATTGAACCATGAGCAGGAGCCATCTTACCAACATCTTGGTTTCCTAGATGTTTTTGAATGAAGGTCCCTGATTGAACCATGCTAATGATAGTGTTTCATGGTCATAGGGAGGCTACTAATGATATTTTTCACTATCAATTATTTTTCTTTTTTAAATTAATCGCTCTGTCGTTGTGTTTATAAAATGCAGAATAGTAAGTCAGTGTTTGACATTTTTAAATGTCTATACGACGGTACCAAATGTCCCCAAACAATCATTTGAGTCAGAAATGTTGCAAATTAATTTATATATGAATTTATCACTACAGCTCCAGTTGGTCAAATGGACCTTCGAGGAAGTGATGATCTGTCACTATAGGAAATTATGTAATTAAAGCCAGGAATGGTCTCGGAAGCTGTTTCACGGTGCATCGCCATTGCTGATAGTTGTTTTGTTTTCCTGCATCGGTCAGTGTCTCTCAAAGTAGCTGATTATAAGTGTCACACACTAGCAGCAGGTAGAAGTAGTAGAGCTGACGGTTCTGCTCAGAAACATCAGGTGCCATGAGATCAGCCTTCGCATCCCATTGACCCCTTCAATCCTACACCAGGCACAGCCCATTCTCCCTCGGGCCGTGATGCAGGGCGGGCTGAGGGGGCCGAGGACCTGGGCGAGCAGAGGCAGGGCAGGTGTGTGTAGGACAGATCAGCCCGGGGCCGTCCCTGGGTGCCAGCCTCCGTCTCGCCCGGAGTTGATGCTTCCTGACAGAGATGTTGGAATAAGAATAGTAAAGCAGAGCGGGTGAGGAGAGACCGCTGCCAACAAACAAAACCTCAGTCAAAGTCAAGTCACTGCCGTAACTGCAGTGCCGACACTGATGTGCTGCATTGTAAATAAGACAGAAAGTAAGAGAAGTAGTTGTGACTGGGTGTGAACCTGCTTCCTGTAGCTTAATGAGGGTCACGAGAACATAAGCCTAACCAAAGGTCTATCTATTAAACCATCTTTCAAATGCTACTGCATAACATGTCTACTGATGCTTATTCTACGGTCTGATGAAGTTCACACTTATAGGAGACTTAACAATAAGCAAGTCTTACCACTCGGCAGCCACCTTGGCAAAGTTCTTGGGCAGTCGTGGTAAAATGTATCCTGTAAAAACGGGGCCATTATAACCATTGGGCCAAAAGTGATATGAATACGCTCAGTTAAGAAAACTGTACCAACTTGTAGATGTAAGCTCACCAGACTTTACATTTGCAACATATTTGAAACACCTTACAGAACCATCTCATAGCTGTTCCTGTATGTTCATATATCTTTATATCAGGTTCACAACACGTGACTGGCAGCAGCATGTTGTCAGTCAGTAACTGACTCCTTTTAACGCCTGCGAATGTAGGTGGTGGATTCTCATTAGGCATTAACCGCGCCAGTAGCCCATTGAGCGGCAGGTCCCAGGTTTAATGGACGTCTGTCACTTATTCCCTGTGTCTGTTTGTTTTTATACACCCAAAAAGATCATTCCGTAGATTGACAGAACGTCCGTGTCGCCCCACCTCTGCTTTCCAGCTATTCATTCAGAACAAAGATAAACAGAAATCATTCAAATATTTACTACTGAGAAAATAAGTAGTGAGCACAGTGTGCACATTAATGTCACTGTGTGTAGTGAATGTGTGCATGTCTGTGTATGCCTGAGCATGTGCTTGTTAATAAACTAAAGTCAACATGAGCACACAGCTTCTATATTGCATGCATTTTTCCTCCCTGAGAAATCATCATTCACATCTTATCACATATTTTTCACGGAAGCGACTCAAACACGCCCACACACAAACACACATTCAGACACTGGCATGGGCACACAGTGTCTTCAATATTCATCACCACAAGCTGTCGCATAATATGGCTCCTTCCGTTAAAATAGTTAACCAGCTGACGGAGCAGGAGTTCTCACACACACACACACACGCACACACACGCACACACCTGCGTGCACACACACACACTCCTCTGCAATGGGGTGAGGGAACAAAATGTGAAAAGACCAAGATAAAAGCTAGGAGAAGAAAACACAGGAGAAAAAATGCATGCCCTGATTAAACAAAACAAGAATCTACAGCCATGTCAGCAGCGGTTTGCATGCTCATCTTTCTGCTCAGTGCTTTAGGGGCCATATATTTATGTGAAAGGGCAACTTATTCTTTGTATGTGTATGTGCATATATATATATATATATATACATAAAAATGTTTTTTCTTTATGGGGGGGCTCATCCTTGAGATCATGAATGTCAGCTCAAATCTATCAGTCTGTGACATATTTTTATCAAAAACTAATCACAAACGCTAATCGGCATAAAGAATAAACAGGTCACCTGTGCAGACTGATATATAAAGAAATTCAACAAACTTTTTCCACCATTTGAAAAGATCACCATCCCACTCACTTTTTACGAACGACAAGGTACACTAGGCAGTTTCTGTCTTGTGCTCAGTTATAACACCATATAATAAAAGCTGAAATAGTACCTTTGCTCGGTTCAGCTTTACTGTGTGACGCGCTGTACATAATAATACAACTGCCAGCACCAGTGTGCTATAGCTGACACTGGTTTTGTATCTCAACATCAGAATCAGAATCAGAATCAGAATCTCTTTATTCGCCAAATGTACAAGTACACAGGAATTTTACGTGGTGTACAGCGCTTGTGTATATACATACGACATATAACATACAACATACAACATAAACCATAAGATAAGCACAAAACATAAGGGGTGGGATACGACATAAAAAACATAAGAAACATAAGAAACATAAGAGGTGGCAAGGGTTGTAATAAGTGATCAATGTTTAAGTGTGTGGCGGTGTTTAATCGCCATGTCCAAGAGACGGGGAGTACATGTGTGAATGCAGCATTTATCATATGTTCAGTGCAGGTAATGAGATGCAGTTGTTAACAGGACTAGTTATGTATAAAGTGCAGAGCATGGGTAGAGATGCATGGAGTACAGAGCATGAGGGTTATTTGGTTGTTTGTGTCCATGATGGGTTAGGGCCTCTTGTTAAGGAGGGAGATGGCCTGGGGGAAGAAACTGTTCAAGTGCCTGGTGGTTCTGGTCCTGACGGATCTGAACCTCCGGCCTGACGGGAGGGCTTTAAACAGGCTGTGTCCCGGGTGGGTCGGGTCTCCGACGATCCTGCTGGCCCGCTGCCTGGATCTGGAGTCGTGCAGGACACTCAC
>JAFBJU010000159.1:1449125-1495476 GCA_016785305.1 Colistium nudipinnis
AACAGGTATGGAGAGAGGACGCAGCCCTGGGGTGCACCGGTGTTGGTGGTGAGGGTGGACGAGAGGTGGCTGCCTACCCGCACCTGCTGTTTCCTGTTGGTCAGGAAGTCTGTGATCCACTCGCAGACGGGGGCAGGTACCTGCAGCTGGAGCAGCTTGGAGTGCAGGCCGGCCGGGAGGATGGTGTTGAACGCCGAGCTGTGTCTACGAACAGGGCCCTGACGTAGGAGCTTGGCGTGTCCAGGTGCTGGAGTATGTGGTGGAGGCTGAGGTTGATGGCGTCGTCCACCGAGCGGTTGGCCCTGTAGGCAAACTACAGTGGGTCCAGGAGGGGATCTGTGAGGGATTTGAGAAACGAAAGGATGAGTCTTTCAAAGCACTTCATGACGACAGAAGTAAGGGCCCCAGGTCTGTAATCATTAAGGCAAGTTATCCTGTCCTTTTTAGGCACCGGGATGATTGTGGAGGCTTTGAAGGACGGTGGGACCCTGCATTCAGAGATGGAGTTATTGAAGATGTTTGAGAACACTGGTGCCAGCTGGACGGCACAGTGCTTCAGTGTTGCCGGGGAGACGCCATCAGGTCCAGGGGCCTTCCTGGGCTTCAGCCTGCTGAACACCTTGATGATGTCTTTCTCTATGTCTGTCTATCGTCCTTATTTAAGATAACTGCTATTGTTGTTATTCATTTGTAAAATTAAGTAACTAATGATACAAATGTTTCATGAGTTCCTTCCTAATATTTTTTTTTCAACTTATACACCGATTTCTATCATTATGAAGAATGTAAACGCAGATCTACGGATATGCACCTTTAAAGGGAGTTTGGGCATTGCATACACAGTAGTCTTAGGGGGAAACATACTTTTCATGTGAACTGATGATTTTGTACAATGTCAGCAGCCTAACTGATTTTACTCATACCTTACTCAGTATGAACATAGAACGTGGAGCACCTGAGACTATTGGTTGTGTGTACGTGTTTCCCCTCAGGTCTCACTTCAGTATAAAAAAGGTGTATTAGCTCACCTGCCATGGAACAATACCAGTCATCTCCACTGTCACGCTAAATTAGTCCTCATTTGGCACGTACACACATAAACTTGTACTTGCACACATATACACACAAACACACACACACACACACACACACACACACACACACACACACAAGATACCGTTGATTGGGTGATGACAGCGGTGATACGACTGCACTGCTGTCTGCCAGGTACCGATGCCTGTCTGTTGATGCCAGGGTGGATAACATTCACAGCTCTGCTCAGATGTCTTTCATCCAATCCCCTCTGTAAAAGGACACGCACGCAGGCTCACACACACACACACACACACACACACACACACACACACACACACACACTCACTCACACACAAACACACACATAATCTACATTTTCCCTCTATGTTTGTGTGTTTTCTTTTATCTTATATTACTGGCCTAGAAATAAAACCAGAAATACCATGGCAGTTCTTTGGAGAGAAGCTGAGAAGAATCAGAATTAATAACCCTGTTTGTGTGTGTTTTGATTTTTTTAAAGCGGCATGAGTCATTGTGTCACATCGTAGCCTTGTTTGAGTAGGCTGCCCTACTGCAGATATGGGAGACACACTGCCAAGTGGAAAGCCAGATGATATCATTGGCTGGAGTGGCGTGTTGTGATTGGTGAGTGCTGGAACTCGGCCACATGTGACATTGGATACGAGCTAAAGTTGAGAAGGGCAAAGAGACAAGACGAGGACTGAAAGAGAAACAGTGGAGTGACACATTTATGTTAATGCCCCAGCCTTTAAGTACAGCAGGATATATTTTCTCAACTACTATCATAAATGTAAAACCACTTTATAATTTTTAGACGAGTGCATTTATCGGAAGTGTAAATGAATTTTAGATATATATCATTATATACAGTATGTGATGTTGAAGATACCTTGGAGTTGGTTCCTGTTCGTAATTCTGTTATTTGTAAGATATTTGACAGAAAAAGAACCAGTTTTAGAAAAGTACAACAAAAATAACACACATTTGTTAAGCAGATTTTGTTACTTCCTTGTTCAATTCATTCATTCATCTAATTCACGTATCATATGACTCTGCAGATGTATCTCGTGAATGCATCTAAAACTCGTTACAAAAGCAAAGTTCCTATTGTGCACAGATACACCAGTACACACAGCCTGATGTTGTATAAAACAAATAATCCCAGTACACGTACTCTTATTTCTCCACTGTCCCCCCAGTTCTCTGTGGGTCAGCCATTTTGGTCACTAATGGGTGTGTTTGAAGCCAACGGAGGAAGTCCTAATTGGACCTCCACTCTTATTTCTTGCCTTCCTCCTTTCTTTCCCTTCTCTGCTTTACCTGCCTCCGTCCCTAACGTCTTCCTCTCCTCCCTCCTGCTCTCCCGAAAACTAGGCCGTGCCAGTCAGTGGGATCAGGCCCGGGCCTCAGAGCCTCGCCTCCCAGACAACTGCAAACAATTAGGGAAATTAGTGGCTCCAGCATCACCATCAGGAGGCCTGCTTGTTTATAATTTAATCGGGGCGCATGTCAAAACAGTCAGGGCTTGAGAGAAACAAGATGCGTCGGCGAGATGAAATTCAAACTGCCAGCCAGCTCAAAATATTAGGACTGTTTGTTTAATAGCGTGCGACCAACTGGGTAAGAACAGAAAGTAGAGGGAGGCAGGAAGGGGGCGGGGAGAAGGAGCAGAGGAAGAAAATACTAATGAACAAATGAGGAAAGAAAAGAAAAAAAAATAAGGCATATTAATTTAGATTTTGTAAAATCCATTCCACATTTTGTGAGTTAATGTTTTATTCTCTCTCCTTTTTTGCCCCACCCCCCTCACTGCCCGTCTTTCACTTAGCAGTGTTCTGGGAATTTCAAACGCTTGGATCAGTGCCGCCTTTCAAATTCATTATAAAAGCTTTTTACTAACTAAATAGAGAGAGAGAAAAAAATGCCACATTCATCTCTTAGCCCCTGTGGTCCCCCCTGCCCCTTGACAATATATAAATAAACTAGAGTGACCTGATTGAGATGTAAAAGGCAGGGAGTTAGCACTGGGACCCATACATTACCTCCCAACATTAACAGTAGTCTACTCAGCCGACACATGGTGGTGGGAGTATGGCCCCTGGGCAAATGGAGAGGTTAAAACTAATGCCCCCCCCCACCCCTTAACCGCTTGCCTGTGCCCACACCCTTGGAAAGTATGGTCTACGGTTGGCAGCGCAATGATATTGCCACAAAACTGACATATTTCATATAGACCCTCCCGGATTTCTGCCGGAGTTATCATATTCAGAGCACTGATTATTTCCCTGTTTTTGACCAAGAAAGAAAACACTAAAGCAACAATTTGCAGAGGCTCTTGAAGCAAATCCAAAATTAGAAATATGCAATAACGGCCTGTCAGAGGCATTTTATCTGCTCTTCTTAGTCAACACACTTTATGATGGAAATCTGAGGCCTTGTATTCAGAGAAGAATCCTCTTAATTCTGAAATTAGTCCACTTGCCTAGTTGTAACACTTATGATGACACTATGACCTGGAGGACTGCCACCACTCACAGAACCAAGATTCCATATTATTGACAGGAATAGAAATATATAGCGTTTCCAATAGGGAATTACCAGGGAAGATAAAGATACAAGGGTAGGTCCATATGCTAAAATTGCAACGACTTATTGACAATATAAGCAATAAAAACTGAACTTTTCCAACACTAAATATTAAAGGCTACATTCACACTGCTAGGTTTTATTTTCAAACCACATCCAACATCGGCACTACTCCAGAGCTTTCCAGCCCCTAACACAGAGAACTTTGGAAATACTGCTCGCCTCATTTTAACTTGAAAATTCAGTGGCTAAGACTTCAGGATGGGCACAAATCGAAATCATGGAAACAACGATGCTGTCACCAGCAAACACTTCCTGATTGGTTCGTGACCCAAATACAAATTACTGAGACAAACTGTTTCACCTTGTTGCTAGTCCAAAAAAAAAATCCCTGGTCTCACTTTCCGCCATTGCTTTTTCTCCTTCAGAGTAGTTTCTGCAACTGAAAATCTAACAGCTAGCAGTGTAGACAATCTCTTTCCTGTTTACAACAGCGTATGCATACTCAGTATTTGCAAATGGTCACTTTTTTGTAATTATAAAAGGAGACTATTTCACGTATGGAGAGAAAATCAATGTTTATTTTGTCTGGTTTGTCTGATGGTCCTGCAGCTGGACACTGAGCCACATGATAGGTAGTCACATGACAGACTTAGCAGCAAGAGCAAAGCCAGCAAACACTTTTTTTATTGACAAAACAACGACTCCAATAATTGGACCTGCATTATGGACTTGTGCTCTACAACAATGCTTGTTTTAGCCCACTGACTCAACAAAGAAGTCATTAAAAACATGTCATGCAGTCGGGACACTGCGCTGAGTATAAATGGAGGGTGAAGGGTGAGGCTGATAGAGCCCTGGCGATGGCGGTCTCAGTGGAGCATCATTAAGCTGATGAGGATCACAACAAGGCAGTAATTGGTGATAAGCTGATGCATGGAGAAAGTGATCCAGAGCCAGGGATCATGATAGCGGAAATACAGACACACACGCAGTACACCTCAGTTAGAGGCTGGCAGACATAGAGGGTCCTGGTCAAAGAGCATTATTTAGAGCACATGACTGCATGCGGCGCGGCACCAAGCGGCTTTCATTACGCCAGTCGGCTGGCCCGCTAATGCTCACTCCCCACAGCCAGCCAGTCAGACAGACACGCAGGCCCTGACCATCAGCCGCCAGTCCACGCAATCAGCCGCCTGCTATCAGCTCTCTAATTGGATCAGTGGCACGAATGTGATTACAGCAGGCGTATTTATTTACATAATAATTATTACCGCCCTCCCCAGAGGAGCCGGGGGAGAACGGCAGGGTCTAGAGAGAGATGAAGGGTGGGATAGAAAAATTAGGGGGGGGGGGGGGGGGGGGGGGGGGGGTGCAGCAGGAAGGGTGAAGAGTCTTCCTGTTGAGGGAGTGCAGTGGCCCAGAGGACATCAGGGGAAGAATGGTAGTGAAGAGCAGATTCATTAGAGATATACACACATGAGACATGAAAGCACATTAGAAAGTGTGAGAAGAAGACAGTGAGGAAGAGAAATGAAAGAAGACATTTAGGAGGCGTTATTACTCTTGCACATATTAAAAAAAACATCTAACATCCTTAGTATTACAGATTGTATGGATGAATGAAATTACTTTTGTATTGGATCAATTTGAGGACGGTTATGAATTATTTGCCTTTCGTAGCTTTAACTCAATATTATGTGCAATATGTGCTTGTGCACATTTTATCCACTTGGTAAACTATACATATATTAAGATAATATATCACATTCTGAAGAACAGAAAATCCAATTTATTGAAGATGTTCTGGAAATGTTGCTCTCTGCTGTCTTCATTGTTTTAAACATTTATAAGAATTTGGCTGTGCAACCAAATCAGTGACCATGGGGCTTAACAAATGTCAAATGCGGAGCTGGGTATGTGGGCGGCTGTGTGGTCTGAACTCAGTCTAACCAGATTAGCATGCAGGTAGGAAGATAAAATGGAACCAGGTTATTTATGTGCATGCTAATGCCATGGGCCTGAGATATTACAGTCTCTGCCTTGGGATGCAGTTTGCCGTGTTGCCAGACTCTAACATGTACTGTACACCAGGATGTGCACAAACTCCCAGATGCATGGATGGATTCATTTGGTCCCACAGTAGGACCAGGCTTACCTCCTCCTCCGCATGGATTTCCAACGTTGCCAATGGCTAGGGACGTGATATGTCTTCACCCCCCCCCCCCCATAATCCTTCTCCAAACTCAGTATAAATACAGCTCTCTGTTTCAATAACAGTGGTGGGCTGAGGGAGACACGGAGTGGGACAGACAGAGAGAGATGGAGGGGCTCCGGGGACACAGTTGCGTTTACGTTTGCTGCCATTGAAGTTGTGCAAAGCCTGGCGTTGCTGGCTGCTTAATGGCGCTTAATCACAGAGCTCTTTAAATAGGCCATTATATCAGCACATTATATCAGCACTGAGCTCTAGAATTACACAGAGCCCTCAGGGCCCGAACAACAGAGCTTTTGTTAATAAGCTGCCATTAATCAGATCTATTACGGAAGCCACTGGTTCAACAGTTGGCACCGCGGATGATAAATACCTCAAGAATAGAAAACTATTTACTCACCTTGTCTAAACTGCAGTTGACATGTGCGTTCTTGAGTGTGTGCGCGTCTGTGTGTGTCTCCACAGCGTCTGGGTGGGACAGGAACCACGCAGGGTGACTAAAGACACCCAGAGGACTGGTGTAAATATTCCCCCCGCGTGGTTCAGAAAGAGATTAATACGAAGCACTGATTATTACCGAGCTGAAAAGGCAAACACGGCTCACCTTGTTTTTTAAGAAAAGTCACCATCGTGCATAAGATGGAATTTTGCAGGTTCGAAGCTCTTTGCTGTCTCACTCACAGATAACACCGCGCCCTCATCACAATCCCAAATGTTCCTCTGGGGACAAACACTGTCCATACTAATTGGGGTTAATCTACTTTCTGGCAATCCTGCTCTCACTTCTAGCTGCTAGTTTTTTCGGCAAAAGTCATTGATCTACACTCTTCATAACTAACTGATCACTTGCGCAAACAATTATCCCAAGCATGTTGAATTTGAGTTATTTTGTGTTATAATATGGAAGGAGAAGTGATTTTTATCGGCAAACTTTTTTCATCAGTCATTTACATTGTCACCCCGATGTAGCATCATATGCTCACACTCTTAACTGCCACTGCTGTTAATCAGTTGTGTCTTTCCCATCAATCTCTGACTCCTTCTGTTTTTCTCCCCCCTACACACACTCAACCTCCCCCCCCCACTTTGTCATCTCACCATCCTATCTGTCTCTCTCCACTCAGCCAGAGACAGAAGCAGGGCTCTTCGTAGCAGATAAAGCCACTAATTTCATTAATTATGAACCAATATGTTGCAGTAGATGTGTGTGCTTCTGGAGCGATGGGGCGGGGGGGGGGGGGGGGGGGGGGGGGGGGGGGGGGGGAGGGGGGGTGAGGGTCCATGGAACTGGCATCTGGTCCACTCTGGCATCCAGGGAACAAGGGAATAGAAAGGAGGAAGAAAAGGATGGCAGCAGAAGGAGATCATTTGAGAGAGATGGAGGACAAAAGTGAGAGGAAGTGGCACAACACGAAATGGGGCCAAAGGACGCAAGGAAGGGCCGCAAAGCAACACCAATGCGTACTCAAACCTGAAAAATGAATGATTACGTTACCAACAGTCACATATTTTGTGTGCCCATGAGGTGTTGCTTATGACTTATGATCTGAGTTTATACAAGGTTTCATTACTCGACAGGTACTGAAGACACCTGCTGCATGTCTCACAAACTATTTTAATGTCAAGTGTATTTTCACGCACTTCTAGTCTTGTCACTCACTTCCTGTTTGATTGTGTACTTACCTGTCGTCCCTCCAGATCCCTTTACTTTCTGGCTTTGTGTGTTTTCCCGCCATCGTCAGGGTTTGCCACATGGGTTTCCACATTCTTCGGAGTATAAAAAGGATCAGCAGACTTGTATCCTTAGTTACGTTTCTTGAGCTTTGTTGTTTTGTGTGTATTATGCTTGCCACAATTAAATAACTGTGTCTGTCTTCGAGTCCAGCCTTCCTGTGCGCTCTGACCATAAACCTGGGCATCACGCTCCAAGAAATTACTACTTATGATGTGATGGCAACTTATTTACTGTCTGGATTATGTTTAAATGTGGCATTGTTGTTCAAATGATCACTACTTTGTTCACCAGCGTAGGTGTCTGAGGCAGGTTTGTGGCACCAGAGACAGGGCATTGCAGCATAAAAGCACTTTCACAGACAGATTTGTCTAAATTAACAAGTTTTGCTGACATCTTTTTGCAATGGAACGCAATTGTGCTTTTGACCAACCAAAACCTGCTCTGACGTCAGTGGGCCAGTAGTTTTTTGCAACTTTTTTGCCGGTTGACTAGACCAGCGCCGACTAGTGGTGAAGCTAGTTGACTAGTCTATTAGCCGGTGACACACCTAGGGAATATAAAACTTTCAACTTGGGAAATTTAACACAAGACATCTACAACAAAGTTAATAGTTTAGTTATTAAAAACCCAAAGTTTATTTTTTCCAACCTCCAAGTGGCGGGGAAAAAACTCATCTTTCACATGGCCTATCACCAACCTGCAGTTAAAAATGTTCATATATCGACCAACACCTTTATCAAATAAAAAACAGAGCAACAAAAACAACCAAAGCAAGGCTGACCCTTCAATCATTCAGGATCACCATGGTACTAACCTTGCCTGTGGGATTCTGTGATTTTGCGGATGTTATAGAGTCTTATGTCTGCTCTTCTGTGAGTCCCTAACAGGTGCGTCCCTCACGCTATGCTGCCTCCCGTCTCTTAGCTCGGTCTTTCTCCCTCAAACAAACACGAACACACACCTCTCACATGCAGACACACCAGCTCAATCAGTCGCGCTTCACGTCCAAAAGATGGCACAGGGTAGGAACTGGATAAATAGTGGAGGCACATGTGTCTTTGGTATTAATAGTAATTGTGTGTGTAAACTGTTTCATATCAACCCACTCTACTACAACAGCTGCCCTGTAAATCACCGCAGGCTGTGGCAGCTGATGACTTGTGTGTGTGTGTTTGTTTGAGTATGTGTGCGTGCTTGCGTGCGTGTGTGTGGGTAGATGTAAAAGAGAGAGAGAAAGAAGGAAAAACAATCTCCGCAAGCACATTTGTGTTATAAACAAAGGTATGTTCATGTGACACATGCGCATTTTATTTGACAAAGGTGACCAAGTGCACATTTATCAGAGGATTATTGCCATTTCATTGGTCCGGATATTGGAGGGAAGCGACAGTATTGCAAGGGTGTGTTATATACAGGATGAGGGCCCAGGTTGTTAAATTGTACTCATAAGCCAGCAGTTAAATGTTGGTTAATGATGCGCCCAGAAACACAGAGAGACAGACAGGAGGGCAACCTTTGGACCCTGCAGAGTGTCCTCAGGATAATCCCTGGCCATAAATATCACCTGATTCACTCTGCACGCAAACTCATCCATGTACGAGTACACTTTAATGTTACTGCACACACACATGCAGCCATTGGTTTTTCTCCCCCTGTGGAAAGGTCCTGCGGTGCACAAGGGTCAGCGGCGGTCGTCGCAGTCATTGCTGCACACAAGCACAATCACACACCATCCTCACCGCCCTGGCCACAGACGCCTAGCCATGTCTCGTGATTAGCATTGCCTTGCTCCACGCGTTTGTTTTTTTGCTTTGTTTGTTTGCCGCTGTGCGGAAATATTTCGGTGGAATCCAGCGTGATTGCACCATAGGTTAGCGACACCCATCTATTACTGCAAAGACCAGCCTTGTATTTAGACTTGCCTCTGCGGCAGCTATATTTATCAATGCATGCCGGGCCAGACGCAGGCTCAGTCGCTCCACTTTACTGCCGAGCTTTCGCCACACATTCCAAAAGCCGTCACGATATGTGTCTAAAAGGGGCCTGAAGCTGAACACCAACTCCGCAGATCAGTGTTTGTGTCACTGTACGTGTGGGAACAAACTTTTTTTCATACATTTTTCATTTTGAGTGTGTTTATATTTATATATAAGTAATATTAAACTGGTAATAATCGTTTAAACTGCCTCAAACAATGTAGTAGAGGTACATAATAGAGCGTCATAATACACTCTTTTGAGTAGCTAAAACAATAACATTACAGTTGGGTCATTACGTAAAGTATAATGAGTACAAACGAGATGGAAATAATTCTTATTCCTAGACTCGATCATGACTGGAAACATCAGAAACCAAGGATGAAAAAAATCCACATTGGTAGAACCCATCCGCTGCTCTCCTATCACACCTCTTCAATACACTAAAGATTCAACAAAGTCAACAATCCCTACATCCTTGGCAGCGTATAGAATAGAGTCCTTTAGAGTAAATATTAGATCGTCTTTCAGCCTGACCATAAAAAGCATAGCCATTTTTTTGCATATACAATACATATTTCTATTGGCCCCTTTATGGCCAGTTTAAGTCTTTTGTGGTACTTGTTCCCACTTGGTCATTGAAACATGCCTGTTTGAAATTGTTTGCAGTCCCTCTGGATTTCTTTGTAGTTGCATAAAACATATTTCATACATTTATTATCTTTATAAAGAGGCCAAGTTACAGCCCCCTTTGTCCATGTGAGTTCTTATCCATCAATAACTGTAATGCTAAGCTGTCACTTTATTATTATTGTCTTCGTTAGTATTTCCACCACAATTGTTTACCAAACGTTTACCAATATATTTGTCAATTGAAGGTAAACAGCAGCGGCATGTACGTGTGTGTTAAAATAACACATTTTTCAGGTGATTTCTTGGTGGTTGAGTAAAAAGAGACTTTAGAGCAGTTTTGGGTGCTAAAGAGCGCTTGTGTTACTGCGTGGCTCTTCATTGCCCTGCCCCATTATCGCTTCACACAACCCAACACACTCTTGTTTACCATGTTTTTAGGCGCTGATTTCCTAAATAATGCAGGACGAGGGGGAAGTTAGGGAATGACTGTGGCTGCAGATGCATTTTTCTCTGTGAAGGTGCGTGCGTGTGTGTTTAGGTGTGTGTGTGTGTGTGTGCCTGCGTGGGTATGGTGTGCATGCGTGCGCGTGTAGGTACATTCTCTATGTATCTGCCTGCATGCGCTTTGGATCTAGGTTTGTGCATGTGTGCAAGTGAAGCCAAAGATAAAAATTAAAAATAAAAAAACTGAGCAAAGAGAAGAAAGTCAAAGAAGGGGGGAGCAGGGGAGCAGAGGTGAGGCAACGAAAGCATCACTTTGACTTAAAAACGCACTCATTACGTGCAGTCATGAATAATTTTGCACCAAAACACTAATTTTGCATTAGACCTACAGTACGCTGATTCGGCAGCTCAGGATTATTCCTACACTCAGGGGGGACTTTTCTACCCACCACACCGTGTTTTTTTTTCCCTATTTAGTGATGCTTTCCTGGCACAGAGAGCGCTGTGTAGAATATAGGTCATATACGCAGTGGGCTCACGGATGGCACTAAGAATGGTGGTGCAGGTCTCCAGGCGACAGAGCCAGTGCCATGGGAGTCTCCTCTGCATTGGCTTGGCCTGTGTATACACACACACACACACACACACACACACACTCACACAAAGTGACTAGCACACCACATTGCTATTAATACAGCCACAGCCATTTTAATATTTAATTGCGTTGATGGACTGCATCTGTGCTGCTCTGTGATGCAAACATTATTATACATACTAAGTGGCTTAATTGTAATTAGAGCTGAAAATTTAATTAAACCCAACAATAAAGGAGATCACAGCATATTTTTTTTTACTTCCCCCCTCGCTGCCTTTTAACTCCTCCTGCGCGGCAGAGATGCTTTCGTCCAGATGCCTCGCCTCGGTTGGCTGATCGGTTTCATCGCAGGCTGCTGATGTTTTGAATACATGTGCTGCATGTTTTAATAAAGCAGGACTTGCTGAAGAACATGTTAAGTGGTTGAGTCTGCAACTTGTCTTTACCTTCTTTCTTTTGTGGTACAGGTCAATAATTAAATTTAAATTTGAAGAAAAAAAAGGCTAAATCCTTGCCCTCAAAGCAGGAAAACCACTGTAACCATTTTTGATCTCTCAAAATCTAGTGGCAGCTTTTTCCACTTACACTATGAAACGACTGGTAAAAGTTTGTGGATTTACGCTTCTTCCCACTAGGTGGATGTTTTTATGTCAGGCTCGCCGTTTCTCTCCACTTCACTAAACAAAGTCAACTTTCTGCAGCAAGAAAATGTGTTTCTGAAAACAAAGCAAGTCATGCTGAATCTCCTCATTAGGTGTTACCTCCATCTCTGAATTCAGATCAATTTTTCAGATTGGTCCATTGATAGTTTAGACCTTTAGTGCCCGGAAATGTCCAAACTGAAAAAAAAAAAAAAAAAAATCGGGTGTAATCATTTAGGTCCCAAAACTTTGATCTCATGGAGGTAGAGGTTTTTTGGATTTTCAGATGTTCTTTCCTTTTACATTTCATGTACACCAACATTCATTCTGGGACCCTCTGAGGGTCCTGGTGCCCTATATTGGGAATCATGAATCTCAGGAAACACTTTTCAGTCAACATCGGCCCTGCCATTAAAAACCTGTGCACACACACCCTCACGCACACACACACACACACAAAGGAGAAACTGGCCGTCTGGCGGTGTGTGTATTATTCATTAGGAGCAAGGCGTGTCTCTGTGCAGTGTTTGTGGCCTGGTGTGTAAACAGCTGTGTGTTGCTTGACATGCTTTTCCACTCTCGGCTCAGCGCTTACCGGGTCTGTTGGTACTGATCAGGCCAGAGCTGAGGCGACAGGACAGCCTACCATACAAACAACCAACCAACTGCTGGCCTGGTCCTAGTCCACCCCCATCCACACACACAAACAAATACACACAGAAAAAGAGAGAGAGAGAAACAAGCACTTAAATTGTCACATAAATTGACAGACACTCACATATGGCTAAATATGAAACACACAAGCTGAGCCCGACTAACAAATCAACACAGCTTTACAGTAATACATAAATAAGTGAGCAGAACCCAGTCTGCCTTGGTTACACCAAGTTATTCTTCTTGAGCTTCTGGCTCCACGTTTGGAGTTAAAAGCTGGGCAGGGGACCACATGATGTGTTTTCTTTCAATAGAATTAGGAACGAGACACAGCAAATTTCCACTAACCACCAGATAATGTGGTACCTTAACACCATTCTGTGAACTAAGGTGAGAATGTGAGCATCCGACATAATCCAGCTTCAGTATGGAGTTCCCACCACTAAACACAGTGAATTCAGACAGCAGTGTTTTTTTTGTCCATGTGTTTTTCTTGATTTCTTTCATGGCTTTTTAAATACCTTTTTGCCTTTGATTAAATGAAAATACAAGGATAAGAATAAATAAATAAATGATCTGTTAATCGACAGTTACCAGATTGTCACTGGATTTGGATTGTCATTGTGCAGGCTTTCAGTAGCTTAAATATGTGTATGTGATGAATATTCAATCCATTTGCATTACTGATTCAAAGATTACAGCAATTAGGCCAAGCCAGCAGTCTGCAAGGACACCATCAAGCAACTAGGACCCCCCAGGTGGGAGTGCCTATCTACATGAAGGTCAGCTCATTTCAGATGCACTTTCTTCTGATTAAATTTATAGGAATTTGTCCTCTACAATCCGCAGTTAAAGCCACAGGGCAATTGCTTTTACGTGTGCAGCTATTCAAATACTTAAAGGGTAGAATGTAAAAAGGAGCAATGGTGATTGACAGCAGGGGGGGGGGGGGTGAAAAAGAAAAAAGGGGGGGAGTCAAATTGAGGAACAGAATAAAGGCGGGGAGGCAGTGTTTGGAGGGAAAGGTTCAAATCGATGCAGGGACTAAGGTATTCAATGCCCACTCTGTTTACAGAGCATGTAGCGGGCTTGATGATATCCAGACTTTTGGCCACGTTCAAATGAAAACCTTCCACCAACTGCTTCTAATGCTGAGAGGTTTTAGTCAAAAGCCTCAGGTCTGCAAACATCATGTGAACAAGCTGAGGGAATTATACAATGTGTCTTGGAGTGGGTAATCCCCTTCTTCTTAAGACCAGGCAGAAGGTAATATCAAAAAGAGTTGAATGCATGTGCGCTTTCATATTGTGGTGTAAAATCATGTGAGAATTCTAATCGTCTGGAAGGTGTGGATTCATTTTTAGTAATTAGACTCTTACTGATGTATCGGTAACATATAAAGATTTTCCAATCCCAATACCAGAACCTTACAGCTGTCGGGCCGGGCATCGTTGTAAAGTGGATTCTATGCACAATCCAATTCCTCAAAAATCATCAAAATGAAAGTGCTATTTTCTCGGAAATAATTTTTTCTTACATGATGCAAAAGAACAGTTCACTGGTGATACGACTTACAACACCAGTCGCTGTGACACTTGCTTGTGATTTACTGTTCAAAACTTTAAAGGTCTATATTTTGTTGTGGCTGTGGCTGTCACTTAAAAGCCCTTTTAAGGAAGTAAATGTTGTTTATCCTTCAATTTATTTATTTCAGTTTTATTTGTTCTGTCTGTCCACCTAAAAACGGTGACGTTTATTCACTGTATGTATTTAGCTTGGCCAAACAGCCGTGACGGTTCTTATCACTTCCAAAAACGCACAGAATGGTACTCATATGGCTAATATGTAAGCAAAGAAACAAGATTTAGCATATGAATGAAACCACATGTCACCCATGTTTCTGTTCCTGCAGAGAAGAAAACACAAGGCATGTGAAGATCAACTGGGAGAAAGCAACGTACAAATGCAAGATTTTAGAACATTTCAAATGCCCTCCTTTATTGTAAGTTACTTAACACGAACATGATGACATGATTCTGTGATTTGAAATAGACATCTGAGATCAACATATGTTTTAGAAGCAAATGGATAACTTGTATTTTGATTTGGATCACAAGTAGCCTCGGTACTAACAAGACAACACATTGAGAGTTTGAAGATTCCCATTCAGAGAGTCACTGATCCAACTTTTGAGCCACAATCTTAAGGCAACATTCTCTTTCTATACATCTAATATCTAATAACAGATTTGGATCTATTAAGGAAAAATAGCAAAAAAAAAATGCAACTCTTTACTACAAATTTTCCATGTTAGTGACAGCTTCAATGATGATTCAAACTTCTTAAAAAGTAGAATTTACTGCAGGACTTGAGCATTAGTTTAAGCTAATAACGCCTAAAAATGCAAGTCACACAAATAAATTGATGAACGCAATATGAATATAAATACAATGATATAGAATGACTTTGACCGTTTTAACCTCAGACTGTGTCAAATAAAAATGTTATAAGAAGAATTAATAAATGGGATTAGAATTCAAAGCAACATTCAGTCAAAAGGTGGCAACCCACAAAGCTCTGTAATCAGAATGGATCCAGGAAGTACCTTTCAGCGTCATTAGCTAATTGAATCTAGTATTGATTCCATATCAGCAATAAGTGATATATGGGGCTCATATTAGTTATATTAGGTTAAATAGGCAGCCATAAGGTCATGTGCATGAGACATTTCACATTCAGTCATAAATTGATCTGCCATGTTTTATTAGAATAGTAGTTGTGTGCTGTGTGTGTGTGTGTGTGTGTGTGTAGGTGTGTGTGTGTGTGTGTGTGTGTGTGTGTGTGTGTGTGTGTGTTTGTGTGGTCTGTGTGGGTGTGTGGTCTGTGTGGGTGTGTGAGTGTGAGTGTGTGAGTACGCTTATTAAAAGCACAGTGTGGTTTATGCAGTGTAGATAAAAGGGATTGGAGGCATTTTGTAATAAATGCACTTAGAGGTGTAGTTACAGTTACTCATTTTTACATTCTATTTAAACATATCTATATATATATGTACTGTATACACACACACATATATATATATATGTTGTGATGTTATGTGCATACTTTTTTGTACTACATTAGTATCCCTGCACTATGTTACTGACATTTCTGTAATGTTTAGTCTTTCTAGCATCCCAGGAATTACAGGTAATAATCAAGTTTACATCTTTCCTGTTTTATATCCAAGGTTGAAGTTTTTTGGAGATTGTCCCTTCAAAAAAAGATACAAAAAGACTATTTCATGTTTTTAACTGTTAGTCGATAAGATTGGGGGGCAAAAAAATGGATTGTCATTCACATGATCAATGAATAATTGATCATGTGAAGAATACAAAGATGATACTCTTGCAAATTCATCTATTTTTATAGGCAGGTCAAGGTTTAAAGTGCATAATAACCACTACGGCAATGTGTTTTCCATGTTTTTATGGCAGCAGAGTGTGATGTATTGGCAAACGACATTGTTGTTAATGACAGCGCTGTTTTATGAGCGGTGTCACTTGTCGTTGCAGTGTGTAACCAAACCCATACTTTGACCCCTGAGGGTGTGACACAAAAGGGTGAATTTGTGTTTGTGTGTGTGTGTGTGTGTCGATGTGTGCATGGCATACACGCGCCACATTTCTGTGCATGTGTGCCCATAATGTTTTGACACTGCACCTTAATCAATGTTGCTCAATGTAATTTGACCATTTGTAAACATTACCGGATTAGTGAGCCAATTATCTGCCATCCTCAACGCTGATATGAACAAATGCTGGATCCATAACCCGAATTAAATAGACGCATGTTCAGTTGATATATCACGCAGCTAATTTTGTGATTACATTTTCAGTGACCAGACCTTTTCCTGCCTGCTAATTGCAGCAGGTTAAGCAGCAAGCAAGGCAATACGAATCTATTGGGTCATGTTCCAAACACAGACGTCTGTTTTGTGTGCGTACTGGACCCCATCAATCCTCAGTGATGTGCATCGTGTGCGTGCGTATGTGGGTTTGCACATCCATTCCCGATGAACTCTTGTCTGATCTTATTGATGGCTCTCATATGACCACCCTATATAAAGTGGCATCTCCATTAAAGGAAATACATGTTCAGCGGGCACTTTTTTTTATAACTACTTCAGTAAAAATTTAAGTGTTTTACAGCGTTATTGTTCTAAGGCAATGGTTAATGAGGATAGAGATGAAGAGGTATTTTATGGGCATTTTATGGGGGTCATCTTTATGGAGATTTTGGTGGTTATAGATATAATAAATGGACTGATTCTCACGCTATGTCCTGACCTGATGCAACCTGGGGCATTAGTTTTAAAATGTGTTGAAACTGAGCACAAATTACAAACTTGTGCTTTACATAATTAACGTTTTCATTAATCCACCACAGACCCAATTATTTGGGCTTCAAATGAATAAATCAATATTTACCTTCTTCGTGTTTAGAAACTACAACTTTTAACTAAACATTATAATTGCACTGACACAGTACTTTGCATTGACAGGTATCTATTTGAAAAAACAAACACCCTTTTGATATTTGCTTGAGAGCCTTTCAAAAACTTCATTGACTGAGTGAGTAATTTCAAAAGGAATGAAAGACCCTCTAATGCTTCTATTAATGTTTGTATACATATTTTACAAAGATGCATACAGTATTTAAGTAACCCCTAGCATTTAAATGGATCAGAATTTACATGAATATATGACAAGCACTAGTGATCAAAAGCTAAATTCAAAGTGAATGCATTAATCACTATTATTTAATTCATATTCATTTAAAATGAAGGAAACCAATAGTTGGTTTTGAATGTCCATCATTAACTGCTTTATTTCTGATCGACAAGTCCTCATTAGAACGAGAGATGGATGGAAATCAGTGCGACTCATGTGAAAAGACAAGTCTGAAGTCTCTGAGTTGAAAGTCCCAACTTAAGTTTCAAATAAAGATAATAACAGATAATATTGTTTAACAGCAGATCTTACAATCATCTGAACTAACTGAAAACAGTTCCCAATTGTAAAACTTAACAGTCCTCCCTTCATCACACAAATTAGATTAAAATGAATAAAGAAATAAATATGTGTATTTAATGACAAATATGGTGCATTTACTTTTGCCCTCTGTCCTGTGACATTGTAGCAGCCAAACAACAACAATGCGCATGATTATGATTTAAATCTCACTTATGATTTTCTCACTTATTTTATAAAAAACTAATATTTCAATCAATGGTCAACTGTCTATGCATTGTATCTTCAACATAATGCGAGACTTTTTTGACAGCACACTGACTGGTGTGTTCTCATGTAGCGTTGGATGCTCACAGCTTGTTTCTGAGTGGGTGTGAGCAGATGCCACGCTGGGCTGTGGTTAGCCCCCCCTCTCACCCCTCCTCTCCATCTCTGTGTTGTTGTCCACGGTGTTTACAATCCGTAGGCCGCAGCATGCCAGAAAAGGCCCTCGATTGGCCCGGCCTGCAGGCGCCTATGTGGGTCAGCTCTGGTTCCTGCACCCCCCTTCATCATCTTGACCACAGTCTCAAGCTCTGCCTGGATAAGTCTGGTCTAAGCTGCATGACACGGTGACCAGCCCCTGTCCGACTGAAGCCTGGGAAAAAAACTCAGCTGGTCAGTGCTTGAACGGAGAAGCAGGAAAGGATGTTGTGAAACGCGTGAGGAGCAGCACGGTCGACTTTCGACACGGAGAAATGAAAGGTGCAGGGGTAAAAACTGGTATGCCTGTTTCCAGTCAACTCGCGGGTACTGCAGCAATCTTTTTTGCCATAGCATGAACTACCTGCTCAAGTTGGCAGCCAGCCTATCCTCACACCACCACACACAAGTGAAAAAGATGTCACTTAAAAGCCAAGCTTGCACGGTAGAATTTAAATCTGTCTTATGATTAATTAGAACAACATTTGACTGATTACTATCAGTCTAATCTGAGAGTGCCTCAAGTGCAACATTTTAAATGATAAATAATAAATAGGTGAAGATTAGTGCAGTGAACTTTGTGCTTCTGATGTGATCACATTATTCACAACAAAAGGAATGAGTTTGTAAAAATGTCAAATTATAAGATCTGAAATGAAATGTTTCTATGACAGATGAATTATTTGATTGAATTTGTATTTAAGCGAAAAGTAGAAGATATAGTCTAACATAAAAAAGGTTGAGTTTACCATGCTAGAAAGGGACTATTTGACATTACTATTTGATAAATAACTAATTCAATTGAATTAATTGATTATTGTATTTTTGATTATTGTAACATTCAGCTAAATAAATATCAAATGTTTGAACATTGATAACCAACAAAATATTTGACTATTCCACTGTAAATGGGAATGGGAATGGGATGCAAAGGGGCATCAGAGATTTTTGATTTACCTATGTGTTTTATTTGTTGTTCAAGTATATGTCACTAATATGTTATTAAAATGGGACTAGGAGCCAATGCACAGTGACTGACCAGTAAAAATATGTGAGGATTGTCTCACAGTGTCATGCAGACCACCGTGACATCTACTCACGCTCGCTCCTCAGCAGATAAAATTCCCACAGGACACATATTTTAACACAAGCTGGCTATCATAAAACATTTTGCGGAGAAAAGCGACAAGACTATACTTAGCAAAGTAATGAGTGGTGCCGTTTTACATGGACATGTATTCTGATTAGACTGTCATTTGGAGGGATGTCTGTGGCGGCCGCAAGGCCACCAGACACAGTTCACATGGAAACAGAAAAAAACATGCATGCACAGATTCAGACACACACACACACACACACACACTCATCCATCAGTTACATTTGCTTCAGGCCGGAACTGTGTATGCAGGTTTGTTGAGAGATATTTCACAGCACCCTTTCTCTCCCTCCCGGTACACCCCGGACTGATTGGACGGCGATGTGTATGCAGAGCGAGAGTTAGAGGAGGCCAGCAGAGGTGAGGACAGACCTTTTTTATGAGGAGGCCTGTGTCAGTATTAAACTGAGCTGGCTTAATAAACCCACACACTTTACCAGGTCTCTACTGCTCCCTGTTGGCCACAGAGGAAACCTTCCAGCCCTTCACAGCCCTCGCTCACATCCTCTTGAGTCCTCTCTCTGGTTCTTGCAAGTGTTTACACTCTTATGCACAATACTCATAAATGCCTTCTAACACAAAACCTGTGACGCTTTTGCTTCAAAGGCCACCCCCCGCCCCCGTCCCCCAGAACCCGAGACGGAGTTTATTTGATTGCTGGTCAAAATATGTGGTGTCACTGTGGGATAACAAAGCCTGTAACCCTTCTGCATTACTGAGCGCAGCATAACACTCCGTGTGCATCCACACAAGCAGCTAGAGTTACAGCCACTGACCGCCGCAACCTGTTATTCAAGTTTCTCCCCTATAAACACGTCGCGTCTCCTCTGGCTTTGCTGTCTTTCATCCCATCGTCCTCTGATTGTTGTGGAGAGACTCCCAGCCCCCTGACACACACACATACACACAGTGAGAGTCAGTTATTCCTCTTTGTGTGCAGCAGTACACAAATGCACTATTCAGAAACGCAAACATGGTCCAGCGCACGTATAAGCATTGGGTATAGGGCAGAGGAAATGCAGACCTGAGGATCCACTTTAAAAAGTTAGGGGTGACCAGAGTGGGTTCTTGTCTTTTTGTGTCCACAGCATCTTCGCAAAAATCACAAGTAAAATACTTGTTTTTCCACAGATAATGTTTTAAGTAGCGATAGCATATTTTCACTTTAAGATTGTGGCTATAAAACATATAATCTTCCCATAACGCACTACTATATTCCAAACTAATAGTTACACTAAAATGCAGTCCATGCATTACTTATTATATTCTATAACCATTACATGTATCTATACAATATAAATAACACAAATATGATGTGATTTTCACTGATGTACTGTACTTGATGATACTTTTACAAGAGTTTTTAGTTTTTTTTACATTATATGGCACTACAACTCATGAACAGAACTTTTTCTACAGATTTTAATTGAAACACCATAATGGAATAAACTGTTTATAGAGTTTAAAGTTTAAGTTTAAAGACAAATTAACCCTAGGTTTGCAGTGCAGCTATAAAAATGTAACAGCGTTTTTCCAGGTTGAGCTATTTTCAACACAACACGCAGATTTGGAGCAATTCTAAGTACCATTATATAAATATTTTTCCTCCACAGTTATATACAGTCTTGTGGTACTCCTTGAGTTTAATCATTTTACTTCACATTATTCTCCACTTTGTATTGAGGAGCATGATGAGTTTATCTCAATATGATGAGTATGTTACACTATGTTCTATATTGTCAAAATCAATTGCACTCCAATCACAACTCTAATATATACCACAATTTAAAGTTGCTCTTTAGTCATGAATTTGAATTTCTAGAGAGAAGAAGTTCAAATTTTTCTGTAGAATTTAGAAATACAGTACAGTCAACAGACTTTGTCTTCAGTGAAACTTGATTTGAACTTAAGTAAGCATCCATGGAATTTTTTTTTATGAAGTTGAGCGTGCATTGTATGATTGTGAATAGGTCTTTGCCTGCGTGTGTTACTTGCTCCAGTGTTATCAGAGGGGCTATCTGCAGCACTGGGTGCCCAGGAGAAGAGGCAGGGGGAGGTGGGGATGGAAGGTATGACACACTGCCTGGTCTGAAGCCAAGACACCCAGCTCTTGTTACCAATGAGCGGGGAGGGACAATGCTGGTGGCAGGAGGGAGCATGGGAGCACAAGCAGTGTGTGCACATATGTGTGTGTGTATGTGTGTATGTGTGTGTGTGTGTGTGTGCGTGTGTGTGTGTGTGCGCGCAACAAGTTTGTGGAGGCATGGAGGGTCTTGATGCAAAGTTGGGATTTGAGAACTACTTCTACCACTTCTCATCTGTGTCTCTTTTTGGTTTGTGGCTAACACTAGGAGCGCCTGTTTGTATGCTTCGTATAAGGATGTAAATACATACATATGATGTGTCTGCGTCTGACTCTAACTGCCTTGATTGATATATTATAGCCTGGGTTTCCCAGAATGTATGTCCTTTATTTGTCTGTCACTTGTTTTTTATGTCTCCGTTTACAAATTGCTAAAAACTGAGCAGCAATCTCCATTTGAATTCAAAGCCACATTAACAGCGAGAAGTTGCGAGAACACCATCAAAGTGAAAGAGAGACGCATTTGAATTTGACAGTTTAAAAAAAGGGGGGTTGGGGCCAAGAGAGAACAAGAGAGTGGCAAAATAGGAAAACTCGAGAGACAGAGCTGGAGGAGAAAGAAGATGTCGAGTCAGGGCGAGTCGGTGACATGTGTTATTTATTTCCCTCATGTAAACAGTGAGAGAAGGCAGACATAATCAATAGGAAACTCCAGATTGTAAATAGACGGCTCTAATAGCCTAAACACTGGCCGCTACAGTTACACACATACACACGCACACACATACATACATATATATATATATATATATGTATACTCGTCACAGAGAGGTGAGGGGGAGGCACTGCAATATATACATATATAGATATATATATATATCTATATATATATGCAAAAGGAGATGGGTCGATGGACTAAAGGAGAGACGTAGGAGTGTAAGCTGTGAGAGAAAGAATTGAGCCGGGCAGGGCGGGCCACCCTTATTTACCAATAAAGAGCCCTGATGAGAACATAAACACACGGGAGACAGTCTGGAAGAGAGAGGGAGGCAGGAAAAAGAGATGTTGCCCTCGCAAAGACAAGAAGGTGTGAAAGTACAGCTTTAGAGGAGATTATATAGATTGATCTATTGATTGAGTATTGATATAGAACAAGGGATCAGTTAAGGCTATTATGATTATTAACCTTGATTATATTCTCAGGTAATCATATGTTAAGTGTCAATAAATCCTGCTGAAGCCAATTTCTTTCTGCAATTGCTTTCTGTCCATTCCATGGACTGAAAGTCGAAAATGGAAAAGTGTATTATTAAATATGAAAACCCCTTACCGACTATATGTTCAGAAAAAGTAAATAATCCAAATTAAGACATGAGACAGTAATAATCAATAATCACCCGACTCAGTTCCGCTCAGATCTAGAGAGGTAGCATCTTTCTTGGACGGCCTCCAACTTTACTATTTTCGTTCCATCTCATCGCTCTATTCAACCTGATATATATTCATGTCACGCACTACCACTTCTCAGCATCTGATACCAGAAAGACCCAGTTAGCTGATGAACACAGAGCAATAAATGGTTTTAAAAGAAATATCGGAAAGTTACTGTGATTTGTAGTTGCAAATACAACTTGACCAAACTCTACAGGGGTCAATGTTCCCCAAGCTGTGTTTCTTTGCCCCTTCAGCCTCAAACAACCAGTCCATTTAAGCAGTGAACTGATCCACCTGGCCTCAGAAATCACTTACTAACTTACACCAACTTAAAAAAGTTTGCCACATCCTTTCGATATTTCCTGATGTTAGAGAGTAACAGTTACTACTTCGCTTGTTTTGTTTGTCCCTCGAAAAAGTCTGGGGCGAATTTAGAAACATGCATTATACATGATTACATTTCATTTTTAATTACAAGTTGTCTGAGACTGGTACAATCAGACACAACTTGTGAGTAAAATGAGACCAGTCCTACTCAGAACCCTAAATTACAGCTAATTTGATGACATGATTAGAGACCAACCGTCCCGTAAACAGCCACCATGAGCCTGATGTTGACCCATTAATTGTTTGCAACAGCAGCTCCGAAAAGAGCCTCTTATTGGTTTGGATTTTTCTCTGGATATTTTCACAGGATTCCCATCATAATTTCAGAACACTATGTGAGTACGTGAGAGCTGCGTCTAGAAGCTTATCTTTTCCTTTGAATAAATATTGTTATTGAACGATAATTGTGAAAGGGTAGCTGCACTTGATTTAATTGTATCAGTGCTCCATTCCGTGGGATGTGGCTTCATGTGTTCTTAAATTCAAAGCGTGTGTGTGCGCGCGCGTGTGTATGCGCATGCTTGCATGTGGTTTCACTCGCTCATGCGGTGTCAGAAGTCATCAGGGTGAGGCTGAACGGCGACCTCATGACCCCCATCAGAGATCTGAAGTGAAGCACTTAGCGGTCGCTGCCCACCCCCCCCCCCACCTCTCCCTTTCCTTCCTCCATGATCCACGCAGACAGCCCTCTCTGATTCCACCGCTGCTGCTAATAAAGGCTGAAGGAGACTAATTCAACTCAACAGTTGAAGGAGAGTCCCTGGGAGGAGGAGAAAACTTAGAGGCTTTGCTGTCACTCACCTCGCTGCTCTGCCCTCCTCAAACTCATGTGGTTCTGAAAGTGAAACGGGAAATTCAGTCCAACAAGACAAATGTGAAATAGAAGCCACCATATACAGTAGGAGCATGACTCATTTTGTGTATTTCTACATTTTTGAAGGTCAAGCTTTCAAATCACTTACTGTCACCAGGAAACATTTTAGTGACAAATATTTTACCACACAAAAAGAAAAGAGAAAGTCTGACAAAGTTTTAATATTTCATTTTCAGTACAAAAACCTGTGAAGGTGCTTCATTAACTCTCCTCGACTCTAACTACTCTAACTACACCAATATAATCTACCAATTATTTTCTGATTAATTAGTTAACCTGTGGAATTTCCAACACAATTATTCCATGTTTCTTGTATTCATCTTGAACACTTTATAAGATATAGTTTATGACAAGGTGCAAGTAGGGGTCGTTATAAGGAACCTTGGATTTTTGTTTGTCCATCCAGGATATAATTTAAAATCCTCTTCCTCCACAATGACCAGGCCCCAACATAATTTTTTCTTATCTACTGCTTTACTGTTACTATTCGTGTGTATGCAAAGTGGCCAGTCTCAGTACCCTTTCTTCACCACAACTTTTAATACTCTGAATTCAGAGGTCATTGCTAAACATACAAAAGTCAATATTGCACTTTATGTACCTATATCTTATTATATAAAAAAAATAAAAATAGAGTGAGCCTGTAAAAATGATCAATTATCACCCACCTACGGACAGCATATGCTGTGTCACAGGTGAGCCTATGTAGCCGTAATCCAGAGATTACTTCAAAGACCATCAGATGTGGAACAAAAATCAGAGAGACACGGTGCTAATATTGTGGAAATAAATCTATATGCTGGAAGAAAATCCCTTCCCAGAGGTTGTTGTGTAGAACCATTAATTGCTGGCGCTGCGTCGGACTGTGGGAGTTGTTGCTCATTTCCCTCCATTGGAATGTCTGCTTCATTAAATCGAATGAGGAGAAAAAGGATGATAGTTTCTCAGAGTAATAACAGGCTTCAGGATAAGCTATGTTTAAGAGGCCACCGCAATGGCTACCCTGTCCTGCACCGCAGCACTCTCATGACCCTGGCTGCTGGGGACGGACCCGGCCAGACACAATTAGTGGTCACAGATACCTAGGTGCGTGTGTATGTTTGCATGTGTGGGCGGCTGGATGCTTGCATGCTTGAATGGATGGGCGTACGCACGTGCATGTGCACAAACGTAAAAAAAAGCCCTGTGCATGTGTGTGTGTGTGTGCATGTGTAGGTGTGTGTGTGTGTGTGTGTGTGGGTGTGTGTAGGTGTGTGTGTTTGTGTGGGGGGGGGGGACGTGCATTTATAAGCACATATAAGCCACATTCCACATTCAGTGTGAGTGGGTGTGCACTGCCCATTGGTCTGTTGTTGATGACTGTGTACTGTCAACGTGTCACTGAGTAACAGCCGGACAGTGGATATCGTTCTGCCTTATTTATGAGGAGCTCAAATAATTCTACACTACAGTTGTTCAAGGTAAAGTGTGGGATTAAAAACTCAAATTAGATGCAAATAATATCAGAAACCCAACTGCTTTAGAGGGATTGTAAAGTCCAGAAGATGGAGCATCTTATCTTCCATGTTCACTCATTACTGCAAGTCATTATCTCTGTATACGTACATCAAATCTCCTGCTTGTGAGCGCCTTGTCGTTTTTCGCGATCCAGGTCTTGAGGCTTTTTCTCTTGTCTCCTTTCTCTCAGATACAACAAAGAAGAACACTTTGTCCCGGGAGAAAAAAGACGCCATAGAGTTAAAAATTGTGCAACAGGGGATCTGAAGTAAACAATTTGGCCCTGCGGGAGACTGAAATAGCACTGCTGTGTATGTGCATTTGTATGTACGTGCATGTGTGTGTGAATGTTTTTTTGTGTGTGTGTGTATAGTATAATATATATATATATATAGTATATATTTTATAAAATATATATATTAAAAAATATATATATTTTTTTAAATTCAACCGATTATGAATCATATTTACTGCTTTTTCTAAATCTTCTAAAGTTTTCTAATCTTCTAAATGAAATAGTCAGTTTATTTTCAGTTTTGCTGTGTATGTGCATTTGTATGTACGTGCATGTGTGTGTGAATGTTTTTTTTGTGTGTGTGTGTATAGTATAATATATATATATATATAGTATATATTTTATAAAATATATATATTTAAAAAATATATATCTTTTTTTAAATTCAACCGATTATGAATCATATTTACTGCTTTTTCTAAATCTTCTAAAGTTTTCTAATCTTCTAAATGAAATAGTCAGTTTATTTTCAGTTTTTGGATGTTCAAAATGTATATGCTTTGTTTCCAGCTGCTTCTCAATATTATTTGAATAATCTGTGTTTTTTTATTCATTTTAAATATTTATTTAGCACTCTGTGCTCAAGTTGTCTTTAAACATAAGTAGTCAATCACTTGGGGTTGACAATTACAGATCACCACAACTTCTACTCTCATGAGTCAGCGACTCAATGCCTAATGTCTTTCCTTTATTGTAAAGATACAGACCGCATATTTAGACCAGATTTACATTTACGTGGAATCCGTAAAAAATGAGATGTGCATTTCAGTTGCTCCATGAACCGTGTCGATGCTCGTTAAAGCCTCTGGTTATGCTCACTGTACCTGTTCGAGACCAACAGGCTCTCTGAGACTTCATACACACAAACAGCCATGCCTCCACACACACACACACAGCAGTGTATGGCAGTTCTATCGGGGCTCTTCACATTTTCCAGACGGCCTAGTGTCAGCCAGTGAAATGAATGGCTGTTTATATTAGAAGGCTGGTTTAATGAATTAGACCCACAGCTCCTCTGTGTCAGCACCAGGCACATACAGAACAGACCCTCTCCCTCCCTCACCCCCGCCTTGCCCCTTTACACAAGCTCGGGGGGGGGGCAACCTGATTGCGTCCTTCGGGACGGGTGAGGCAGAACACCCGACAGCTACCCTCTAAGGACTCCCTGCTTATTTACAAAGGGCATCTGGCTGAGGCTGTACATGCAGGCGGCCCTCCCCCTTCTCCCTAACCTCACCCATCACATCTCCCCCATGGTAGCAGAGATGGGCAGAGGTCTGCCTGTTTATACATGCTTGGGAGGGGGATCAGAGTGGGGAGGATTACTGAGCAACGTGCACATGTTTGAACAAATATGTATACAACGTGAGGTTTGCCACCCAGCCGTACATATACACAGGCCTCCGACGAGACCCACCTCTGTTTCTACTCATTCTGCGTGAGCGAGGCGGCCAAAGAAAAAGGGCGAGGTGGCTGTCATCTCACATCATCAGACGGCCGAGAATATGAACCTCTAGCGCTGTGCCTCAGGACAGACATGGTCTGACAGATGGAGGAGAGGAGGGGAGCAGAGAGGAGGGGAGAAGAGAGGAGAGATACTCTAGTTAAAAGGAGGGGAGGGGGAGAGGAGAAAACAGATGAGATAAGGAAAACGCAAGTGGAAGAAAAAGGACAGGGCATGAATGGAAAATACAAGTGAAGATTGGAAAGGTAAGGACATTGTGTTGGAATAGGTTTAGCACAAGTTTGTCTCTAAAGTGATTGGAAAACTCAAAGTTTCAATTGACAACTCAGGCAAAAGAACACATGACAATACACTATGGATATGGCATACACACATTTTATGATCAGCAAAGCTTCTTCCCTATGCATGTGCACACACACACAAACACACACACACACACACACACTTGCACAGAGCCAATCACCCCTGTTCACTTATGGCCATGTTCTATGAAATGATTCCCCCTCTTCTTCCCTTCATAAACCAGTAATCATTTTTCACACTCATCTCCCCTCATTTTCTTTTGTTGTCTCCGTCGTCTGGTTCCTCTCTCCCTCTCGTCCTAGTCTCTAATTTACCCAGCATCCTGCAGTGCACAGGAGCCTCTCAAATTGCCTTTGTCCATTTGCGTAACACTGCTGGGGACAGTGTGTGCGTCGTCTGGTTCGTGTGTGTGTGTGAAGGGAGTCAGTGGCTGCGGGGTGGTGGGTTGAGATTGCTGTAATCATGGAGTGCTACCTGTTCATTAAACACACAGTGGGAATCCTGCTTACAGCGTTTAGGAACCAATTAAAGCAGCACAGGCTATTAACATCAGCAACATTAGCAAGAGGAGTGTGTGTGCGTGTTTGTGTGCACAACAGCCTGTGTGGCAGGAGGAGGCACTACAATTCACTATACAAGTATTTCCGTTGTTTGCAAAGCAGCGACTGACTGACTGAAGGAGTGGCTATGTAACTAACTGTTGACTGATGAGTCCATGAGCACTCCATCAAGTGAGAAAAGAAAGGAAAAGAAGAAAGTAGGTGGGATGGTTGAGGAGGTCAGAGGTTACACAGAAAGGTAAAATCCAAGTTTCTGCAAGTGCTGAATGGCTGTGATTACGGTACAATGTCTCTAAAGATGGCGTTTGATTGCTCAGGTGGGGTGGGGAGAGGGGGGTTATCCCAGGTCTCAAGCGATGAGAGAGCTCAGGGAGGTGCAACAGCAATTCTGGTGAGTGTAATTATCCATGTATGTTGCTCTCCAACTCCTCTCCACCGCGCACAATAGAGAGTGATTTAATATAGACGAGGCGCCTTGATGGGACCTGGCTCCTCACATCCCGGGTTCATAAAAAAACAACTGTTCAGATGTATCCAGTAAGAGCCACCTCTTCCTGGCTGGCTGCGGTGAATTTAGCCCTTGTGCAACAGAGAATGAGACAATGCTTTCTACTTCCATCTTTAGAAGTGGAGGAGGCGTAAACAGCTGAAGTTCATAAAGACAGTGAACAAAAGTCTAAAGAGATGCTAGCAGCTCTTTGTGGTTGACTTTCAGCTAAGAAATAAAGTGTATCACGTTTAACGTTCAAATTTGGCGAGGTTGCTTGCTGCTAAAACTTACTACATCATTCCAACAAATAAATTGCTTTTCATATTTGAATATCTTCAGCTACTTAAGCCTGAAAAAGCTGTGAAACAATTGACTGACTATTATAACGGGTGCAGACTCTAATGCAGACTTTAATGAGTGATTAATAAACAAACTGTTGCAAAACATCACTAACCCTATTTGTTCAAATTTGAGTTATTTGGTCACACAAATATGAAGGCAAAGTTAAAAGAGGTGACTGATGAAAACTGATGACAGCTTTACAACAGTGCCTGAAGACATTTACTGTAAGTTTTGTGTTTGGGACATTTCAAAACATTTTCTAAATTAAAAACGTTAAATGTTTTAAATTTCTATTTCAAAACTATACCAAGTTAATGGTGTCACTGAGAAAAGTCAGGAGATTGCTCATGTCATTTATAGTAGAAATTTGAAAATCTGTTGTGATTAAGGATACATAAGAATATATGCCAAATGAGGTAAAGTTGGTGGTTAAACATTAGGATTTCTTTTTCTGGTTACCAAGAATGTCTGATCAAAATGTCGCAACAATCAGTTTAGTAGTTGTCAGTAGTTGAATCGACAAATCATGCTCTTCCACTCCCAGAGACAGGAACCCCCTACAACCAACAAGATTAATTAAAATGAAAAGACCTGCATTTGATATAACATATGTGTAAAAACGATTGTGCCCAAAAGGCATAAAAACTCAACCAAACAAATTCCAGCTGGTCAAAGGAGTCCATGAAAAAAAGAAAAAAGTTGATAAAAAAATATTATCTCTTTCATTTCCACTTTTCCATTAAAAGATTCACTCTGTGGAGTCTCCTGAGTGCCACATTTAATAACCATGTAACGATAGACCAGATAATGTCCTGAGAGTAATTGTTCACCGGGAGCGGCAGAAACATGCAGCGCCATTGTCTGCTTTTTGTAGTTAGTTAAAATATGGATAAATAAGATGCAATTTAGAGACTTTTAAGAGATTTTTTTTTTTGCCTTAATCACTGTGAAATTACCGCTGGATGAGGGCTGTCATTAGAATAGAAGCGGCACTTGCTTCTTGGATGCTCAATGCGAGCGTGAAGCACTAATAGCACAGTGCCAGTAACAGTTTTAACAGGCCCTGTATTATCCTGCTGTGCATGTAGCCGTGTCTACACCACTTGCTCACCATGGATATCTTGCGATGGTCTATTTTTAGTTTGTTGCAGCTGTTTACTGTGATAAATGCACTGAAAAAAGAGAGTGCATTATGTATTCTACTGCTGAAGAGTCGAGTAATTATTTTTTGGAAGACCTCTATACCAAATATGCAAAAAAAAAAAAGAGATTTTGTGACATAAGCCCGTCCCCTACATCTATGCTACATTATATACTGGTAATTTTTAAACAGTTTGAGAAACACTCTAGACTTAATATAATAACGTAATATATTAATTTCAAAATGTGGCACTTTAGCAATATACTCACAAACCATTAGGGGTCGCTCACAGACCACCACTGTTCTAAACTGCAGGACAGAGCTGTCAAAATAAAATTTCAAGGATATAAGTTACACCAAACACTTATACAACAGGACATAACGTTATTCCTACATGTTATTACTGATAAAAGCAGCGGTTACAATATTGGAATGTTTGATTAGATAGGATACTGGAAACTTTAGCAAACTTTGAATAGTTCTTATTCACACTTGAATAACTTCAAGCTTAAGCTCCTGTCTTCTATAATGGGAAACAAAGAATATGAAATACTCCAAATTGTGTGACAAAACATGCTAATAAGAGGAATGATTGTTTGGATTCAGATTCTTTTCCAGGAGTTGTTTAGCAAGAGAGTTTTGCAGGGATGAGCCTAACACCCCTGCCAATGGAAACATGGACACAATGCTGATTAGCCAATAGACCCAAAGACTTTCTATGTCAGTTAGCCAATGACCGCAGAGCTCTAGCCACTGAGACCTCGATCTGAAAAAAGCAACGAGAGAGTTTAAGATTGGACACATGCAGCTTTGATATACCGATCTTATAAAAATTTCTTCAAGGAAATTAAAAAGTGGCAGAGGCTTCTAAAGGATAAAAAAAATAGAGCCATTAAAGTCTAATGAGACATTGATTACCTTCATTGCTGTGCTGGGGGTTTGGGTGGGCCTCAGTGTGGTGGTATATAAAGGGGCATATCTGTGACAAACACAAACAACTACAGGTCATAATTTAGTTTATTTCAACAACTGAACAGTGGATCCAAAATTCCCCTAACAGGAGAAAAGTAAAATGTTTAACATTTTGAGGCCAACTACACATTTTGACTACTATCATTTAATATGGCAGAATGTAAACTGCTCACAATAGGTTTATTGTTCACACGTTTTGAATGAATGAAAATTAAGACCAAACAAATTCAGGTGAGTGAGTTCTGGAGTCATATGGTTAAAGCATTTGTCGAAGGTTTGTTATTTTTAGGTCCCAAGCTAATATATATAAAGAAATACAGATGAGTGACCACATGGTTCAGTGTATAGGTTTTTTTGGTTCGATCTTTGTGTTCGAGTGTTGGTGAGTTTAGACGTCACACCTGAAAATATTTCAACATGAAACCAAAGGACACTAAAATACTTTTCTCTCTTGCCAAAACAAAAAGGCTCTAAAAATTGTAACTTTATTTTCCTACCTTAATATATTAGTCTTATTTATGCTCTTTGGATTTAGACCTTACTGATATGTACTGCCTGTAATTCAGCACTTTTGTATTGTAACTTTATCTGCAATAAAGATATAAAAAAAACAGTCCAAGATGGCGGCAAGGTAGACGCGAGCTCCTCTAACACACTGTGACAACAGGCCTAACTGGAGCTGGCTGACCGAAATTAACTAAGCAGTATGTGGCTAGGCTCTCCTTTCTGATTAATAACATGAATTATAAGCTCGAGAAAAAGGTGAGTGCCAAAAACAACATAAAGATTGATGATCTGAAAACAAAAATAGGCTATTATATCTAAACAGGTGTAATTGATTACAAGATAAATACAGAGGAGTGGCAGATGGAGATATGTGCAAAGGCCATATCATGGAGTTGGAGCAACATCATTTACATTACTAGAGTTAATACATTAATATTTTTTTTTTATTATTGGGAACATGAAATCTGTAAATATATGTCACAGATGAGCTTTCGTATATTTTCGTAGAAGAACTAATGTTCTTTTTTTCCTGTGAGGGAAAGGAGTTGGTTTTGTTGTTGCACACATGCAGTGCCATGGGGCAGAGCACCTGTAATGTTAAAGATACCTCAGTGTTTCCTCTACCATTACCTTGGGAGCTCACTCAGCCGACCAGAGAGAAACTACTGCGTCACTCGCCGAGAGCTGCTGGCATTCATTCTGGGTCTGTGCCACTGCTTGAAGTAATTTCCCGTGAGCCACTCCAAACGACCCACCAGGTGAGAACCACTGCTCTTACAGGGACACTTGCTACTTAACATAGACTGTTAATGCTGCTCACTGATACAAGAAATATGTGTATCTTAATTGTTCAGGAAAAAAAAAAAAAGATTAATAAATGGTCACTTGCTGCTGCTCATTATGTGCTGGTTTATATTTAATTTGATTACATTCATTAATGTAATCAAATGAATACATTCGTTTTTAAGTCATTATTGAATTTTGCGTATAACAATGCAATTAATCGCGATAAAAAAAATAATCGTTGCCCAGCACTAATATTTTCTTGTGTCTGACGCATTGTGAAAATGAACGTGCATGTATATATTTACTTGTCTGTGCAATGTGACAGGAATTACAGGCCACAAGTTAATAACTTAATTGACATTCACGGAAAAAGGGGGTTTTATGGTAAAGTGCATGCCTGTGCTTCTTAGACTTTCACACACTTCCCGATGTCAATCAGAAGCCATTGTGCTGGACCATTGTCTTTGTATACATTTCAAAAGTGGAACTTTAATGAAAAAGTTTGAGTACCGCTGGGTTAGGGGATCAGGTTAAAAAGAAAAGTCAAAACATTTCATTACGTTTTAGGCCAAGTTCCCCCTAATAATTGTTATTGTCCATGAGGAGCGTTCTGTTATGCTGTAGACTCTTTTTATGTTTTGTATTTTTATTTTATCTAGTTCTTTAAGCATTTTGATGGAATGGATCTGCAAACAAATGCCTTTAACCCGAAGAGCACTTTCGAAGAACTTTCTTAACAGTACTTTGGTTATAGAACCAGTTCTCTCACTTTCAGGTTAACTTATTTCCATGCTGTTGATCCTGGTTTACACAATCAACACAGATTAATCAAACAAAGTCCTGGTTAAATAAGTAACCTGATTCCAGTTTGATGCTCATGGAAATATGAATGTTGTATCAAACAATAATTAAGATAGGTTTCCATCAAGGAGAATCAGTTTATCCATCAAGTCTGACAGGGGTCTCTCTGAGAAGGAGTTGCTGCAGCTTTGCCAAAAGAGCTAGAGGGGCTTCTGTAATGTAAAGAAAAATGCAGGGGTGTGTTTGGATTTTGGGAAGAAATGGTTCAAGAATCTGTTGGTTCGTGTTTTTAAAGACCTGAATCTCCTCCCTGAGGGCAGAAGGGCAAGTAGGTGGTGGCTGGGGTGAGAAGAGTTCTTAGCTCTGGAGAGATAGCCGGTGTCTGCAATGTCCTGTAGTGATGGAAGAGAGCAGGCGTTGATTTTCTGTGCTGTGTTTATGATCCTCCGTAAGGTTTTTCTTGTCGACTGCTGAACGGCCTGTATACAGCCCGGTGAGGCAATGGGTGAGGAAGCTCTATTGTGCATTGGTAGAAGGCAACCTCAGCATTCCACACAGTTTTCCCCTTTTTAACGGCAAAAATATATGTTTGTTGTATTACACATATATAAAGATATATATACGACGTATATCATCTTTAGGAATTTTTGAATGATGTACTTCAATCCGCCGTTCCTCCCCAAGCCTGGCTATTTTCAAAATAAAATGTATTTACCTTACCGTTATTGCGCGCACAGTGGTGACCCACTTAGAACGGTTTCTGATTCGACACCACTGTCGGCTTTGGTCCCGGGTGCAAGTCCCCCGGCGTGGCCCCAGGCTAGAGGACCCTGCCGGGAGGTATGAAGTGACATGGCCAACAACCTCCAGATGTTGGCCTGCATTAAGGCCTGGCAGCATGTCATGTCAACGCCCACACTACCACACAGTTCCATCACCTCCCATCTGCTGCCCGACACCTCCTGCGGGTGCTGCACTCTCAGACACTGAACTGGACTTCCGCTGATTATTAACTTGGGCACAAATACAAAAAGTACAGCTTTAAAAAAATAATAAAATAAAATACTCATCATGCAGGATGACCTTGTTCCGAATAATAAATATGATGATGAGTATTTGATAATTACTCATTATACTATTCATTATTATTATTATATCATGTTATTACTTACGATACAGTTGGCAAAGTTTGGGCTCATTTTACTCATTCTATATGATGCTAATTTCATATTATTAACCAAATTCTTAAAAGCAACAATCAGGACATAAATGTAGAGGAGTAAAATAACTCCATACGCAGACACGAGACATTGCAATGGGGCAGGCAAACTAGGCAAACCAGCCTGGGGCCCCCAAGCTAGAAGGGGGCCCCCCCAAAGATGGCTGTTTACATTGATCCACAGCAACGACAACCTGAAACCCCCTTAAATGTCTTGCTATGTAGAAGACACTGCAATGACCCTCTGGAACCCCTTTATTGGGGGCCCCATGCTACATGGCGCTGTCAAAAGCTTTGTTGTTTTTTTGCCTGGGGCCCCCAAAGTGTCTTCAAACACCCCTGTATACACAGGCAGTATATAATCTATAATCTGATGAAGTAGGAAAGCAAACATATGCTTGTATCTTATTCTCAGAATTGGCAGATTTTCTGTTTTTCATGAGACAGCAGTATGAAGATAGTCAGATTTTGAACTGAATACTTTTTTGTAGATAAATGTGCAGCAGCATCTTTAACACAAACTCAAATAACTATATATTTTTGAAGAAATTATCCAATTAGGGGGAAAGCATAAAAATCGTTAAAAAATCGTTTCTCTCTCTCTATATATATATATATATATATTAATGATGTAAAGAAGTGGTTTGAACCGGACTACTTGACTACTGGATTTACTTGGTGATAATGCTTAACCGGGTCTCAAAAGAAAATACCTTGATGTTTGGCTCCCTCTCTTGGCACAACTGTGAAACTGTATAAAAGTCAACCTGAACCTTGACACTTGTGTGTGTGTGTGTGTGTGTGTGTGTGTGTGTGTGTGTGTGTGTGTGTGTGTGTGTGTGTGTGTGTGTGTGTATATATATATACTGTATATATATATATTACATGGGTAGAGGCATCAGTAGACATGTAATAGCTGGTAACACTGGTTATATATTTAATCTTCACTATTAAGGCTATGGTGATATTAAAGCTTTAGTAAAAAAATTCGCATTTTTAGACAATCAACTGAAGAACTCCAACCATTGATTTGAATAATCAAAAAATAATTCAAAGCCACCATTCTCTTTTCCATCTTCTCAAACAAATGATGGTTTTGTTTGTCATACATATAAAGAGAATAGAAAGTTTAAGTTTGTGTGACACAAAGTAGAAGAAAAGGCTATGGTGATATTAAAGCTTTAGTAAAAAATTTCGCATTTTTAGACAATCAACTGAAGAACTCCAACCATTGATTTGAATAATCAAAAAATAATTCAAAGCCACCATTCTCTTTTCCATCTTCTCAAACAAATGATGGTTTTGTTTGTCATACATATAAAGAGAATAGAAAGTTTAAGTTTGTGTGACACAAAGTAGAAGAAACTCAGAAATCAGAAACTGGTCAGGAAAAGATAACTTTATTTAGTCTGGAATACATATTCTTGTTATATTTGATTACTTGTAAGATAGAAAACACCGTAGCTTTTCAAAAATAAAAGCAAAGTCCATTTAATGTATTAATTATATTTATGTATGGTTTTTAAACACGCTTCAATAAATATTTTTCTTGTTTTTTATCTTTTCTATTTTACAAAAACATACAGTGACTCTCTGAACAGATTAGGAAACAACTCTTGATCAAAGGTCAGTGGTGTAGACAGAAGCCAACACAGACACTGCAGATATCACTGGTAATATAGAACCTAAAATACTGTTACACTTTTCCAAGATACAACTATGTCCACGTCACTATGGCAAGTATAAACAAATCGCCAATTATTCAAATTAATGTTAAATCACTATTTAATCACCGATCTGCAAAAAATTAAGTAGCATCACACACTGATGAGCACAGAGAAATATAGCTCCGGGTTAAGACATATGGGTAAGCGATATACAATGCACCCCGAATGCGTCCTCCCCTCAGGCGTGGATCAGTCTTCCACTGTCATTCCTCAAACTCCACGCTTCAAATGCAGTCACAGTGGGAAACAGAGCTTAGCCTCAGGGATCAGGGTGCTGCACTGGGCTGCAGATGAGATACGTTACACGGAACATCATATTAAAGCACTGTACTGAGTGGCCAACACAGTGGTAAACACTCATTTTTCAATACTGCAAAAGAAACGCATCATCAGGTTAAGTGTCTTGAAAAAAGCAAAGTGCAGTCATGTGTAAAGCAGATTGTGAGAAAGGCATGGAGAGCATAATGAAAAACTTTGTATTTGAAACCCCATTTCCCTATGTTTAAAAGATCACACTGGTGTGACTGCAACATTTATTTTCTCCAAATCAATGCCAAATGTTTGAAAGAAAAAAGGGACTCATGTCACTTGTTTAATATAAATGATCTATCACTGTTAAGATTGTGCTTAGTTGTTTCTCTTTTTATCTTGTATCATCATTGTACACTAATGCGACAGAAAACAAAGATTCAAATGAAAAAATCTACTGCTGTTGGGAAATCCTGAGCTGTTGCAAAGCTCAGACTGAGCTGGTTACTCCACAGCTTTGCAGTGATGAGCTTCTATTGTCAGAAATTCAAACCTTGAGAACCAACAATAAGTTAAGCAAACAGAGATTGAGGGATGATGTCAGTTTGGTGGCATTACCTATTAAAATGATGTTATTTTTTAAGGAACTGCTTATAACAAAATTTCTATCGCAGAGCCAGCTGCTTCATTGTTTGCATCACCACAACATTGATACTGTAACGTTCTGACCAAAAATAAACCCACACAAGATGTTTAGTGACATGGATTTACCAAAAGCGAGTCGCTACAAAATGACTTCCATACCATACTGACAATTACTGAAACCAATAGCTGCCTGGAAGGTATAAACGCACATTCAATTTTAATGATGTGAAATAATGGCAAGCGAATGGGTTCAATAATGTAAAAGGAGAAGAAGAAGAAGAAAATGCAGATATGGGCCTTTTGTAACACAAAGCAATTAGTGGCGCAGGTGTGGTATCTTCCTGACACACTGCAGAGGTCAGTCTCCACTGCCATAGATCTTGGTTATTACATGTTGCCTTTGTTTTATGCAACAGCACAGTCCTCACTGTCTACCAAATATCTTCTTGTAAATAGAGTATATACCCAAATTAAATATTCTAAGAACGAAATATGAGAATGACCTAACTACTGATAGCTGACACCTCTATACTCTGTGATCGCCTACAAAGATAAACCCTGTGACCTACATTTTTGCTTGTTTTCTCTCTGACCCAATTGCATTTCCCATGTCAACAGGCATGTTAACCAGAGCACAGAGAGCCATTACCGTGGTTTCTTTAACTGGAGCCGATGCATGATTAATGCAGAGAGATCCTCCCTGCAGGTAAGCAGATCTCACGCAGAGGACACCCCTATAATGATCCTCGGAAATTTCTAGCTGTCCACATACTTGAGCATGCCTCTCAGGGGCAGTGGATTCAGGAGGAGACAAAGCAAGTGGTTTGTGTAACAAGAAGGACCACGTGGCATCACCGGGACAGAAATTAGGGGCACCATGGTATCACGACAGACATAAGCACACCGGCATACACACACATCCCGAAGCCTCCGGTGAGTCAGAATGTTATAAATAGACCAAAACAGCAGGTGCTGTCACTCTGTCTATTGCTCAGGGCCAATTAGGAAGCTCTGCAGGTGTTCTCACCCGCACATGCAACCAGAAGTTAATCCAGTATCCCTCGTCTTCCATCCTCCAACCTTTGCTCTCTCCACAATATACGTCTATTCTACTTTTAGAAGCCTTTGCCTTCTCTCGTTCTCGCTCCCACATACAAACAACATTGCTCGCATGCAAAAAATGTTATGAGGTCAACCTCCTCCTCCTCCTCCTCCTCCTCCTGCGGCGGTGAGCGATTCGGGGAACCAGCTCCGTCTCCCCCCCAACCGGAGCCACCGCAGGAACAGCGGGAACAACAGGATGGAGAAAGGTGGATGTACGAAAAAGGCGATTGGTGTGACAAGAGAAAAAGGGGGGTGTAGATAAATGAAAAGGCAGTAAAGAGTATTCAAAAATATGAACAAACAGTAGTCCTGCACAAGGGGCTAAACAAGTTAAAACACAGTGACATCCCTGTTTTCTTTTCATGACTGCAAAATGCAGCAAGCTGAGTCGCTGGGCCGGGGATACAATGCTTAGCTGTGAGGCTTGTCCGTGGTCAGCCTCCACCCTCCTGCACAATAAACACTCAAAATACTTTCTTTTCAGAAAGTACCCCTCAAGCTGCATTGTTATCCACGTCCAAACGTGGATTTTATTGTCACCTACAGAAGACACATTTGTCCAAATCGGCCATTTAAAAGATTCCTACTGAGCACTTTATCAGGAAGCCAATTATCATATTCATAACCAAACCTTGCATCCTCATTAGAGAATAGTGACACCTGACATTATTAAAGGAGGTATTTCAACTCTGGTTGGCTTAGTCCCGCGTGTGCCTTAGCAATTCTTCTGTCAAGTGTGGTTCAAATGCAGCATCACAAGATACAAGAGTCAAGTTAAAAGAGCACAAATCAGGAGTTTCCCTGCACTAGAAGAAGAAACACACACATTTACACTCAAAGGCTTAGAGGAACGCCATCAACGGACAGAAAAGCACAACTATGAGCCGTGACCAGTTGCACCGGCTGGACACCACTTCTGTAGATTTTAATAAAGTTTTAGAGGCACCACTGAGTTATTAAGTTAGTTATTTTGTCTTCAACCATTCAGTCAGCACACACTGATAACGCAGACTCATTCACTTTCCTGTAAGTCACCGCTATTATTATTGCTACATCTAAAACTTCATCAGACGCTGCACTCTGAGCATTCATGACCCCTCATGTCGGCACAGTGAGGAGGTTACACGATCCACCCATGTACTACAGCACAGAAGTAGTACTACAGTGTCAACACACATCCGCATCTTCTCCAGTTACTGCGCGTCTCTTTTCGACCGCACCTCATTCCTCGCAATTTCCGCGAGTACATGAACACGACAAAGGCTAAGAGAGCGGAGATAACGCTGACCTGCGTTTCCCGCAACACGTGGGGAAATCATCTAACACTAACGTTGCAATCTACTGTGTTGATGCAATTAATAACTGACACTAAAACATGTGTTCAATTTGACTTTCCACCTCCTCCACCCTAATTGATAGCTGTTGATATTTCTATTAATGTTTTTGGATGCTTTGGATTCATTCTGAATGATTTTGAGAGGGCAACCGAGATGTTATTCACATTTGAGGACCAAAGACAGCCCACCAAGGGGTGCGTCGGACTGATTCGGTCAATGTCGAAAATTGTCAATGGTTTACTGCCAATCCAATTACTGCCAATTATTAAAAAGCTTTGTCTACCCCTTAAGGGACAGGGAACAGGAATGTGCTTTGTTATATTAGGCTTGGTTTCTCATTCATGAATTCTCGCTCAGCTGCTTAAACTCTGTTTACATTTTTTGAAAACATAGCATTATGCCGCAAGTTTGAGCTACTGGGACAAATGAATACCTTTTAGTGAATCCATCATGTCACCTTTCCATTGCCGTAATTGTTTGTGACATAGCAAACGCACACCAGCTCGCACTCGCTCGCACTCGCTCGCACGCACACACACACACACACACACACACACACACAGGTCTTAAAATCTTCCCAAAGGACAAGCTGAGTCGCTGAGGCGGAATAGTACTTGTTGCATCAGCTCCACATCTCCTCTATTCTGCATTCCCTCAGTCTACATCCCCAACAGGACCGTAAACACCGGCTTCGCGACCCATTTTTTTCACAAATTATTCAGCGCTCCATGATTTCCTTTCCACTGTGGGGGACATCATGCCAAATCCACTCGTTTTCAATTAGGCAGGAACTGTCAAAAGCCCAATAAGCCATGTGGAACGTCACTCCTTGCTTTTCCAGTAGGGAGTTACAACATTCATTATAAGCTTCTCTGCAGGCTGGACCCTCAGTGAGAAAGTGATGAGCTCACCATAAGGCTGTAACAGATGTACTGATCTGTTCTAGGCAAGTCTACACACTGGGTAAACGGGGTACACTTTGCCACACAAAAAAATCATCCATTCTCTCAAACTATTTTGCGGCCTTTCTCACTTTCACATCTCCTACTCTATGTTGTTTACTCTGTCCACTCTCTTTCCATCGTTCAAAGCGCGCTGCTCCAAGGGGTGGAGAAAAGGAGTCTCAAATGCGCCCGTTGCCGTGCGTGCTGCTGCGACGGACAGACAGTGGGTGGGAGGTGTAGTGCAGCTCAGCGGCGGAGAACATGGAGGACGAGGAGTTGGTGGAGGAGGAGGAGGTGAGTCCACAGGCTTCGCAGGCCAGAGCCAGTTGCCTCAGGCCATCCAGGGAATCCATCTTAGCTCCCCGCAACAGATCGCTCTGACCCTGCAGCCCACAGAGAGACACATTCATCTGATTCATGTATGCACGGCAATAAACACATGATACTGGTTGCAGCTTATTATTAGCTGAGGTCTCTTCATTTAGGAAAATAACTCAAAACCCACGATATGATCAGTAGGTAGCCACTTTCTTTGTCTGTCCATTGTTTTGTGCTCGACAGAAAGCATACATAACCATACATAAGGCCACTGCAGAGATGGGAGGTTATTCGTTACGGTTTTAACACAACGCACGACTTCGATCCTATGACACATTTGGTCCAATTTTTGAAATGATTAATTTAATAGAACCTGATTAACCATCCTCAGATTATTTTAACGTCTTGTCTTCTTTATATCGGAAGCATGGCTCCATCTCCAGTTTATGGATTCTAATGGGAGACGTTAAATCCACTTCAAGTGGTTCTTTATTGCATTCAACTTTGAGGGAAGCTGCAGTTGTGTCCACGACTGTACTTTATTATGAGTTAATAAGTTAAGGATGGGGGGTTGACAACCATGTTTTGAACCTTTTTTTTAAAAAGGAAAACACTGTAGAACAGCCTCTTTTTCATAAACTTACAGCTTGATTTATGAATGCTGGTGAAAAAAAATCCTTTCTGTCTAATGCGTGACAAATACAAAATTAAACGTAGCACAATTACAATTATTATGTTTTTGCTTCCCACTACCTTGAGGACAGTGATGTTCCAGGTGAAACTCTCTACAGATTTACTCAGCTTGCGTCCCTTCAGTCCCTCTTTCTCCCCAAGTCGAGAGAGCTCCTCGTGGAAGTCCATTCCTACAGAACACAGCCAGGAACTGTGCATCAGTGTCATAAAGTCATAAATAAAGCAAATGTAGGCTAATTATAACAATCAAGAGTAAAGTTAATTAGCATGGATATTTTTTGTGATTAACACATGTCTAAGGGGCATGGGTAGTGTTGTCATACTGGATTTACACAAAAGTAAAGTCCTACCCCTCCTGACATGTGCCTCGTCGGTTACAAAGCATTGCCAGTTAAAGGTCAGGAGTTATCTAGGGCTGCGAGAGGGTTGGAAAATTATTTGGTTGTGCAGAATCCTTTCATGCTGGTGCATTACACCTGACACAGTTCAGAGAACCAATATCATTAATGTAAGGACATAACTAATGTCGTATGTTGATGCAAGTGCAAAACAACATTTTAGGCATACGTTATTTTAGCTTCATTTCACAAGAAATGCATATTAAAAAACATACGAGGAAAATAACGGCTTGTGATAATATTAACTGAAACCCTTGTTGCCCTATGAGTCATCCTCATTATGCTGAGCTATTTGATGTATAAGGCAGACTTGCTCATTGGGTTCAGGCATATCCTGCACTGTGGTTATTTCATTCATGGGTGCTCATCAAAACTGAGTAAATGTCAGTGAGCGCCCAGCCATTCGTTCATTCATATGGACACTGATTGTACCTTCTCTCTGAACCTGAGCGATCCTCTCCTGAACAGCATCTGCGCTCTCGATCAGCTGTTTCTGGGCAGCAATCATCTGCGCACACACAGGGAGAAAGTTTGATTTGTCACATATCAGTGTAATGAAGCCAAGCACTGTCCAACATTACAGAAGTATATCTGGATAACAGGGAAAAGTGTAAAGAGCGGTTTCTTTCATTTTATGATGTAACTATAAACTATATCGGTGCCGTAAATATAGAGTTAACCTTTATGAACAATATAACTAAATTCAAGTCTAAAGATAAAAATCATTTCACTTATGGCCAGTGAAGAGTCAGAACCTAGCGCTTTATCCAGATTCCAAAAAATAAATGACTTTATTTAAAAGGCAGAAACCACCCAAAATATATATAATAATATATATTCACCTGGTACTGAAAGTCATATCATTCATACATCTAAACGGAGAACCTAAGACGTAACCTACTACCATGCATCGTCCTTGATGAGAAGCATGACAAAGTCACAGATTGAAGGAGTAAAAGCGCCACAGAGTCACGATGTAAAATAATCCTATAGTAATAGAGTAAAGAGTAACTGCATGTCACAAAGTAGAAAAGGTGGTAAGGAGGTCACATTGTCTCAGAGAAAAAGGTAAAACTTTGTGAAATGATAGTGGGTATCTAGTGGTACTGCACGTGGCAACAACAGAAGATGAAAAGTCACATAGTATGGAGTTACAAAGTGATAAAATCACAGAGTTACAGAGTAATGTCATCGTGAGAGTACTTATCACACTGTAAAGAGTCACATGTTGATGAGACATAAATATCCAACCCAAGTTGTAATATCAAAATGAGTTTTAGTTCAATCAAAAGGTCAAGTGGGATGCAAATGTGAGGATTTAGGTATGATGCCTGCGTGGCTGGAGAAGGATTTAGACACAATATGTTTTTGATTATATAAATGCCATTCCTGTCAAGAGACCGGATCAGCAGAAAAAGGACAGAAAGCAACACAGAGCACAAAGTTTGCTTAAAATCAGTGGAAAATCGAGGGAGCAAGAAGGAAGAGGACAGAATACTGGTCACAGGGCAGCAGAGAGATGACATCATTGACATGCATAAACACAAAGTGATGGCTAGAGGGAGGAAGCACTGAGGGTGTGCAGGTGTAGTAAATGAGCGCTGGAACAGGTGGGAGAGCAAAAGCGGAGATGCGGGTGTAGGATGAGATGCAGCTGGCATTCAGGGTGTGTGTGTGTGTGTGTGTCTGTGAACGTCTTCAATAGGTTGTGTGTTTGGTTCAAAGCAATTGTGATTACATTTTATAGCTGTGAGGACATTTTGACTGTACCTCACAATTTCAAATGGAATTTTGACTCTAATCCTAAATTGTGTTCTAATTAAGGGTAAGGACTGGGCATTCAAAAGGGCTCGGAAATGCATTATGTCAGTGAGTATCCTCACAACCATAGAAAGCCAAGTGTGTGTGTGTGTGTGTGTTTGTGTGTGTTTGCGAGTATTTGTGTGTTCATGCTTGAGGAAGAGTGTGGGTGACTGTTTCATGCCCGCCACCTCACAGTGCCTTTCTGCATAATAATGCCTTAGTAGACGTCATTTCATGTGGGCATGTGTGAGCCACAATGTGTAACCCTGTCCTCAGAGGTGGAACTCACCGTGTCGTAGGCAGTGAGCAGTTTGCGCGTCGCCTCTGACAGGTTGGCCTGGGGCTCCAGACAGGGGTAACCCTCTTTCAGCACCATGGTGGCCCCCACGGGGCCCTCGGGGCTCTGGAGCCTGGTGGCCAGGCTCTGGATGCACTGCTTCAGCTTGGCCACTGTGGGGAGCCCACACTGCTCTTTGAAACTGGCAGTGGTGCTCTGCAAATGGTGCGAAAGCAAAAAATAGAAAGAAAGAGGGACAGATGAGGAGGAAAAAAAGAGGAGAGGGGAGAAATAGAATTGGATCAGATGTACCGTTCCGGCTGTAAGACTAAGCTGGGAAAGGGCAAAAGGGTGACACACCCTTAGCACTCACACACTTGCACACAAAAAAACACACCCTCGCCCCCCCCCCCTGTAATCTGCCATCTCTCTTGATCATTAAATCAATATGGCCTAATTGCCGTTCTTAATCCAGTGAAATCAGGCGTAGGTTAAACGCATTTGGTTAAAAAGAAAGGCAATATGGCATAAACCCGGAAACGGAAGAAAAAGCCAAGCATTTAGAGTGTGTTTGCAGGTGTGTCGGGATCCAAAACTGGGGTCGTCATGACAGGGACACAAAAATAAGAGTCACGTGTTCAACAGCCAATATGAGTAATCTCACAACTAAGGTCAAATATTTATTTTCGCACCGCTGTCTAACGGCGCATGGCAGAGGTCCGTCTGGACAAGCTGTTTTCACACCTCACCTTTGTGGAGGGGCACGTGCATGTGTGTGTGCGTGTGTGTGCCAGACCCACAGCAATAGAGGCATGATGAATAATAACTGACTGTGGCAGATGAGCCTACAGCTGGACTCATGGTCCAAGGGGAGGAGAGGGAGAACAATGAGATTGAAGCAGCCAGATTAAAAGCTGTTTGTGAATTAATAGTGTTTCTGTAAAGATGAGTGTGTGTTTGTGTCACTGTGGCTTTATATATATGTGTGTGTGTGTGTGTCTTCTGTGTGTGTGAGAGTGGTTGGGAGGGACTCTTACACTGTTTGATGATACATGAAGTGACCAGGATTTCTCACTGATTCGTCTTTGCTGTATGGGTTATACTGATGATGCTATTAAGCCGATACAGAATATAATGAATGTAATCATATATTGATAATAAATAATAAAATTATAATAGAAATGAATGAGCAGGGTTTTATCAGCAAAATAGCAGAATTACTTGAGTTTGGCTTGCATCATTGTGGAATACCTGGATTTTCTTCCCAGCAACAAACTTGTGTGCTATCCTTTGTGTGCGTCTATACTATAATGCAAAAACCGCACCTAAATGTAATGCTAGAACATCTGGATCCCCCCCAGGTGGCTGGCTACAGCTCCTGAAATTGTACCCCCTGCTCCCGGTCTTTATGCTAAACTAAGCTATCCATGTTACATTTATTTCTGATCATGTCTGCTGATTCAATCTGCAGCTATGACAGTCTCCACTCTCCTAGATAGCTTTTACACACAAAACGCCGACGCCTGTTCTGGCTGCAGCATCATGGGCATCAGTGAGTCTGTGTACTGACGTGATGAGGTCTGAATCAGAGTCTGCGTGTCCGATGTCATGCCAGACGTGACGGATGGTGCTCATCTTGAAGAGGGCAGGGGGGGTCCACATACTTCTGGCTTGATAGTGTCTATTTATATCACAATTTGGATCTCTAAACAGAGTTTTACTGTATAATAAAATCCACATTGCCACCCACAGCCCTATTGTATCCATTAAGATGGTGGGTGGGTGCTGTTTGCTGGTATTTATAGATGCTTATATATAATCCTCCTCCACTCGTCATACCGACTCTTCCCTTGTCGATGTGCCTCCCCCTGCCTTACTTTCTCTTATTCCTCCCACAGAGAAGTCTTTGGTAGAGTCTGATTTCAGCACTGTCATGTCAGCGACTCCATTTCACCCTCATAACCAGACATCGTATCGCCACAGCTTAAAAATACTAAAGCTGAGTGACACCTGATCTGATTTGACTCAGCTATTTCTTTTAACCCGTCTGTTGGGTGTGTCTCTATATGTATTTGTGTGTTTGGAAGTGGTGGGCGTTGCTGGATAATTTTGGTAGCTTTTAAGATTCCTGCCTCTTTCCAAATAAAATAAAGATGAATGGAAATGTGTATTTGAACAGTTTACTGTCCATTTCATTCCATCATTCATAAAAATATATCCCACATGAAAACAGTTAAGACAGAGGTCTTTGGATTATCTAGTGTAGCAAGCACGCATTTGACGCCTCCCCATGGGGTTACAGTTCAGGCTGCATGAGGAGAAAGAGGATTAATTCATCTGAAAGTCAGCGCTGGACTATAACTGTCATTACAGACAAAAGAAAATGAATAGTTTTATGAATTTACTCATCACAAAATGTATGTACAGAAAATACGATGGGGATTTTTTAGATGCTCATATGTTTTGTATGCATAAATATTAATGTGCAAAGTCATTGGTAACTAAAGATATCAGCTAAACTTTGTGGGGTGGCGAATA
>JAFBJU010000159.1:1495528-1698044 GCA_016785305.1 Colistium nudipinnis
CATCTTAGATGGTAATTTGACCGAATCGACCCTTTAACTAAAATAACTTAACACTATTATGCTTTTCAAGCAGGGCCTGACAGTCACACAGTGTATGTCATCAATGAGAAGACAATCCGATCTCACCTGGGCCTCTTCCCGCAGGTCTGCCGCCTCCTTGAGGGGGGCACTGGCGGTTTTGAAAGTCTCATCCACCAGCTTGATGCCCGTGTGTCTCAGCGTGACGTACTCCCGCCCCCGTCGTCCCACCCTTCTCACAGACAGCCCCCGTCGTTGGGCCTTCCCCCCTCCTCGCCGGTTGGTGACGGCCACATGGACAAACAGGCTGGTGTGGGGCAAGGGGTCGCCTGCCAGGCCCAGCAGGGGCACGTTGCGGTAGCCGGGCTGAAGGCACTCAAAGGCCACGCTGTACTGGCCAATGAAATCATCTCCGATGTAGTCGTCATCCAATACAACGAAGCGCAGCAAGGCCAGCTCTGGCATATTTACCTGGAAATCAACAAAGGAGTTTAAACCTCTCATTCTGCTGTGCACAGTGTTCTGAGTCACACCGAGAACACTCACCTCACCTTCCTCTGAAGACTTCATTCAGTCTGGTTCTGATAACCTACTGCTTCTATTTGTCACATGATCGTGTTTAAAAACATGATCAGAAAGCATTATCAAATACAGGTTTATATGTATCAAACCGAGGACAATTTACTCCAGTAGTTTTGACATCATACTGTATGCCATGATCTAATGATGAGTTGAGATTTCAATAACAAAATCATTTGATCAAGATCATGTAGAGCGACAAATGCTACAAAACAAGTTTTTATTAATTAATGAATTAGTTTCACAAAAGACACAATTGCGTATCTTCAAACTATTTCCAACAAGTCCCAACAGTTATTTAGCCTATAACAGCACGATACCAGGCTTAAAACTAAAATTGTTCAGGGTTTTCCATTCATGTCTTTCCAGACTCTTATACTGCACCGTATTTGGTAAAGAATTAGAAGGAATTAATTAAAAGGTACTTTATGCTTTTTTCTTCATAAAACGATTCATTATTGAGTCATTATTGATACCTCTGACTGATATATAACATTTATGAAACCATAAACACTACTTTTAAGATCATTTGATGCTGACCTTGAACTTTTTGACCACAATTAACCCAAAAACATAATGTGTCTTGATACGTCTGTCACAGCTCTTTGTCTTAATTATTTATTTCTTACAATAACCTTTTAAACTTTAATCCCTAGATTGAACAAATGTCATTAGATTATCCAAACGTTTAAAGGTTAATGTCACCTGAAGATGCGCTGGCGCTCAAATAGCAATTAAACGCATCTATACCTAATTCATCTGCTTTTGATTAGGATTAAGTCAGCTCTTTTTAGGAGAAGACGCATTCTTTTAATGTTTACCACAGCGAAAGATGATCATATACTTAAAAAATATGAATCTGAGAAATTTAAATACTATGACCTGGTAATGCGTGTCACTCATATAGGCTATTCGGGCAAATCATTAATATTAATTACACGGTACAATGAAATATGTATCCTGGTACTACTGCATTTCGCATCTCATCTTCATAGGGCTTTACCTTCCCCTCATTCAATGAGACTATGAAAAAAGTAAATTGCGCACACACACACACACACACACACACACACACACACACACACACACACACACACACACACAAACACAAACACAAAGTAACGGTAAGGTTAATGAGGCTGGGAGTGTGTCTGCATTTCATGTGGATGAGCAGGGAAAACAAATATCGCAGAGAAACATTATTATATAATGTCTTTTGTCTGAATTTTACTTCCAAATTTCTGGTGCACACACACACAAGTGAAGTTTAGACGCACACATTCTGTGCACACATAACGGATGGATGTCGGCGTCCTGTTTTTAGCAGGGCACAAAACCAATCTATCATTTCAAACACAGAATGACCATAAACTTGCCCAAGGCTTCTGCATGTATGTTTGCATGTGTGTTTGTGCGCAGATCCACAGGAACACAACCCTCGTATCTCTCTAGGCTCAGAAGAAAATTGAAGCAATCAATTGAGACACTGAGATCGTGGTTAGCATTTGTGTCCCTAAATCTTTGTTTTCTTTCATGCAGAAAACATCTGCTTCATGTAAAAACATCTGTTTCACTTAAAAGTCCAACGGCATCAGTGTTCTCAGGGCAAGGAGAGGAGCACAGCAGTAAGTAACCTCCTTTGTACCTCCCTGTGGTAGAAAAGATGACTGGTTTAGTCTGAATAAGCAGGCACTTATTCCATTAGCTTAGCTTGATACTCATCAGACTCAAAAAGAGGCTCTCTACCAGTTCAATGCCAGTTCTGCTGAAGGCCAAGGATTCAGACGAGAACAGCTCAAACCAAAGCGGCATTACGTTAGCTCGGATCTGCTTTAGTCAGACAGACCAATTGAAAAACAAAACTTAAATTATTGTTGTAACATTCATTTGATTGAATTATAGAACCGTGCACTGAGGAAGTAGCACACGTCTGGGGGCAGAATTACATGTCAGCTTTATCAATTAACAAACCCAGTCGTTTATTCCACCCAGATCACTGGATCCTCAAAAATGGTGACGAAAGCAGAGAACGTGACTTTGCGCAACTGTTTTTTATAACTACCTACTCGAATTGTATTTTTTATCTTATACTCAAGTAATGGTCTGTTTTTCTTTGTTCCCATTTTGGTTTTCTTTTTTTTTCTTCAGTTTTTTTTTGTTGCCGACTACAGAGAATGTGAAAGCTGAGTGCACAGCCTAGGAAATGTAAAATGATCCTCCACTCACAGAAGTATTTGGAAATCGGCGTTCAATTGGCATTTGTTAATCACGGTGTGTGAATCCGACAAAGTTGCAATTAAAGTGGTTGCACCCACCTACCAACAGGGACTGCGACAAGATTTCCAGTGGGCTAAATATTTAGACCAGCAAATTATAATAATAATGTATTACATGACCCTTTGTGACCACTTTGATGTACAATATAGGGACTTGCTTTTTGGAAGATATGTCTCCGTAAAGTGTTTAAGGACCCCACAGCACGAGTAATACCTTGCACAAACACACACACACACACAAACACACGCACGCCTACATTCTGTATTTGATGTGATGTGACCACAGAGTACATATCAGCTGTGACAGCTTGTCGTTATGGCTCAGACACTAATACAGGACTCTGTCAGTGGCAGTTAAAAAAAGCTACTAAATTCAGCAACACCACAGTCATCAAATCCAATCTCATGTAATGAATTCACTGCATATGGCGGTCTATTCATGGAGTGCCCAATTTAAATCATGACTCCCCTTCAATTAAGCACTCAAAAGATCTATTTTCATGCAGGTGCAAAGCCAACGGAAGCACAGAGACCTCTCCAAAATTGATGTTGTTGACATTGTCTTCTTTGGTTTTTGTTTTTCCAAATAGTTCACTTTTAAACCCACATTAAAATATCATATAAAAGCAGAATGTGCTGGGGGCAGATTAATGGAGGACTCATAAATGAAATGCACTTAAGTGCCAACACCTGGCTATAAATATAAAACATATTTGAATTATTTTAGAAGACATGATCAGATCTTATTACTGGAGGTGAGTTCTGATGGCTTGTTTTACTTCATGCAAGAAAAACATATGGATTATCAAATTCGTCCAGGCACTAAAGAAGATTATTATAATGAGCTATCATGCAGTTTTCTAAATAGCTTATGCAGGATATGTCTTTTCTCAGTATTAGACAAAGGGGCATGTAAACCTAATGCAACTCTTTCTTTTCAACATATTATTTTGTCAACAGTATGATGGGCAAGGTGTCACATAAGGTGAGCATGGTTGAAAAAGGGACTTTATGTCATTTAAGTTTTGCTGTCTTACTATATTTTTTGCTCACATATTTTACATTATCATTTGAAGGAGCCGTAATTTGATACTTTGTGATTCTGCAACACTTGAGCTTGAACCACTTCAGTAGGAGATGCAGTCGCAAGAAGAATGATATTGGCTTCCTTTGGGGTACATTTGAACCCACATGACATATATATGATATATGGCATATATATGGCTTTTATATTATTAAAAGCAGCGAATGTGAGAAAAAATGTGTGATTTATGAGGTTAATTAATTCTGATAATGCTACCAGTCAACATTTTGACATTCATTTTGAAGTTAGTTTCGAATGAGAAAGAACAATACATTGTGTGAATTATTTACAAAGATAGGGGAGTATTGATTCAACTGACATTAGCATCAATACTCACAACAAGCAGTGTTGCAATGATTGTATCTTTGGGGATCACTCAATCTTTACGCGAACACGTTCTGCACTTGCACGCCAAGCGTATATACAATATTTAAATACAGCTTGGACCAGTGATCGTCCTGCGTGGAGTTTTGCATGTTCTCCCCATGTGTGTGGGTTTTCCCTGTTTTCCAGCTTCCTTCCACAATGCAGATATGCACATTTGCATTAGGTTGACTGGAGACTCTAAACCCTCCCGCAGGTGGGAATGTGAGTGTGAATGGTTGTTTGACTCCATGTTTTGCTAGACTGTGACAGGGTGCACCCTGTCTCTACGTGACCCTCACTGAATAAGTGATAAAGATAATGGACGGATGGAATAGACAAACAGACAAATGACATCCTCTCACCCTGTACAGAGGATTAAAAATGCCTTACTTGGAACTCAAAGGTCTCATCGAACAGCGGGTCGTCCTGGTTCTGAGCGGCAGTGCGTGTTCGTTGTTCAGCGCAGTCAGCTGGGACGCCGTGCAGCTCCAGAACCACATAGGGGTCTATGACCTCTCCCTTAGCCCCTGAGCCCTGAGGCTTGGGCAGGTTATGGGCACTGATCACCTACACAGAAAGGCAAAAAGTGGTATTAGTTAATATTTGGGAGGGGGGACTTCAGCAGTCATATTGTCCAAAGATCTTCAAAGTTAATCTTTGAAAGCAAATTTCCCTCCTTGTATTTCCCTGGACAGCATTTCCTTACTGAGCTGCAGTGGAGGGACATTTTCTAAGAGCTTGACAAAGCCTGATGATGCTTCATGTTAAAATATCAGCAAATACTAATCTTAACAGTATGTGTACTTGTTGTAAGTTTGCCCTTGAACCCAAAATATTCCAATAAACTATAATGATGCATCAATGCCAAGGAAGAATTTTAGTGATGTAGCTCCTACTAAATATATAATTCAATCGGGTGTTTGTGACCCTTCACGGGTCACAAAGTAAATCTAGGGAGTCATGAGGGAGATTGATCGGGCAGAGGCGGAAGTACAGAAATATTGACTGAAAACGACTCATAAACATCTGAAGCATGACATAACCCTAAGAGGCATAAACACGCAATGATTTAGTACCAGTGTCAAGCCAGGGGGGCGGAAAACCACCGGCTACATATTTAAAACTGTGTTGTCTTTTATAAGCTCGTCATATGATTTTTATGCAAAATACATCTGAAAATGAAATATTGAACTGGAGTAAAAAGTAAATTCTTTTGCATTGAAAATGCTTGAATACAAGCACTTTAATTTTGTGCAATAAATGTGTAAATATACTAATCTGCATTCCCCAACTGACAGATTCACACAGAACAAGCAGGACTGATGACAGTGAGTTAAACCTGACTCAGTGTTTACATGGGCATCTCATACATGAAAAAAAATCTTGAAATAAAATTCACACAAAAAAAAAAAACTTCTGCACCTTAATGCGTAGTGTCTGAGGTGGAACACCTGGCACACATCCCTGTGTGTGGGCACTGAAATACGACACCTCGTCCCTCATTACAGCCGGTCGGAGAACATAACCACATCCCCCGTTCTGCAAGAAGCGACCTCTGTGAAGGTCGAGCATGGCGCCGGGTGTCTGCTGGTTCAAGGCCACGAGCTGGACCCCTCCCTTCCAGTATCCCTGCGGATTTGGGTTACTTGAGTCCAGACGCACCGAGCTGGGTCGCACCCTGGTCAGAGTGCGCTTTGTGAACACAACGAGGTCCTCCGGGCTCTCGCTGGTCAGCCGCCCGGCCTCTCCCTCACCCAGGGAGCACAATGTCCAATAAGGCAGCTCCGGGACCAACGGTGTGTTGGGGGACGAGGGGCTGCTGGGGGGCGACTGCTGTTTGTGGCTGGCTCTCTGGGCGTAGAAGCTGCGGCTGCCGGTCCGAGCGATCGCCACCAGGTCCGACAGCTCCTTGTGGAGACAAAGCTTTCTGGGTTGAGAGGGGGGAGGCACCACTAAGACCACGCCGAGCTCCTCCTCACCGGGGATGGTCATTCGCCGTCCCGCCAAAGGCCCTCCTCCTCCTATCTCCTCGTCCTCCTCTGATACCTCTCCGTCGGAGCCCTGCTGCTCAGGAAGGAGCTTCTTACCCACAAGCAGGATGCGTCCCTTCAGCTGCTCAGGGGAGGGTAAGGTCGTGGCTCGGCCCCCCAGGCTGACAGATGGGGCCTCTGGAGTGTAAAGGCGGGAGCCGAATACTTTCTTCAGGTGCTGCGCCATGGTTCGCTGCTGGGCGGAGGAGCAGCGCTGGCACAGGTACACCAGGAGTGGATACTGAGAGGTCAGGAAGGCGTACTTGTTGACCACCTCCAGAGCGGAGCGGATGGTCACAGGCGCATGGTGGTGATGATGGTGGTGGTGGTGATGGTGGCGAGAGATGTCTGGGCCGTAGTCAACTCCGAGAAGAGGTTCCCCCTCCGGGCCGTCGGTCACTCCCAGCTCTAGGCACCTACAGCCAGACTGCAGGGCCTTCATCAGCCCCCCCAGGTCCGCTCGTCCGTGGACCTGGTCATCCAACAAGTATGAGCGGTACGAAGTGCTGAGAAAATAGAATACAATTCCACATTACTCATACGCTCAGTCAAAAAGTGTCCTGCTTTGTTATTATGTCTCATAGCATGAATAACGTTTCTTGGGTGAAATGTGACCCCAGCCCCACGTGCAATCCCGCACGAAAAAGTAGAGGGACATTTACGTACAGAATTAACACGCTCTGTTTTTTTTTCCACAAAAAGTGTTTTCTGACAGGGACCTTGACCTTTCACCACCAAAACTGAGTCATGTATTCCTCGAGTAGAACTGAGTTGTAGCACCAAATTTGAAGAAATTGCCTCTTGATAGTCTTGCGATATCATTTTTCACAAGAATGCAATGTATGGACAAATTGAAGAACAGAAGCACAACCTGAAAACATAAAGCCATTGCAGCTGTAAAAAGTCCCTAAAATAGAAGTTGATATTATAACACTATGTCTGATTGAAAGGGTACATTTCTCTTAGTTTAGTCCACAGCTCAGTGAGTAGGCAGGACCATCTGGAAGATCAGTGTTCAGCGACATTCTCAAAATAAGAAACGCCGACAGTCGGTTGTGTACACACATTTTGTAACACTCCATTTGTTTGCCTAGCAGCTACATGTGGCAGTTGAATGACATGTGAACATCTGGATGAAACATAATCTTAACTTTTGGAGATTCTTCGTGCTTTCACACAGAAGCAAAAACAGGGATTCTTTCCAGCCGAGCATCATTAACTTATGACTATTACTCGCATTTTCCTCAGCTGTAGCCGACTGTCCAATTAAAGTCAGCTCCATGGTCTGCTGGTTGAAAAGGCTGTCTTACTTCATTATTCGTAATGTTAAAAGGGTGATTGGTTGGCATGGTTATCCACTCAGAAGAAGGTAAAGTAAAAGCTTGTTAACGAAGTATAACAGTATAAAAATATAACAAAAACCTGCATAATTGGAAATGTAACACACATATGATGACTTATCATTAAAATATTTCAAATGTGTTTTACTTTTCTGTTCTGACATCTACTTTAATTCCGTGTCATAATGAATGACGGCTGAGTTTTGAATGACATGCGATAGCTGAACAATGCTCATTGCAGTCAACAAACCTGATGTAGTAATGGGACAGAGGCAGGTTCATGTCCTGACACACGCCATGGTGCTCCGGGTCCAGCAGCTGGCACTCGGGGGACTGCAGGTAACGGGCGAACCCGTCCAGACCCAGCAGCCCCCTCTCGCTGCCCTGGGCTGACGGCTCGTGGCGCCTCAGGATCTCCCAGCAGCCCTCGGCCGTGGCAAGAGACAACCCCTGCTCTGTCTCAAGGAAGAGGCGCAGGTCCTGCGGGTCCAGACACTCCCGGTCCTTGGACAGTTGTACCAGCAGGAAGTAGACGTCAGGCCGGGTGCAGAGCTCACAGAAGGCCTCCTCAAACTCCTCACGGGTCACGTGGGAGGTCAGCTTCTCCTTGCTGCGCTGGATCTCCTTAAAACGAATGCGCACCTGCAGGAAGAGAAGAGAGGAGGCGGGAGAGAAAAAGAGCGGAGTCACTCCGAGGAAGGATGAAGCGTGGACAGTGGTTAATTCAGCGAGGGATGAAGTGAATTCATTATTCAGCCAGATTCATCATCAGCCTAATTCATTTAAAGAAGCCGGAAGATTTGATTAAACTTCAGTTATCTTGCTTCTATGGGGATATTAAAGTGACCCACACGAGAAAACACAATGTATTGCTGCTCTCTCTCCATCTCTTTCCGTCATCTTTTTTCCTTTGGTCTGTTCTTTAATTTGTGCTCAGCAGGGACAGGCTCTGATAGCCCTTTCCAGGCTCCAATTCCAAGATGGTGAAATTGAAAGCAGCACAGTTCCACAAAGCCTCACTGAAACCATATATTAAGAGAAGGCCTTTGCTTAAAGTAGAGAATTTCCTTTTCGGGATCGATAAAGCATTTCTTGTAAATAATCAATCGTCCAAGTAAGAATCTATTTTATAGTAGAGGAACCTACTAACTTGGGCTCGACCTACATCCGTGACTTATTTTTTCTACTTTATCGATTTAAAGACCCAGCTGGCACAGAGAAACATTAATCATCTGGGGGAGGGTTGTTTGTGTCTGAATAGATCTGCAATTATTCTGTCAAAAGCACAACAGGTTTATTTCAAATTCTCCTCCTTACCTTGGCTTCCTTGATGCCGGGGCATAGTTTACAGATGGTGGCAACTGCCACGTCCTCCGACACGATGCCGTAGCCATCCTCGTCCACCTGCGCAAACTCCGCCGCCAGCCATTCGCTTCTCATCTTGCTCCCCAGGCTTCCTTCCACGGTCACGCCGCCTCCTTCGCCCATCCCTATGCCGCCGCCGCCGCCCCCAGCACCGCCAATCACAGAGGGGTGGGCCAGCAGGTACCGGAGGCCTGTCACCCAGATGTTGGCCACATCAGCAGACAATGCCACCAAGTCCAGAGACTGTTGGGAGAAAATGGAGATTACTGGATCAAAGGTATGATCATATAACACGGGTTCACCGAAATAACATTAAGATACCGAACATTTTATTTGAACTATCAAAGGGGTCAAAGTTACACAAAGACATGCATCCAGTTCCTCTTCTCCCCATCTTACCTGGTAGTCGTCTCCGTGTATGATGGAGAAGGCTGCTTCCTCAGCCAGTTGCTCTGACAGAGGGCCGTTGTGGAGGAAGGTCTCAGTGCTCTTCCCCGTGCGGACTTCCCGGACGGTGCAGACGTCCAGCCGAGCCCGATCCCCGTCCTTCTTCGAGGGCTCCCAGCGCAGGCAGCTCAGGTCCGGGTCCAACGTGTAGAAGCGACAGTAGACCCTGGAGTTGGGCCGGATCTTCTTCAGTTCACAGCCGCCCTGCATGAACGCCAAGCAGTCTGCTGCACTGCTGACCTGTGAAAGAAACTCCACATCTTAATTTATTTTTATTTTTTCATTAAATAGGAGATTTGTTTATTCATTTAAGCATCTCCAATCTACCTTTTTCTCAGAAGGCATGCTACTAAAGGAAACAGTCTTCTTCCTGCCGACGCCCATCTTCTGTACCGAGGGATCCTGGGGAAAGACACAGAGAAAAGGCCAAGAGGGCAAAATAAGTAGTGTTTCTATTTGTTAAAGATAGGATCCGATTTAGACAAACTAGACACCATCAACAGGTAATGTAATTCAAGGTTATTATTCTATAGTCATGCAATTAAAACTGTGGGCTAAATATATCCAGTTTTTCCAAATTTCCTGTAATCCTCACTTTAAATGTCCTAAAAGACAAACACCCATTTGATTAAAACATGGGTGAAACTGAGCAAATGTTAGCAGCTTTCATTTTTATGTTAAGCAAGAAGAAAGTTTATAAAACAATGGCAATATCAAAATAGATGAAAGTCCTTACTTTGGATTCAAAAAAGTAGTTATTTTGCAATGTGCCGTATGTGTACATTTTTCTTGGTCACAATATATGACCTAATGTAAATTGTTTGTGTGTGTATGTGACAAATGTGTACATTTGCTGTGTTAGCACATTATATGTGTTTACTTAAGGAGTATTTTTGTAATAGTCTCCTTACAATTACAGCATGACGAGAGCTTCTACTGTTTTCAAACTTCAGGTATCCAATGGGTTTTACTTTCAATGCACAATTTCACTCCGTAAACTATGAACATGTTTTAATATCACATCCTTCACATTCTTGGTCCTAAGGGTAGAAACTTATAATAACATGTAATATTGAAGTTCTGATGTGGATTTTGACATGTTTGGGGGCTTGAAAGTGTTTTTATTTAATCACAGAGGAGCACAGATCCACAGTGTAATCCTCTCCTCGAAAGTTGGAAAGAATCGCTCTTATTTTCCGAATGTCTTAGTGATCCTCCCGCCCTTATTTAGACAAGCAGGTTGGCTCGCAGGAAAAAGGTTTCATAGGAAGGGTTGGAAACTACATGCATTTAGTGTGTAGGAATAGTAAAAGAGACATAAAAGTACTTTTTTTAAATGTGATAAAGCTCCCTAAAAACTTTGCCTTTAAATTGTGAAATTGGGGGAACATTAAGGTGTATTTGTTCATGCTTTCAAATAACAGAATTTGGTCTTATTTTTGATTAACAACAAGAAATATCACTAATTTCTGTATAACCGTCATCAATTGTGCAGGTTAGTTTGTGGCAAAGAGGAAGGTTTAAGGCTTATACATGTAATACCATGGTGAGATTTAATTAAATTAGATTTATGAGCTGGCCAATAAAAATCAACCTATGTTATCCTACACAGACATATTTACACAAGTCCATCAAAAGTTGCGGTCTAGTTTTGCTAAGGAATACACAAATATTTACACTTTTTATGGTCCCAAAACTATAGGGAAGTTAAATCACCATATCCGAAATAAAAAACAGTCAAACAATAACACCATGGTATTTTATTCCAGCGTTGAAATCACACATGACATAAAGAGCGGTCTGGTTGGATATTGTGCCATGTAAGATGGTATTTTTTTTTTTAATCTGACAACTCTACTTGTTGCACAGACACAAGCGCATGCATGCACACACGCACGCTGTTCAGCACTTTACAATATAATGTAATTAGATCAACTTATAAACTGTCGCACATCCTGGATACCTGAATGCAGGTGCATTTTAAACCCCCAGGAAACAAAGTGTACAGTACCATGAGGCCCGTTGATTAGCTGATGTGAGGGAGTTTAACTTCCCTCTGGCCTGAGATGCGGTCATCGTGTCCTGGGGTGTGACACGGGGTGGACTTGATACCTGGCAGGCCTGGTGGGCCCCCGAGCATCACTTCCATTTTATCTTCAGCTTTTTGTTCCCCCTCACGCATTCCATTTGATTCTGAAGCTATTGGAGATACGGACGACAAACACACCTCACCGCGCTCGTCAGTCCGGTGTGCGTTAAACAAAACAGCGCTGGCTGTGCGACGCTGCTGGGGGAGAAATAACCATTCAAAGGAGAAGTGGCCAGCTCTGTGCACTCAGCGCTTCATGTAATTACCACTGTCAATTCAGCTCAGACCATCGCAGCTCATTACCAAGCAGTTAGGAGCTATTATCAGGGTCTTTATCAGCACTAATGAAAGCCAGCTTAACATCGACATTTGCTCATCAAGCGGAGGTGAAGCAGCCAGACAATCTGTGAGCAGATGTCGAGAACCAGTGACAGGAAACAGAAATCTTAGAAGTGTTATAGCCCAGACGTGTATACCATTGACCACCGATGCCATCGCTGTGAGGAAACTATAGCCTTTGTCCCCACGACTTAAAGGGGCGACTTGGGGTCAAAGTCTGGGTTTTAGGGCTGTGCTGAGCGGAAAGCAGATTAAAAAGTCTGAGGGGGCAGTGAGAAACATTCCACTAATCTGATGAATCTGGATTTCTGCTGAGGCTGCGGGATGATAGGTTTGGCAACAATAGTGTTAATCCATGGACCCGGGCTGCTGCTGGTGTATCGCAGTGGGGAAGGTTTTCTGAACAAACCTTGGGCCCTTAATACGAATCAGCCGTGGTAACGTTTGTCACTGTGTCTATCTGAATATCGCTGTTGAACGTGTTAATGTTTTGTTTTACCATATCCTACTGGTTACTTCTGCATCATCGTGTTCCATGTCATCTGAATCCAGTAGAAAAGGTTAGAGAAGGAGAGGGGGGTGGATAATGCTTGAGAGCAAAGGGTAGAACAAACCAATAATGGATGTTGTTCCACTTTATTAAGAAGTTGTGTGTATTGCGTTAGCATCGTCTGTTACCTGTTTTATCGTTCGCTTACATAAAATGGGTCAAAAACACAACCTTGACTTTGGCTTTAAAATGACAGTGTACATTTAGTGGGCCTGTTTTCATGATTGTAGCTCTTGATTGTGTGAAGTGCTGTGGGACAATCATCATCATCATCATTACCCATAATGAACATAAATACATCAAGAACAACAACCTGAACAAGAGAGACCAAGCTACACTTTGGTCACACACTGAGCAGGCTACCTTCTGTTGTTATGGTTTTCATTTGATAGGCAAATGTACATAGGGATTTATAGTAACACCTACGCGTACCTCCTGTAGCTCACAGCTGATCCAACGTTCAAAGAAAATGCATTACAGAGACCGACTCCTGTTGGCCGCTCAAATCTGACAACTCTACTTGTTGCACAGGCACAAGCGCATGCATGCACACACGCACGCTGTTTAGCACTTTACAATATAATGTAATTAGATCAACTAATAAACTGTCGCACATCCTGGATACCTGAATGCAGGTCATTGGTGCATTTTAAACCCCCAGGAAACAAAGTGTACAGTACCATGAGGCCCGTTGATTAGCTGATGTGAGGGAGTTTAACTTCCCTCTGGCCTGAAATGCGGTCATCGTGTCCTGGGGTGTGACACGGGGTGGACTTGATACCTGGCAGGCCTGGTGGGCCCCCGAGCATCAGTGAGAAAAGAAAGAAAAAACACAGAAAACAGAAGTTTCAATAAAAAAGGTCTATGTAGTAGCTGCTAAAGAGCTTTAAGCTGGTTTTCTTCCAAGGTTAAGAACACAGTTTCAACTTATACTAGGCCAAAATGAAAAAAGCAAAGTAAAAATAAAGGAAGGACGTTTGATTGTCCACAACAGCTAGAAAAAAATTATACCATTGATGCAGATCATGACATACGACCAGAAGCGCAGGAACTGCAGCTCTCATGGACAGATCCACTCTGCTCTACGCACTTTCAGTGCACACAGTACAAGACATTTTAACGGTAGAGCAGATGCTGCATAAGGGCCGAGTAGGGGCACTGTAGGGGGCACCATTTTAAAGTCAATGTGGTAAACCAGGAAAAATAAATGGAATGTATTTCTTTTCATTGAAGTAATGGGTTTGAATACTTCTTACACCTTCTCTATAGTCTCGCAGAACCTTTTAATTGATTATCCTTGGCAAGAAGGTGAAAGTAAACCCACCTACTCAAAATAACACTTCAATTTCTTAGGAGAAAAGTGAGAAAAACACAAACAAGCAAAACAGTGTTTAGCCTAGGGAATGAGAAGCGAGGGAATGAAGTACTGTGAGACAATGAGACCGGGAGATGAAAAATTGTTGATCGGTCCCATTCACAACACAAACATGTATTGATTTCCTATTTCCAATATCCCCACACCCCCACACGGGGAAACATACAGGGAGGCGGAGAGGTCAGAGTTTCCAATAAAGACTGTTTGCTTGTTCCTCTTTATTCACGTAACTGTCCTACAAAATGTCTTTTATATTAAGTTGGTCAGCGGTCAGACGAGCTTAGAGAAAGCAGGTCAGCGAGCATTTAGGTGGACAGAGATGTGGCCGGGGATGGAATCGTGTGTCTGTGTCAGATGCCGTGAGGCAGCGAGGACATTTAGGAACACAGATGTTTTCGTTACTTTCCCTGTGTGTGCTCCAAACACACATACAATGTCATCCAAGAAACTATAGACACATTCTCTTAAATCCTTTAATGCTGGGGTTTTTTTTGGCCTAAAAGGACCTCTATCAATTCTAATCCACAGCCTGCATTAAGCTCCATCTCCCCCTGGTTTGTTTGTTTAACTTCTACACCCTCTTTGGCTGCAGATTTGATCATTCTCACCATCTCTTAGTCGCTGGCAGAGGGAGAGAAAAAAATCCCAGCCCAGATGGAGAGACGGTGAGGGGAAAATGGGACCAAAAGCTGCAGAGAAAAGAGAGGAAGCCCAAGAAAGGGCAAGCAAGCAATTTAGGAGAATAGGTCAGAAATGAAAGGATGTGTGGAGACAGAAAAAAAAGCAGTTAAATTGAAAAAGTACAAAGTAAAAGGAGCAGATTGAATGGAAGAATAGATAAGTGAGGGGAGATGGAAAGATGCAACAAGTGGGGAGGCAGAGAGCGAGGAGGAGAAAGGAGCTACAGTATAAATAAATAGATGCGGAACAATAAGTCATTGTACTGAGCAGACATGGACAACGGATGAAGTGGTCACAGCAGCTGGCCTCTCACGTGGTACAGCCTCTCACACAGAGAGACTTAAGAGAGACAAACAATGCAGCAGATATTCACTGATCCCTGCATGACCGTCGCAAATGACAGGGCTTTCAACATTTAACCCTCCAATGCACATCTTTATGAAGGAAAGCAGTTGGTACAGGCCCAAATTCTCAAAAAGAGCTTGAGTTGTTATTTATTTACATAGCACTCTGAAGTAAGACATCATAATTTCGGATTCTGTTCCTTCCAAGCAACATAATATTTTATACAAAAAATGTGAAGGGGCAGGATAAAAAATAATAATAACAACAAAATTGTGCACCTTTAATCTACTCCATACCTCCAAGCAATCTGAATAAATATTAATGATACACATATGCATTAAATAAAGTTTTATTAATTATTAAACGAAAGCTTCAAGGCTTTTATAAACATATGTAATTTTGCTTTCACTTTCCGATGATGTATGTTCTATGCAGTACGGTAATGCTTTATTCTAAAATAAATTATTATAACTCACCTCTCCACGTTCTATATTCTGATTCATTTAGCAGCTCCCTGATATATATCATACTTTATGACATATGTGTTTCGGTGTCACAATAACATCGCTACAGACCCGAGTTGTATAGGAGGTGTTTTTATTCTAGTTTGCTGGATGCTAATGGCGGGTTATGTTGGTTTTGGTTCAAGTTTGACCTTGTGGTGGCACTGTCGCCCTACAGCCACATATATTATATATATATATATATATATAACTATAATTTAAAAATATATATGAACTATAATTTAAAAATAGTTAACATGTATCTGCTAATGCAACAAGTAAATAAATAAATTACATTAAATGTTATGTTTGTTAGTGTATGTTTTGAAAAGTTTGAAAAATGACTAAATAAAAAGAAAAATTGCAGGTCGCCAACATCCTGATCTAGGCACTGAGACGTAAAGCATCTCAGCTGTCTTCTACAAATATACGGTGAAGGAAATATAAAACAGTGAAGGGAACTGGTTGAAAATCCTCAGTGGAAAAGCTTTTGTGGACACACACTGTCGGTGTCAGTCATGGCAGCGCAAACGCAAAGCAGCCAGATGCTGTGGCAGGCAGCAGGGCTGGGAAGGGAACAAAACAGCGGTGCAGGTTCCGAAGCGGGTTGGCAGAACAGCACTCCAGTAGTTAGTAGACTCAGCTGTCTCAGCATCACGCTCCACAGAGCGCAGCTGTTCGCACTGGAAAAAGGGAAGTTCAGGTGTGGGCTTCACTCCTCTCAGCTCAAACTCTGTCATGACCCTGACTAAATCGAAACATAGATGATGATGATGATGATGATGAACAACATCACTGCATATGATATGAGTGAAGGCTCACAAACCTGGAATTTGTCACTTCTATTTATCCTTTGTTGTCTCTGCTGTTACGAAAAGTGCTCGAGAATGAACTGTATGGGATTGATCCATTATTCATATAAATTGTCAACATGACGGCACATTTTGTCCAGCTTAACAGAAATGCATTCCGTCAAACCACCATGGTTTTTTAATCTGCAGCTGTAATGGCCTGCGCTACCTTTGGAAAGAGCCAATTGCAAGATTTAAGATCCTGGCTGCTTAGGATTTGCTCCCATTCAGCCACAAGAGGTCCAATACTGATGCTGGAGTTTAGTCTGTTGCAACAGTGTTGGCTGGGGTCGAGGTCAGTGCACTCTTTAGAAAGAAGGAAAAATAATGTTTTTTTACTGCACACAGGGGTGTCAGTCTTGAAACGAGGGACGAGGTGTCGGTAAACTTTGGAAAAACAGCAAATATTACCAATTCATAAAAAATACAAACAACCCTCCCCTTCATCTCATGTGCAATTAGTACAAGATGTCTACACTACATTACAGTAACTACACCGCATCATTTGATCAAGAGGACTTGAAAAAGTTGTTCAGTATTTGTTTACGTTTTCTTGTATGACAACAACTTGGTATGCTTTACTGTACTAAACGAGCAGACCACTGTGCATGTTCTGTGCACAGGAGCCCTCAGTCCTGCGCACGTGACCTTCAGCACACACTGAACATGGGCTGGACTGGACTGTACTATAATGAACTCTGGAGTCAATGAAGCATTAAAGTCAAAATCTATTTTAAACCGTGACAAAAAGCCTCAGTGTTTCCATCCATTGATCAGCATGTTTATAAAACGTGTTAACCTTGTGCGTATTTCCCATACACACTCACACACACACAGAAGACCAACACCTGGCAGTTGCATAAATCCAACGCACGCACGCACACACACTCGGACACACACTCGGACACACACTCGGACACAATTATTTAGTTATATGAAAAATATTTGTTGGAAATGAATTAATCATTCATTTACTTTGGTCTGTGTAAACTAAACACTGGTTCAGACTACTACTTAGATTCATATTCACACTAAAGCAGCTCTGTTCAAAAGTATTTAGCAAAATGAATCAGTTTACTTTACATTTTCTTATTCTCAATTGCCAGTTTACTTGCAGATGGGTACACAAAGGGTAAAAATCAAATAAAAATGTTGGATTGTATGAAATCAGGTGGTCCTGAATATGATGGAACTTATGGATGGAACTGTTTACTCATTCATATTCAAATCCAAAATAAAAAATGATGTGTGTTTATTCCAGTGATTGACAGAAACACAGCTTGGGGCTGCGCTCCCCCAGGGAGTCTCGCGCCCCTCCCTGAAATTCACGGTGTTAAAAAATAATAATAATGATGATAATTAAACAATATAAAGCGCCAAATCTCAACTCACTTTCCACATTGTACAGGTGTTATTCTCTTAAATAAACTAAGCGCTTATGTTATTTATCTAATTTACGTGCCACATTTAAGTTTCAGTCTCTACTGCGTTGCTTTGACGCTTTCAGTTGCACGAAAGGAGAGGAGAGAAATATCCAACGTATCAATTATAAATGGAGTGATGACGGGCTTTGACCAAACTTGGCTGTCAGAGAAAAAATAATCTTCCTGGCTCTACAAGACAGATCTGGGTAAATAAATAAATTGATAAATGCATAAACACACCAACAAATGAACAAATAAAATACAGTACACAGAGATGCCTATGTAGGCAACACAAACAGGGGGTGAAAAATATAGTTGTAAAATCATTTTTTTGTTGTCATTTTTATTTATTTTCATTCTTGTGATTCCTTGGCGTTTGGGGTCCTACTGCGCAGATGATGTGCACAGCAAAATTGTATGGGGACCTTTTAATCAAAGACCCTTTGCACCACAGGCATGTGCACGCACGCACACACACATACACCGTTAACAGGCTCTGGCTAGTCTTCAGCTCCCTGCTAATCTGCCGTCACATAATGAAGACAATCTCTGATTAAGTCACAGCGTATTGTGAGGGAAGACTCTTATGTTCCTTAAAGCCCAGATTAACCCTGATTTTAGCCCTCCATTGAACGGCGCTAATTTTACAATCAGGCTGAATACCTGGCGCACGTGTAATTGTAATCACGTGAACGACCACAGAGGAGGCTCACAGACGATTAGCTGTTTGTGGTTGGAGCTGTTAAAGAGTGGAAAGAAACAAGTCATAAGCTCTAGTGAGCTCGGGTAAATTCTTGTTGAGCATTATTTAACATGTCGGGACTGGAGCTGGAGTCTTAAAAATTAACCACATTTATTTCACTTTCCATCTCCTGCTCCATAGTTTGTTTTTTTTGCGTCTTACTTTGCTACACAAGGAACCTGCCCAACTCACATTGAGGCAAAATATTATGACCAGCTGCATATCTTCAGCGACCCACTCCTAATGGTCGCATGGGGGATTGAAGCAAATATTAAATGATACAAGTTTGGATGTAAACCACGCTGGTGACAAGGAGAATTTCAGATTTACATAAAAAAGGTATACGTCTGACAGGGACTCCGCATGCATATGCCTTGTACTCCTTCCAAACCAGCAGCCTGTGGCAAATCATTTGATTTGTGTCTCCGCACACTGCCTACTGTAACCTGCCGCGCGTAAATTAAACAACTCTGACATCAGAGGACAAACCATGGTTTGTCCACCCAGATGGACAGAACAGCAACCTCTCCTTCATGTCTAGACAATTTCTCTTCGCCCCCTCTTTAACCTCTAAATATGTCTCTGCCTTTTCTATCGCTCTGTCTGTGCTGCTCCATCTCCTTTCTTTCCATTTGTCTTGATTCCTCCTGAATGCTGCCTCCCGTCGTCCCCTTTCGATCCTATAAGTGGAGCATCTCCCCTCCTGTGCTTCTCTCCTTTTATCCACCTTTCTTTTTCAATCAATGTTCCTGTTCTAGTCCTCTTTTCTTTCCTCCTTGTCCTTTCCAATCTCCCACGTCCCTCGGCATCCTTTCACCTATCCCATCCCTCCATCTCAGCATTAGTGCTATCAGGGGAGGTCTGGAGGGGTGTTGATGCAGTGGTCACAAGGGGCCCTTATCCAAGCCAATGACACACTTCCGAGTCCATTTGTTACATAACAACTTAAAGCTTCTCGGCTTCTCCGGTGGGCCTCTGACCTGGAGATATCTACACACGTGCACAGATAAAAACACTAACAAACAAACACTCATAGAGAGACAGAGAGTGAGGAGGGAGGGAGGGAGGGAGGGGAGAGCATGCTTAAAGTGAGTGCAAAAGGGAAGAGGGAGAAGCCATAGAAGGATCAAGGGGGGGGGGGCAAAGTGACAGAGATGAAGAAAGGAAAAAGCAGCGAGGGAAATAATGAGAGGGATGAAAAATAAAAGATGGAAAATAAAGCTGGTGGAAGAAACGGGCAGAGAACCCTTGAAGGGAAGAAGTGGAGACTTGAAGGGAGAAAACCCAAATAAATGAATCGACCAGGAACAGAGATGGGGTCAGGTGGGTATCTCAAAAACACACTGGGCCAATGAGACTCCACAATATTTTTTTTTATAAATAAACCAAGCTGACATCGCGGAGGTCCCTATTCCTGTTCACACAGTGAAAATAAAGGAGGTGAGGAGGGAGGAGGGAAGGGAGAAGGAGTTTTGATGGTGGCCGCTTCTGAAAAGGAGATGCTTGCTAAAGAGAAGAGAAGGAGGTTGGGGGGATGGGGAGGGGAAACAGGAGGAGAGAAATGAAGAGGAGGATGAGGTGGAAAAATCTTACTCTGAAAAAAGGCTATTAAACTACGACAGTAAATCTCAGGCACTTTATATTGATGCGTGAAAAAGTTCAACAATAGAAGTGGCTCAGGTGTAAAGAATTCAAAAATGTGTCCAGAGTTTGGTGTAAAGAGTTAGTGGGTGCGTGCGTGCGTGCATGTTTCAGAGCAGACAGTCAAGTGGTGTGTCTGTCAGACAAATTGCACCAGCTGGGGCAGCGCTGACGTAATACCCCCCGGTCTAAAAAAAAAAATGACTTTGGCATCATTATAAATGCAGATGTTTCGACAGTTATGATGTGATGTTTTTCTGACCTCCCATAACATTGACATGGCCTAACTTGTATACCCGTTTACTGCTGCACAGCGATTGTCTTCGTCTCCACTGTGATTTTAACTTTAACCAGTGTGCCTGTTCAGCTCCAAGAGTCCTACAGTAGCTTCAAGTCCACTTGGGTTTTTCTCTACGAGCATGGCACACCAGGGTTTGGGCATTTTATCCCGTTCTTTCAGGATTATACTTTGATTGAATGGTGTCTAAGCCCATGCCTTGATCCGACCACAGTCAGACACTTGTCTTGCAGTGTTGTCTTGGCTGACTCTGCCAAGCCGAAGGGGAAAAATGTCACTCCATTCTCCACTACCACTTTCCCACCGGTATACTGATGGTATTATCCAGTAGATATTCAGCAATTCAGACATTATACTTGTGTCTCATCAGACCACAGAATCTATTTTTTGTTAGTTATCTTAGAGGATATGAGAATTCTATGTAATCTTTGATAAATAACAAAAGATAGCGCTCAATATTTATTTGGCTCTTACGGCTTATTGAGTGTATACTAATATACGTCACAATTATCATTATTAATATTAATTCCACAACACAGCGAATAGAACATTGAAAAGGGTCTGAAGCCGCTGTGCTCAGAGAGACACATCAGAGCAGTAACACACACAGAGAGACACTCAAATACATTCCTGCTGCTGCCTAGCAACCTCAGGTGAAGGACACTAGATCGGGTGATTAAAATGCAATTATCTCAATGTTTTCATCCACAAGAAACAGAGGAATGGAAACAGAAAAAAGATAATAAGAGTGTTTGCCTTTGTACAAGCCTGCATCAAACCTATTTCCTGTGAGAGTGGCATAGCCTGAAAGGATTTCCACAGGCACCCAAACAATTTCCACAATTTTGAGGGGGTGGCAGAAAGTTTCCCTGCTGTCTGTCCAACTCTGCTCTTGCATCCCTTTAATGTCAGCTCCAAGATGGCGGAATGTCATTAGCACACATACAGTATAATGAAATATTCTCATGTCCCTTTTCAGTATAAACCTGCATTATTCATGTTTAAACACAAGTTTGTATGGCATAGTATGAAATATGTACATGGCTTTGGACTTCTGTCGAACTGTAGCGCAGATGAAAGGATGATTATTAAACATGCATGTGATTTATTAGAGAGAGAATTCAGATTGAAACCCAAAATGCAAGTGAAAGAGTGTATTTAAAGAAAAGCCAAGTTACAAAAGGAAGTGTCACGTGTCAATATAATTGCCTTGGCATTTTGTTCTCCTGATTTAATGTTATTTAGTAAATAATTGAAGCACCAGCGTATTATTTTTGTCATTAATGGTTCACAAAGTTTATTCTTAAGACGTATATGTGCCATTTAATGACTTGTAATAAGGGCAATCAAAACATTCTTGTTTGTGGAGGGTTAAAGAGGATAGCGCAACAAGGGGCCTGAGGCTTGGTATAGATCAGCTGTGTGCATTTTCATGTACCCCATTTACACATGCATTAAAATGTTTTTAGGGTGAACAGACTGCACTTAGGCCAAGCAGGGGGAAGTTCAGGTGTTAATAAACGAGGTTCATTGAGAAGAGACTGTGACCCAAAACCACCTCTAAAGATGGTAGGGGACAGATTGTGACCACACGAGAGGAGGATGTGAGGTAAGCTGGGCAAAGTGAATGGAAAGAACGATATCAGTTTCATATGTAATAAAAATGAATATGTTTGAGATACGTTTTCTACAGCATTGGCGTAGTCTGTTGAGCAGACGCCTCTAGAACCGAACATCGCTGGTTCAAATCCCACTCCGATCAACATCGGAGAGAAAGAGGAGATGGTGCCGAGGTGCTGCCGAGGTGCACTGGACAAGGCCCCGCACCCAAACTGTTCCCTGGTGATCTATGCGGTAGCCACCTCACCTCGCCCCTCTACACCACTACGTAATAAATACCATGTACTGTATTTGTATCTGATTGTTTGTATAAGTGTCTGTAGTGTGTGTGTGTACATCCTATTGTGGGACTAATAAAGGTGGTCTTTAAGGTACTTCTCTCTCGAACAACCAATTATGAATCAATCAGCAAATGAATCAATAATGAAAATACTTCCCCAACCTTATTTTCCACAATTTTTCAACAAAACAATTGATGACTATTAAAGCGCCTTAAAAGACATTAAAAACGGATAAAAAAAAATAAATAACCCAAAGTAAAGCTGTAAAATGTAAAACAAATAAAAAAAAAGAAATGTAATGTAAATATTTAAAAAGTATGACACTAAACTTGCATAGCTGCACTAATCATAGTATCAGTTATGTAGTGTGCACTTCACCATTACACTGACACAGCTCACGGATTTATGGTCACATGAATCGAGCGGATTAAAAAAAAACACAAGGTCAAACACCAAGCCAGCTGCCTTCTGTGCAGTATCTGCTCTCAGCTAACTCTAATCAAACTAACTAAAATCACTCCTGTTAATGTTATTTGCAACCAACTCATTTCGGACTATGATTTTTTTTTATTGTTATTAGGATAAGCCTTTGACAAAACGCACATGACAAAAAGATACATCCGTGATGAAACTGTATGCAGTTTCTTATTCTTCCTATCAAAGCCCAAGTGAGACAAATGGAGACATGAAATTCTGTATTACCATTAAATTACAGAATATCATAACATCTGAGAGCTTAGGAGCCATGGGGGGAAAGAAAGTGCTGCGGCACTGAATAAACACTGATGTTCAGCCACATATTAAACTGTACAGAGAAGAAGGGTTAGAAGATGGAAAATATCCTTTTAAATATTATTACTCAAACTGAAGTGACCTGTGAAGGTCTTATTTCTAGGTCTCTAGGCAATCATTTCTCAAGCCAACGTTTGTTTTCCGTAAACAATCAAAATTCTAATCACAAGAACAAGAGTGGGAGCCTTTTCTTTTGGAGAAACAAGGGGAGGTAGCCTTGAGATGGACGTAGAGAACTGAAAAACAAATATGACCAGTAAGACTGAAATTAAAGTCTGAGAACAGTGAAACGAAACAGATGCAACGTATTTAAGTTTCATTGGTAAACGCAAAATGATTTTCAGTGTGCTTTCTTGCTGAGGTGCAAGTTCCAACACTTTAAAAAGTTTAAAATGTGTTAAAATCTTTACCATTTGTGTGTCAAATGACTTGGACAGAAAAAACAGCAGAAATTTGAACCATCAGCACTTCAAGTGAAAATTCAAATTGTCCAGATAATCATACTTTCACAGCTAAACTGTAAGAGCAGTGATTGCATTTACATCTAAAGCGCCACCGATAATTGATGTGTGTTTGGTGTAAATGGCTGAAGCATCAGGTTGTTATGTAAGCAGTGGGATAAGCCACAATGTCAGCTGGTTATACATTCATAATGATTTATGAGGTCATATTTGCCAGCTGTCAACAAAAGCTCCAGCCTGGATTGTGAATCTAAAAATCACACTTATACGACCATTCGCACTCCCACACTTGACAGGAGAAAAATACATACTTAGAACCATTTCCAAAATAACACTGTGGATCCAGGAGAACAAGCCAAATGTACAGTAACAAAAATTAATGAAGGCAAGAAAAGAGTGGAAAGTGGTGAAATGCAATACGCCTCCACTGTTTGCTGTGTCGTGATTTGACTTTAATGTTGTTCTGTAAACTCTTGTGCTTGTAAACCAATTTCTTCCTGCTTTGGTTCCCACCTTGTGCCAAAAAATGCTCTTAAACTCCCTTTTGCACTCAGAGTACATTATTTGGCCTTGTTTGCTAAGAAATTGAAACAATGATCTGTATTTTCTAAGTCATCTGTATTTTTACCCTACCAAATATTACAAAAAAAATATTGAATACCAAAACGTTGATAAATGTAGGTTGTTTTCTGGATGTGCTGGGCTTGATTACTTTGAATTTACAGCAGACCCAGAAAAGTATGGAGGTTAGAGTACACAAGTAAGTGCAGGGAAATAGTTAGTAGCTGAATGTTAATCAGGTAAAATCAAGCAAGTAAGCTTTCAGGTGAAGGTCAATTATTTTGAGTCTACGTATGAATAACACAAACAAGTGCAGTCAGAACATGAGGCATTCAGGGACAAGACAGTGACTGGGTTTTTACAGATATTTAACACTTTGAATTGGGGAGTATTTATTAACCATGTCAGTGTCTCAATTCAGGACATACATTTTTTTTAAGGAGGCAATACTTATCAAGTAGGTTTAAGTTTATTCTATTTTTGGTTAATCACGTCAGATAGAATCTGCAGGGATCCACACCCCTGACAAGTGAAGAGTCACAGTGGGTTGAGGAGGAGGAGTGGAGGAATTGAACGGTTGCAGGGATGAGAAATGGGGGCAGAAAGGACTGGGGAGGCAGGGGATGGAGGTGATGGACGGTGGCGGTAAATAGATGGGTGGTAAAACCAAGACAAGGGAGCGGTAGGGAGGCGATGCTGCCAGCAAGAAACAGATTATAATAAATGTCAGTCTATTATTGCCTGAATAGAATTTAGGACAGCAGAGGGGAGTCATCAGGTGGGGTAGGAGACAGAGCGGCTGATGCGAGAGGAGAGGAAGTGGACTGGAGATTAGTGGAGCGGTGGGTTCAGAAGTGTGACATAAAAGTCTAAAAATCACACAGACAGAAACCAGGGCTGTCGTCCCAGAGGGATGCAGACAGGCTGGACAGCGGTGGCCACAGCGTGCTGTGTTGCCTCTGCAGGCCCTCTGTGGTGTCATAGACTCATGGCTGCTCAACCACAGGGTATCATAATAACACACCACATTACATGGAACTATATAATTTGCATATATTTTTTTTATGATTATGGTTATATTGTTTAAAGAAATTGGGATTCAACTTAGAAAGATCTCATACAGGCCGCAACTTAAATAGTTTTAATTCTGTAATTAGGTAATACAGTAGCAAGTGATATGCTAGTTTAGGATATAAAAAAAATACTTTAAGTGAACAGACATGCAAATATGGATAGAGAGGAACTAAAATGTTGGTGTGTAGGACCGTGGAAACGGAAGCAATGGAAAAAACGCCCAGGGGTTGTAGGTGGATGCCAGGCTGCAAAGTCAATGCTATTTTAACAGACACACACACACACACACACACACACCACACACACACACACACACACACACACACACACACACACACACACACACAATGAAACATTAATGTTTGTTTGGTCTCCTTGAAAAAAAGCGATTACATAATGTTATCTTCTTATGTAACAAACTGAAGTCATTACACGTAATTGTTAAAAAACGTTAAAACAAATAGACATGAGAGGCAAATGCGGGACACAAGGTCAGACCAATGTAATGAACATGTAAAAACACAAACAGACAAACATGCACTGACACATAAACACAGGGAGCAAGATGCAGGAAGAAAATAAACAAAAGCTCAGCAAATATTGACTTTGCCTTCATTCATTAATTCATGTTATTTATACAATACAGCAAGGAACAGGCCAATGCACGCAAACACACACACACAAACGCAGTGTTGTGATCTCATCAGTTTGACATCAGCCCACCGGATGTCTGTGTGTGTGACTTTGCGGAACAATATGGGAACATTGTTTGGTTTGTGCAAATTCCCACACATAGACCATATATGATGATAAGTATTTAGTGAATCGGAGTATAAACTGAAAGCAAAATCTGTGTGCACAGCCAAGGAATTTTGGACCGGTGGTGATCGCTGCCCTAGGTTCCCCTTTTTTATACTTTTGGTTTATTTTTGTGTTTTATTTGAAGCGTTAATATAAATTAGAGGATATACGTATATCTCCTCTCTCTGTTCTTTGAGGCTAAAACAAGGACCTAACAGATTAACTGACAAATGGCCAGGCAAATAACAGGGGTGCGGGATGTGACCTCATAAAATCATCACCAAGCTAAACACAGAAATCCCTCATTCTCCAATATGGGAACATTTTAACTTTTTCGTGTTTATGGTGAGGCAGTTACTGCACCTAGGGTTAAAGCAACTATATGTTACTTTATGCACATTTTGCACAGCAGCAGCCTCAGCATCTTCTGCACATGTTGTAATTAATTCTATTGGGCTTGGAGTCCAAGTGGTTTGTACTGAAAACACAAACCATCAACCAGCACCAACTGCATATTCCCGCTCACTGAACTAAAAGCGGGTTAAATGTTGTATTCATTATAATCTCAAGCTTTCCAAGAGATGAGTCCTCACTGAGTAAAAGAGATGAACAATGTTTGTTTTGTTTTTGTAGCAAAAACAAAGCAAAAAGAGACACGACATACACAAACAGTAAGGTCACCACACAGGCTTTCAATTTGCAGCTCCCGCAGTATATACAGAGTGTAGAGGTTATTTTATCTGCGTGTGCCATAACACCGCAGTTTGAGCTCCGAGACAAATTACCAAAGCTTCCTGTTCTCACAATCTAGAGTGGTATTACAGCTGCTAAATGTTCAGTAACAACACAATGCAAACATGTAAAAACAAGCACACGCACAGGCTCTTGAAAACAGCAGTAGCTTAAAGCAACAGACCTCAACTCATGGCGTCCTACATATACACCCTCAGTGCCATTTGTCACCGCAGCGACCTGCTATCGAGTTCAAAGTCGTTGGCACCATGTATCACATACTTTGTCCCCATCTATATCCGACACACACCTTCTTTTTTAACGTAATGACATCAATCTCTGCTTTTTCTCATACACACACATACACACACACACATAGTCACAGATAACGCTATATATAGAGCATAATGTTTCATCTCCTTTAACACAGCCCAGTCTCAAAGGAAATCCTGTATGGCTTTCTCCATCTCACTTGCTCCTTCCACACACTCACAATGCGTTCATTAGATATTAGTCATATATGTTCACCGACAAAGGTGTGCACACGCACACATTCACACAAAAAAGAGGGGCTAAGATAAACAGCCTCTATAATAAACTGACCGAAAGTCAGGAATGAAGACCAGCATTATTGCCTGGTGACATTATCGAACTGCCTGCATCGTGCAGTCTGTGTGTGAGTGAGAGTCAAGGGGGTTAGAAGTGTTCACATACTGTAGCTATCTCCATGGAGACGACGGGTCTGTTTGACAGTTTCTAAATCACCATTATGACTCCTGACTTAATATGTGAATGAAATTGTTTTCTTGATCGGTGGAACAAATCGGAAAAGCACATTGCATATACGACTCCTTTCTATGAACAGATGGAACTAGAAGTGAGAATTCAACTTGACAATTGTAATATTTACTCACAATTTGTTTTACATTTCTAGGCATGTTTGCTTTAAAAAAAAATATATATATATATATATACAGTATATATATATATAGAGAGAGAGAGAGAGAGAGAGAGAGAGAGAGAGAGAGAGAGAGAGGGGAAGGAACATTAGGACAGGACAGTGTAGTCATTGTTACAACTTTTCTCCTGCACAAGTTAGACCAAATATTTGTTCCATTTAGTGGACCGTAAAATCTATTAATGTAATAAGACCTGCAGGCCAACATCAGCATGTCTTGAAAAGTCTGTTTCTCATTTGAGTTAGGAAATTTGAATTGTGTCGACCTATTTGAATTCAAACTTCTTAAACACTAAATTCTGTCAAGATCGTATAATTATTAGATATATTTTTTATATTTTCTTGTGATTATATAGAATGTTTACCTATGTATTACTTTTGTAATACTATTTTTAACTATTTGTCATAATAAAAAATGTAATTGTAGCCTCCTAGACACTTGCAAAATTCATATTTTCTTGCTCCAACAAATGTGGCTGTCTTAATGGGCTGTATTAACCCAAATATTGCAGTTAAACAAAGGTGAAACAGCAGGGGGCTGGGAGATGCATGGCATCCAGTATGTGTTCTGTAACAAAACATAGAAACCAAAAGAGAGAAAGTTAAAGCTGTTTCTGCCCTCCGTCTACATAGATGTCCATGTATCATCCATTCATTCAATTATTAAATTCAATATGGGAGGGATGAAAAATGAAATGATTTTTTTTTTCATTTTTGGAGGCTTTAAAAAAAAAGGAAACAGGCTTCCTGTTCTCCTTTTTCATTTTCAAATTGGTAATCTAATAAACAAGACGTCCAAACCCACAAAACTCCAAAAGAGACAGCTGCTGCCGCCCAGTAACACAAGAGCAACAGATTCTGAGGCAACAGCACACTCAGTGCATGGTTTAAGTCTTAATGCTCAGCTACATGTTCTGCCAAACATGTCTTACTGCTGAGAGGACCTTTAAAAATGAAACATTTCATTTAAACAGGTGACATGGTGCATTATATGTCTGCCTTTTAGTTGTTTTTTTTGTTTGTTTTTTTATTTCAAACAACAACAATTGTTTCTACTAAAACATATGTGACCACATAAAAGGAAAACGAATTCAACCGCCAGATCTTTGACAGAGGCAATAATCTCACAGAGATCATCTTCTTTGCATGACGAGCACCAACCAGAGGGAGGATTTAAAATGTGTTTTTATCCCCCTATAATATGAAACAAATGTCTGAGCTGTCAATCAAACCCACTATCTGCCTGAAAATACTCTGTGTGAGGTAAGCATGCATTATTTTTTAATTATGTGTGCGCTCATTTACATGACATTCCATTTTTTGAATGAGTCAAAAAGTAAGAATCACATGAGGAAAAAAGTGCTGTTTTGAGAGATCTGAGCCTATTGCCATCCCTACCCTAAGTGTCATGGCTAAGCTGTCCTTCATCCCCCAGCATCAATCTGAGTCTCCTCTGTCCTTTCATCGTTGTGCAGAGTGTCTCTCATGGGAGGCACTGCAGCATCTCTCCCTGCTGCCTCCATTCCCTCGTGCTCTAGTTTTCGCTGCACTCCCATCTGGGCATCTTTTTCTTCCCAGAAGCATCTCGCTCTCTCCTCTCCTCACAGCTGGATAGGACACACACAGGGCTGTAATGAGAGCACACAAAGATGTCTGCGGGAGGCCCACTTTCATAGGCCACCCTGGATCACCGTAACCATGGAATTAAGTACCGGTTTGCTGTGACGCGCACGCGCACGCATGCACAAGCACACGTCGTGCTCTTGACTTCTCAAAATGGCATTCATTCTTGAAAAATCTTTACTGGGAAGCGCACAGCTCCACGGGAGCAGCTTGGACCCTCGAGCAAATGACTGTCTTCAGGGACAACAATCCGTCCAACCAATGTCATACGTATATATTATATGAATAAACAGACACCAATCAGAAACTACAATTAAAAAAGGTAATTGTTGGTGGTTTTAAATGTTGTGGCTAATCTGTGTATTAACTCAAGCTATGGAACCATAAAAAAGAATTGAACTACAATATATGCTTTAAATCATATTACTTATGCTTCCTGACGAACTCTTTCGAAAACAGGCCACGGGCCAAATTGGGTATGACCTTACAGCGATACTGTCTCCATACAGTCGAAGAGCATCAGGGCCATTACATTAAGTCCTACATATCCTGTACCAGAGTGGATGGATAGAAAGAAATATGTACTCATAAATACTCTTACTATTTGGTGTGATTAAGTGTTTTTGCCATTCAGTGGAAACATGGGAATTAAAAAAAGACTTTACAGCAAATATTAAGAGTCTAATAGTTCCTCCTGTTCACATACAACCACGTAAAAAGAAAGAAAACGTGAAAAAAGGCATTAAGCTCACATTTGACCAGTATAAATGCCATTATTACTTATGTCACATCCCAAACCCCTATGGATTCCCTTCGCAATTCAATCAGTTTTCAAGGCCTGCACAGGTTATTAGCATCAAAACAACAGTTTCGTCTCAGTCTCAAAATGGAGAAACATTTTCTTTTTAAATACTGACAAAGTGAGATCAGGAGCTGCTGAATTTTCTATTTGGCAACGGTAAATTGGAGCTGGTGGAGAGAATATAAGGCTGACGTGCACTGCTGCACAACTAATGGTTTAGTACGACAATGTTGTAGGTCAGGCTGTTACGAATTTCAATTACACTGGGTAAGAACACACATCCAAGCCATAACACACTCACACACTCTTTGGGCCTCATGGGGATACCAGGTGTGCAAAAGGACCATTTACATCCACCCCAGTTCCATGCTTCACCAACATGCTCAGAAGCAAAGTGGCTCTTTAATTCAGAGCTAAGATAAGAACTGACTTCTTTGTGTGAGAAAAGGAAAGAGCACGTAACAAACTACACATATGTATACACACACACACACACGCGCTCTCAGACCCAAATGACAGCAAGGTATCAATTCTCATCGAGGGAGCAGTCGCCTTAAGCCATCTCGGTTACACAGTCGCCCCGTGTTATTGACTTTAATAAGACGTCTAGACAAGACATCCTCAAGCAAGGAAGCTGGGAAATATGCTGACAGAGAGACGGACAGAGAAGAATGAGGAGATAGAGAGACAAGGCGAGGAACGTGGAGACCGCCATCCCTTTTTCCTCATCCGCTCACTTGTCGCTGCCTCACAGGCCCTGTGCAGATTTGAAAATTAAAGCCACAGCCAAAGCTTCCTTTGTCACCAGCATTAGATACCAACTTAGGAAAAATGAAAATGTATTGAAAGGGGGTTATGAAAGCATGGAAGCTTTGTGGTCACAGCTCTAAATACCACATCAATGAGCCTCTCCTTGGGTTGAAGTGAGGTACCCTTATATCGAACCCAAATCAAATATCTAACCTATTCATCAACTCTGAATCCTTTCAAATTCCTCATCAAATCTCAATAAATGTTTCTCCTCTCTCAACCACAAGTGTAAGAAATAAAGCAATTCTTTTATTGGAAATTATCATAGTTAAGGCACAGTAAAAGGAGCCAAATCTATTAAATGTTGATTATCGATTGATATTATTCTGACACACTAAAATAACAACTCAACAAACAGACTGTTACACCTCAGTCTTCCCAAACCATGTGATCCTATCCTATCCTGTCCTGACTCAATGAGCTTCAAACATTGGATTTGATCTGTGTCAAAAGTGGAAACTGTATTTAACATCATTTCTCTAGGTAAGTAACACAGTTCAAACAAGGCCCTAGAGAGATTGTACAGAGTGATGTAACGTTTAAATCATTCAATAATGCATTCCATAGCACTGGCGCTTAATGAGTCTGTGTGCGTTTCTTGTCGATTAAAGATACTAAATTATTGCCTGGAGCCCACTGAGTCTGTCATGTTACTGCGATTTCATTGGCTACTTGTTTAGTACTGCTTTGGTCATTTGCTCTAAGTTGCCATAAGCAGGCAGCTGTCGTCACCATGAATGAGTTGAATTGCATCTGTGAGCCTCTGGAAGGAAAACTTTTAGATGAAACACCTCTGACCACCAGCTGGTGGATATTAATACAAACCTTCCAACAAAAGAAAAAAAATATCACAAAATGAATTTGGAATGGCTCTCCGGGAGAAAAACATGGCTGCAGCCAGCAAGGAGAAATGGAAGCAGCAGGGGCCACACACAGTGTGGTCCTCTGTGAGGTAAACACACACTAGAAACTCAAACTGGATTTTTGCTCAATTCTATTGAAAATACTACTTTGAAACGGACAATGTGTGTGAATATAAAAAATGTAACCATTTATTACTGCAAATGTGAAAAACTAAGAGGAAAGAGGGGAACAGCAGTGAGAGGTGGGATTTAACAGAAGCTCCTGATAAGGCACCAGGGCTAAAAGACAGAGGTGGGACACACAATGGCAACAGGACAGGAAGAGAGATGGAGTGAAGAAGGACGAAAACAGACAATGTGTGTGTGTGTGTGTGTGTGTGTGTGTGTGTGTGTGGGTGGGTGGGTGTGTGTATGTCTGTACATTCGTGCTGGACTCTGCTTTGAACGAGCAGCAGTGACAGGCAGAGACAGAGATGGAGAAGTCAGCTTTGTGTGCAGGCAGACACGAAGCAGCGCTAAATAAATCAGGCAACGCTGCAACTAAGTGTGACTGAAATGTTTACGATAAGCCAGCATAATGGAGAGACGGACAGGGCAAGAAATGAGAAGAGAGATAGAGGGAGAGAGTGAGAGGGGAAGCCCATCTGCCTGCCATCCACAAGAGTGAAAGAGAGAGAGAGATAGGAAGAATGAAATAAAGAAAAAGAAGGAACAGGGTGTAGGTGGATGTTTAATAGGTAAAGCAGACAAAAGAAGAAGTTTGAGTTGAGTGTTAAAGGTGGTCGTTTCGAAACCCACGCTGATGATTTTCCATAGAAGCCCACACTCCAGCGCTGTTGAGATGTCACCGTGCCACACAGCTAGTATGCTTTGGAAACTACACGTGCACAGACATCCAATACAGCCACATACACGACACCGAGTTTTCGTACACCCAATACAATTATGGATAATTATTATGCAGTTATGGACACGAGAATGTCCCTGAGGAACAGATAGTGCCCGTGACACTTTGAACTCAAATTTTAGGTCTTGAGGACATACAGTATATGCAGTCATATAGTCATATATATAGTGAGTCAAAGTCTGTGATTTCCCTATCAGGTTATCTATGGACATCAATTCCCCACAGATAGATACGATGCAAAATATATGCTTCATGTCTGTGTGCTCGGATTGGAGCGTGATTTTTTTGTGCATATTTCAAGAACCATTGAATCATTACTGCCTCCATTAGCTGCATGCCACAGCTGCTGACTTTGTCTGTGAGTGGGATAAATCTGCAGGCCAAATCATAATAAGTCATTTCCAGTTGTTTTTGAGAACGTTGCCATGCTCTTCTTCCCTTAAAATCACACAGTATTGGCTTTACCTCTGCACCACCTCATAGTTGAATAGTTTTGATTGTTTGTGCTTTTTTTTTTGCTTGGTCAAAAGTTCCTCATTATTGTGAATGAAACACATCACACAACATGGAAACGTAAAATCCAGATGTTGGTTAAAACTGGAAATGCGTTACCAACCATGCTTTACCCAAGCACTGGCTGCCTGATAGCCTAGAGACATTTCACCACGTGTATGAATTCCCCAAATAGAAATAAGCATCTATACAGACAGAGTGGATGTACAACTAAACCCTGTCCCTCTTGTAATCCCGTCAGAGTTAGCGGCAGCAGATTATCTCAATCGCAATACTATGAGAAACCATCAATATAATGCTTACTACTCCTCAGGTCAGAGTCAAAATAGGATTGGAAAGTCACAGCCTGATGCCTCCTTTAGCCTTCTGTCATAGTGAAAGACTGACATAGCATGAAGGATCACTAATATGGAAGCTCAGAGAAGACAGAGCTCAGTTTGCTGAAGTGGTCAGTATTGCAGCTTGTCTGAAATTACTTCATGCTCCCTGATCGATCCTTATTTTTATTTATTTTTTACGGACGATTGAATCCGCATTAGTGCACATGTCCTACAGTACTGTGGCCACCCTGTCAAAAACAATGCACTGGGAAATTTACCTGGCTGTCTGTAATTAAATCACATGTGAACACAAGCATCTCTCTCATTTAATAAGTGGGGCAATGATTCCTAAGAATATTTGCCATTATCAAAACTCAAATGACAAAGACATACTATCAAGTGCTTACAGTTTATCCATTAACTTATACAATAATCTATATAATGATAACTTTGTTGTCAAGCACATGCTTGCCATGCATGCCTCTACATTTGCACATGCAGAGGCACTGAAAATATCAAATGCATAAGCTTTAGGCATATAAATAATGGTAGCTCTTTGTATAACCTGGATATGAGATTAAGATGATAAAGGGCGGAACTGAATTTAAAAGTCCATCCAGTCTCCCTTGAGTGAAGTATCTCTCTCTGAGAACAGGTCAAGGGTAAATGTTGAAGGGCTCACATTAATATTTAAAATGTAACCATATAAAAAACCTGCAATATCACAAATGAAATGATGTAACAATAATTATTCCAGCTGTCAGTGAGGTTACATAACACACATTTAAAACCTGGAGCTCGTTCTTCAGGTGAATTAAATTCTGAAGAAAAAGGAATATCTGCAAATTCAGTATACCTTGAAAAAATAACGACAGATGATTTTTGAGAAAAAAGAGGGAAGAAGTGACCACAAAGGGCAACAACAGCAGTTATGACTTAATGCAAGGAATCAAAAGTTGGCAGATGAAGGACAGGGAAAGCATATGAGATGAACCGTTTCAGGAACAAACAGCTCCTAATGATGCCTCCATTCCTGCAGCAGTCACAGAAAAAGCAGAGAGGGAAGAGAAGTGGTAATTAATTTAATTAGCTCTTGCTAAAATGTGAATAGAGGCCCAAAGCTGGAGCAAGCACGGGATTTCATATTTTGTGTGTGTGTGTGTGTGTGTGTGTGTGTGCGTGTGTGTGCGTGTGTGTATGTGTGTGTGTGTGTGTGTGTGTGTGTGTGTGTGTGTGTGTGTATGTTTAAACTATCTTCCAGTGGAATCACTGGTTTGAAAATAATCTCTCTGTGCATGGCCGCCCTGTGGACCAGCCGGTCATCCCATCTCTGTCCATCTGCCTTAATAAACTAGACGGCAACCCTTTACAAAAGCTCCTTTAAAACAAAGTTCCTAAAGATTTGCAACAGACTATAATGAAAGTGTCATTTAATTCAGTACTGTTACAAAAGTATAAAACATACCCATGTCATGCCAACAATAAAGACCAATACACTACATGTGGGTAAAATAAATCAAGTTTGCATTGAGAGATAAACAGACCGAATCTGGTCTTTGGTTGATTAGACAATATATTATTTTATTTTTCTTTCCAACAAAACATTAATATATTAACCTGTGTATAATTGAATAGCTTAGTATTGAATGCACATCAACAGGGTAGCTATGTTACACATGGGCACTAGGCCCAGTTTATTATAAAACACATTTTATATATAGTAAGGGGTCCCTGCTCTATGGCTCCATCAGATTGGTGGTCCTTGGCCTGAAACACTTGAAGACCTCTGTATTAGGTAATACTAATAAATCACTTCCACTCAGCTGTGAATAAACATTTATGACTGTAACAGCCATAGGCATACCCATATGATGCAAAATAATACATAGCCCATATACACAGTGTAAATATTTGTTTGTTTCTATTACCTTTGCTTTTATTGATACACTATTTTCTTCACCTCAGCCAAACCTAAAAATGTCCATTACATGAAATCAGGGTTTTAATGCATAAACATGAAAACAGGGGGATGGCAACAGTCTGGTCTCCAATTAAATTCTCGTCTTCCTCCACCCAAAGAGCTGTATACTCAGCTGAGACATTCCAAAACTGGCCAAGAGTTTAAAAATGCATGTGTATGAATGAAAAGGAGAGCCAGATGGAGAAGCCAGGATTTTCTTTTCTTTTGTTCCCTACTCGGTAGCCAAGGAAACCAACCCAAGATGTCCTCATATGAGGTTACAGGTCACGGGTGACGTCCAGGAAATGGCTGCTTGAGGACTGAGAAGCTGATACAGAGACAGATTTCACCATCTTGGCTCAAGTGATACAACGGAGTGTAACAGAGATAAAGAGGAGTGTCTGCACAATCTTAATGAGGAGAATATTATGGCTTCTGCGAAATGTGTCCCACTCGCACCAAAATGAGCTCACCATCTAAATTCACAGAACCTTATGTGAAGGGGTGGAGACCGTGGTCTGTAGAGTGCAGCTGGACTGAGCTAATCCCACTGCTCGGACAAAGTGCCCCAATATGACTCGTTATTCCAATTTCTGGATCCAGATCAATCTCAAGAAGGGATCATTTTACCATGGAACCAGGAACGGGGGCCTGAGAGGTCAGGGGTTGCCTGGGTCTCCTTACGAAAGGGCTGTATTTGTTCAAAAGTTTCATGTAATATGCAAAATAACCACAACAATACACAATGATACCACAAAGAGACACATAACGATGAAAAACATCTCTTTCCTAAATATACTGTACATACCATAACTTTAGGTACTGGGCGATTGGTTTAGCAGAACTGCGCATTTGAGGCTATCAACTTGGACTCTGGAAAACTGTACAGGTCTTTTTAAATGTTTCCATGTCTATTTCAAGATCAGGGGTCTTCAATGTTCAAACTGGGCCGAGTGCTATGTATCAAGAATATGTTGGATTCATATTAATGAAATAAATAAATTATAAATACATTTGTGGAAAAGAATTTGTTGGAAAAAAATAAAAATAAATAAAATTGTTTAATCAAGCAAAGATTTTGCAACCCCCTTGCAGTAGCTTTGTGCTCTCCCTAGGAGTCGCCCTGTTGAAGAACTCTGGTCTAAATAATAATAATCAAGTAATCGAGAGCAATTGTTAGTTGGACTTTTGCAAAGTGTTAATGTGTTTCATATACAACTACTCGGATCCAACAGTAGACTCAGTGTGTACCAACCGCAGCCAGATCTGTGCATTGTCCTGAACAACAGAGGGAGAGATTTTTTAAATGAGCCGAGGTGGGGCCCATTTTCACACATAACTCAAAACTGTTTAGCATAAAGGAGCTGCTCACAGTGATTAACTAACAGACAATTATCAGCTCGACCTCCAGATCTGCTCAGCTGGTTCACTCTCCGTTCTCAGTACATGGTTTGCCCAAACATAAAACTGAAGGAAAGCGAATCCTGGATGCCCGGGACGGAATACACAATATCAGCCTAATCATTACCTAACCAGAAAGACGTTTGGCATTAGGTGAATTCGGAATTATCAGTGGGCAAGAGGTGCTGATGTGGCAACCGGCATCAAACCTGAGATGCCTCGAGACATCCTCACAGAAAACATCCAGGACAGGTTTCATCACCTCTATAACACTGAGCAATAGGATAACAGTTGACAACTCTTTACCAGAACTGAACCAGAGCTAAAAACACCAAAGGGTAATTAAAATTGATTAATGAGTTACAGAACAGTAAATTACAATGGCTTTTTTTCCAACTTTACTCATTGTCTTGAAAGCTTCTCTTATATTGATAATGCTCTCAAACTCTCGCAAAAGTATTTTCATTAGATAAGTAAGGAGAAACCTACGATAATCTTTATGTCCCTCCACCCACCAGTGAGACGTTGTAGGTAAAACCCGAGCGTTTGTCTTGATTGTGATACATAGGCTTGTCGTCTCACACAAGCACCGTTTCCACTCTGTTGCAGCTCTCTCCATACAGCACAAAAAAAAGAAAAATGTCTTGGCAGTGTGCGAATTTTCCACATACATGAAGTCATCCCACTGCCTACCATGTGAAAGGATTTATAAGGAATTCATGGGAGGTTTCGGTTGGAGGTTTTATATAGAAATTATAAATCATGCAAGTAAGCCTAGGCAGAAATGGGGAATTCTTGTACGGGATGTCATTGCAGGCAGATTAAAGAAGACAGAGAGCAGGAGAACATCCCATCAGGATGAGGGCTGACCTCCAGATCACTACTCTTACATGTTTTCCATCAAACACAACACAACACACTGAATCAAATAAATAAATGAATAAAAATTGAGTAGAGCAATCTAAAATCTGTTCACAGCAAGAATATGAGGACACAAAAAGCTGGTCCTCGTAGGGTTAGATGAGGGCAGTGTGGGTCTGTATATTTCAAATTTTGAAAAGTCCAATGAAAAAACTGAAAGAAACGTTTAATCCAACTGGCACTTAACCCTAATACCATTAGAATTAGAAATGCGCATCGATCCACACAAACATGCACATGCAAACACACACAAGTTGGGGGAAAATTGACCTCTGCATTTGACCCATCTGTGGCGCATGCAAGGCCACAGAGCAGTGGACAGCTGAGAGCGTCCGGGAGCAGATGGGGTTAGTGCCTTGCTCAAGGCCATTAGAGGTGGCGTCCGTTTCTTAGTGGCGGGGGTTCGTGCATCCTTCCAGATGGAGACCGCCTCGACTGGGTCAAGAACGGGCAACCCTCTGGTCCGATGCCTTTCTCCCTCACCACTAGGCTATCCTCTCCCATATGTTTATGATTAAGATTTCGATATTTTTATGCGGTGGTCATAAACATATATATATTTTTATAAAATCATACTTTTGTGTTTAGCAAAGGTTAACAAGACTTTTTTTTAGGAGTGGATTAATCCAATTTACAGAAGCAGCGTGTCTTGAGTGTGTCTGAAATTTGGATGTATTTGTAAGTTCCTGGAAATCAAGGACATGGGAATAAGCAACCTCAGGTCATGGCTACAAAAGAAATTCATTGTTCAATGTTTTTTTTTTTACCTAATGAGGTTTGTCGGCATTTAGAAAATCAATCAAGCCCCACTAACTTTCCTTAAAATGTTCAACGTACTAGTGATTTTTCACATTGTCATGTCTAGAACTTAAATTAACTAAAGTGATTAGTCAATTATTAAAATGGTAAAAATGACAATCAGCCAATCAACAAATTGTTAAAGGTCTTATCCGTTAAGCCAAAGTTTAGTGTTGTGGGTAAGCCAGGCTTAAGTTAATGTGAGGTTATGAATAGTGTTTTAGTAAATAATCTTCAGTCAATATTATGCCATGGGAATGTTGTTGTCTTAGTAAAGATCAATTTGAGTTTCAGAGTACTTTCACAACTAATCTGCACCTAACCTGTTATTTATTATTGTTCATAATAATAAAAAAAATTAAATCCAGTCTTCATGCTGAGAATGACTACTCTGCTTTACGCTGTAGCTTTATATTTAGCACAAGAGAATTATTAGCCCCTCAGCAACATAGCAAATTATGAACCTCTACTTCAATATTTTCTTCAACCCTGAGCTGTGCTGATTTTGGGTGTCTTCAAGGAGACAATCTTCCACACACTTACCGCTGTTTAATAGGCCATGATCATTTGTAACCATAGCAACACACAAGCGTCAGCACATGTGAGAGAGAGAGGTTTTCCCTGATCATCAGAAATTGAACAGGGGTTAAAACAGAGCTGTGCTTGGTTCATGTCCTGTCTTGTGTTAAGCATTTTGGCAGTTCTCCATTACTAAGTAAACCTGATGAAACAGTGTAACAGCAAACCACCACACCCAGTGTTTGTTAAGCATTAAGCCTACGGCTATGCTCAGGTAGTTGTACTGCACAATATAATAGTAAGAAATTCTCTTTGAAAGCCTCGACAATTGTGGAAGATTTTTTCTGGAGGTAGGAATCATTGGAAATCTCTCAATTCAATCCATTGATCAATTGATTCAAAAGAGATTCAGAATTGAACAAACATGAGAGGGGGCACTAAAGAACAAGTTTTACACTCTAGTGAAATGCAAGAAGAAGTATGCAGAAAATGTGTCTTGTAAAGCTAATTAATAAGTTGTTGTATACATTTCATACGTAGCCGGGAGAATATCCCAACATGTTCTCAGTGCACAGTGAAGTTCTTTCTTAAACAGCATAAGAGCTGAGATCAGAGGTGGGGTTGGGATGGGGGCGTGGGGTTGTCACGGCTGGTCCTGTGTGTGGTTGCCATGGCAATGTGTGGGTGTGTGTGGGTGTGTGTGTGTGTGCATGTGTGGTGCCAGGGATCTCCACTGGTCCCAGTGAAGTCACAGTGGCGGACTCTGGCAGCTGCACAGCATTCCTGCTCTCCAATAGAAGTGAAACATGCTCACACACATACACTCAGAAACACTCTTGCACATGTCTAGTGACTGACAACAACAACAATAAAACACACAAACCCATGCACATTCCCAAGATCATAACTACATTCAGTGTGTGTCCTCTAAAAGGCTATAATAATGAAAAAACAAGCTTTCTGGTAAATCAGGACACACCCAGTGGTTTTATCAACCGGCATGTCTGCTGGAATGGACCTTATTCAAAACTGTTCAATGATGCAGCACAGCTGCATAAGACATAAAGATAAGAGCGAGGAGATAGAGCTTCCAGAAAAACTTGCTTTCAAACTGGGAGTTTGATACTTGAGTCCAACATGGGTTCCCCTAAAAGCATGGTCATTTAAAGTCCGAGGCCACACTGCCCGAATCCACTGTTTTGGAGACCCTCTCCAGTTGAGCTATGGTCCATAAGAAGAAAAGTCATGATTGAGCATAGTGATAACATCATTAGGGACATTCCTGTACAGCTAGCAGGGGAGATAAAATACCTCAGTGCCCAATGTGATAACACCACATTTTTCTGTCTGCTAGGATCATAGAGGACTCTCTGTGTTTAACTTCTTTCCTCAACTGGCCTCGTACACATTAAGGCCCAATCCAATTAACATTTAAAAAGGTAATATTTCATAATAAAAGCAGCTAATTGTACTGCTCATTATTTAACAACTTATACATTCAAGTAAAAAAACAAGAATTAAATGGCCTGCAGCAAATTGTGATATACATGTTATACATTTGACAAAGCAGAGGGCCAGCGAGTCCAAAATTTGGGAAGCCATCGTGGCTTAGAAGTTTGGCTTTATTCAACCTCCCTTGTGTGAACATACAGAGCTGAAAAGAAGTCGAACGTTCAGGTTCCCGCTTCACTTCACACTTTTTTACAAATACGTACTGCAGAGGTGTGAAAGCAGACCACTAGCACTACGAGGAGGAGGGGGATTCAAACAAGCAAAACCTGTGTGAGAACAGCACCTTTGGATCTGGATTCAGGATCTGTGTGTCTGTGTGTGTGTATGTGTGTGTCCGTGTGCGTGTCTCCCAACATGCAGTCTCTAGAGTTCCCCTGATCCACCCTGAGGTTAACACCACACACTGCTGACCTCACACACAAACCCTGCATCTGCCATCTTCATGACACCCAGAGTTTCCCGCTTATGTTTAGTCCTCTGTGCTCCACTTTCGACAACCTGTCGAAACACATTCAGCATTTCACTTTATGGGTCTGCAGCCCCCTCCCTCTCTCCCTGTGTGCTCATATGGCACCTCCTTCCTTGTTACCTGCTTTTTAAGAGGGGAAAACTGAAAAAGGCAAAAGGTGATGGTAGGAAGCGACAGCTGTGCAACTGAGAGACTGTTTGTACTGCAAGTAGGTGAGCAGGAGGAAAAGTGGTTATAACAGGAAGCCAATTGTAGATATAAACAATGTTCACCCCTGTTTCCTCCACAGTTGCCACTCCACTCTGAACTAGTTTGTGTTTTCAGTTATTCAAATGTAAAATCTGCCTTTTTCCTTCCAGCACAGGAGACCTTGCCGCCTCTGGAGTGAAGGTCACAGTCTAAATCCCACATCACATCGTCGCATTAACTCTAATAACACAACACATCACATTTATAGCCTCACTCTCATCTATTAATATAGTAATTATAAACATTTTTGTAACTACCTCTCAGAAATATTTGGCCTGTTGGTCATCTGTTTTAAAAATCCGTATAAAATGCATGCAATTGTGATTTCTCTGCACAGCATATGCAAATTAATTTGAATATTGGTCCAAAGGGAAATGGCTCATTATAAGACTATAAGAGATTTTGAGAACAGGAAACATAAAGTCCCCCAAACCAAAACATTAATCCAAGGAAAAGTGAGTCCACGTCACTGAAGCCTTTTCTCTCATGGTTTAAGTAAAACATGAATTTAATAACAACTTTCTGTCTGACTCATAGACAGTAAACAGAGACGAATGACACGCCTCCACTTCGGCGGACATGTCCAAAAAAGAAACCAAGATATCATTGGTTAGTATGTCGCCTTCTTGCTGGTGACATCTTTTGAAGCCAGACTCAGAGACGTGTATGTGAAGGAGTGGAGCCTCCGTACAGAGGTCCCACCCATTCAACCTTCAACATTTGAATATACATCAGTGTGATAAGAACCTCCCATGACAAAAACTATCCTTGGAAAAAAACATTTGCTGTGTACTTTTCACTCACACACCCAAGGAACAGCGGGGAGCAACTGTGAAGTTAGTTTTTTTCTAAATATAATCCAATTCAAAGACAAAGACAGAAAATGCATAGCAAGGCCTGAGCAGTTCCAGGTTCACATTCACACCTTTGCTTTATTTGGGGTCACCCATAAACATAACCTGGATGTCTTTGAACTGTGGATGTACACATACAGAGGCACATGTGTGACAGGGGCACTACTTTGTGTGCTGTTGACATTGATGCACTGTACAGTCCCCAATGAATGCTGCCCTTGTGAAGCCTCCTGTACTGTAGTGTCATTGCTTCAGGCCTCTCTGAGGCCATAGGAATAAGGTTGTTTCTATAGGTTGTTTACCTTTATTTGTGAAGCTCTCCTCAGTCAAAAAAACAGAGATGCTGATATATGATTTAAACATATCTAAAGTCATGGCTCTTCTGATTCACACACATAAACTCCTGACCAGCAGCTGTGAGGTGATGGGGTGGTGTGTGTTCCCGGGGCGACACGGCACCAGTAGCAGAGTGATACTGGGAAACAGAGTGCCCTCAGTGGCCGTAACTGCTTTACATGTTTGCACGAAACACAAAACCACACGTAAAATAACAAGGGAAAAGATTGTCATTACTCTTGACCCGTTTCCAAAAGTGCTTCGCAAGCAAATCATTGTTCACTTCTCGGCACAGCTTGAGGCGCACAATGAGAGCGAATGAAATAAAGTGTGGACAACAACGCAACGGAAAACATCACAGAATGAAAGAAAAGAGGGGAAAGAGAGATTGGAAAAGCAGAAAGAAAGAAAAAATAATAATTCAGACAGAGAGAAAGGAATGCAGCTGGTAGAGAAGAAGGAGGCAGAGAGGGATAAGATACCCTCATGGCTCTCTGTCTGAGAAGAGACAAAAATAAACCATCATATCAAACATAAACAGGGCTCCCACTGCGGCTTTGTTATGAAATGACATGACTTTTCCATGACTTTCGGAATGGGCGGCACATCTGTGCGATATTTGAACTATTTTATGGTGTTTATCAGCTCATGATGATTTCAAAAGGGTTAATCAGCCTGTTTTACAATGCACCAGAAGCCACACGATATCTCATCATCAGTATCTCAACTTGTATGGAAAAAGATGTTTATAGTACACACACAAACATCTCTATATCTAAATATACACCCTTCCACAAAAAACTGTATATGACTAGTACCAAACTTTTGGTGTGTGCTGAGCCTGTCATATTGCGTAACTTTCTTACCAGCACATTCCACAAAATGCCCCCACTATTTCAGGAACCAAATCCATGCAGCAAATCTTGTTACTGTATTTCTGTCAAGTGACACATAAGAAGTATTAAGATAACCCCGGAAAAAGCATTGATTCCCACTGCTCTTGACCGAAATCTATAATACCCGTCAATCGGAATGACCCCTATGAAAACCTGTGGTGATGCTAACAGTGATACTTTAAGGCGCTGAGCTCCAAACACAAAAGCAAGAGGATGGAGAGACAACAAGCAGTCAGGCGACGCACAGGCCTGTCAGATAGACACCCAACCGTGTCTGTCCCCAGAGCTTCATCCTGAAAAACCTGTGTCTGTGTGTCTGTGTGTGTGTGTGTGTGTGTGTGTGTGTGTGAGAGAGAGTGTGTGTGAGAGTGTGTGTGTGTGTGTGTGTGCGTGTGCGGGCTCAACAGTTAATCCCACTCCAGCATGTCGGCCCCGAGGCATGGTGTTTGCCTTCTGGACTGTTATGCAGAAATGCTGTAAGCTAATTGCTGATGGTTTGCAGAGGAAAATTAATACAACAGCCTGACCCTAATGTGTTTAACTTGATTGAGATTAACGTCCCTTTAACTTAATGTGTGATGAAGCAGCCACTGCAGCTCATCCATACAGAAGTGGCCATGGCCTGAATAACAATGCACAAATGAGTGAAACGATCTAGGATGATTGGGGAGGATTTATCAAACACGCCCAGATTTCTAATTCCGTTCTGAGGCTTTTCTAGTGGTTAAAATGAGGGAAAGTCTGCACAGAACAACAGCATATCCAATATAGTGTTAATGTTATGACAAGACTTGATTCTGCTGTAGCTAAATTATGCGGCCTTGCATCCTTAAAGATTACCAGAAGGCCATTCTCCAAAACCAAGGCACATTTAATTGTTTTCTTACTAAACTCGAGAAATAGGGAGAGTTATTTCTGCCAGAAAGGGTCAAGAGGTGACCGGCTGCTGGAGCTTTTTCAAGGCTTGGATGGACATGAAACTCTCCCAGATGAATCATCAGTACGAAAGATGGAAAAGTTTTGGTTGTTTAACAGAAATCTCCAGATACAAAATTGTGTAATGAAGTTAACTGTGCCTCCAAAGGAACGCTATGGTATAAGCATCCAACTGCCAGACATGAAAGCCTTGTTAATGCACTCAGCGGTCTAAATCCAGTCTGATCCCGGGTCGGTTTAATGTTCCAGACACTGGCTTCCTCTCCACAACAGCGCCCCTGTAAACCATAGTTAACCCGTTGGCAGGAGGTACGGGACCTAATGGTGGCAGGGTACATATTCAATTGGCAGTATGTGTGGGATCTTTTTTTTGGGGGGGGGGGGGGAAGAAGTGCCATTACAGGTTGAATGCATTCACTTACTCTATGATATTGACCCATAAATCCTCCATAATGTCAACTTTGCATGAGCTGAGGAAAAAGAGCAAATGGGTTACAACTGGGGCCAACACAAGAATCCAACAACCAGCCATAAATGCGAAAATCCTCAGCCATTAATTCTATTATTCTGGTGAGGCAATTAATAATTTATTATCTATGTAATAGCCACAAATGGTATTGATAATTTCAGTCAAACTGACACCAATTCACTGTCGTGTAAAAAAACAACAAATTCAAATTTGACTGAAATTGTGTTCTCAGGCTCAGGTTTATCAAGCCATGTCCGTGTTAAATGTTGAAATGATCGAATACTCCATTCAGAGTTGTAGATAAAACGTTACCAGCACTTGCTGGTATTTAAACATGGATCTAAAGAGCATCGCCAGTTTATGGACAATGGACAGACAAAAGCCAAGATGACTGATAAAAACGACATGATGTCACTTACTGTATACTTATACATTGTTCTATATCTTCTTGTGGTTGTTTTATTCTTCAGAAGGAATTATCAACTATTATCAATCTGTCCAGTTAAACAATGAAAAGGCAAAAAAGAGACTCAAGCAGTGCAGTGTTTAAAAACCACAGAACTTTTTGTTAGTTCTTCAGGAGATCTCCAAATTTCAAACAATATCAAATATGACGGGCTAAATTTGGGAGAATGTGCTTTAATCAACAATAAACCTCCATAAGAAACAACATGGAGTCTGGGGTATCATTCAGCCTCAGTGAGGCAGTGTGGAGGTATACGATTCTAAACAAATTAAAGCTACTTCAAGAGGAAAACACTGTGATGATGACATGAATTGACATAACCAGTATCCACTGTTACTCCTACATACGGATTCTTACTTAATAGCTAAGTTTTCCATGCAACTAACAGACGGAACAAAGACTGACTTAATTGCCTACATGTGTGTGTTTGTGTTTTGGCGGGGGTGAGTACCCTCATGGACGCAGAAGGTAATGTGTAGGCGTCTCAGACACATGCGAGCGTATGTTGTCATAGTAATCTGAGATGTGCAGGAGGCAACCTCGCCCATTCCCTCACATTTCGACTGGTAACCTCAAACAAATTCCCCTAAAATGAGAAAGTGTTTAAGTCGTTTTAATGTTCAACCAACTCACCATCCACTCGCGCAATGAAACAGACTAAAAGGACATACTGCGTTATTTGGCCTATATATTAACGGTGTCACAACTCTCAATACGTTGTATTATTTCACTACAGTGATCCCACTGACAACAACTGAAGTAACAAAAGATCCAGCTTTGAGACAGAGCTTTTTTTCTGCCTCTCTATATGTTTGGATACAGTTTCTCATAAGCGTTCGATGTTTGTCGAATACACATCAGCCAGCTCAGACACATCTGTACTAACAGCTGAACAGATAAGACACGGCATCTGAGAGATGAGACTTTAGTGCAGGGCTCTTCAACAATTTTCAGGCAAAGGACCCCAAACCAATGGAGAGATGGAGCAGGGACCCCCTAGTATATATAAAATGGCATTTTATATTGAACTGGGCCTAGTGCCATGTATAAACATAGCTACCCTGTTATGGTGCATTCAATACTAAGCTTTTAATCAATTAATAAACAGGTTCATATATTCATGTTTGGTTGAAAAATAAAAAAAATTGTCTAAGCCACCTCGGCGGACCCCTTGTTGAAGACCTCTGCTCTCGGGTGTGGGGAGTCTTATGAATAGAGACTAAATCAAGTTACAATTAGGTAATGTGTACAATTTCTCAAATTGTGTCAAAATGTGTATATATGCACTTTATAGTGTATGTTTTGACTTGAGATAGATGATCTATGAGAAGCACACATCAGCATTTTGGCTCTATACAACAGGTCTTGACCCTCAGCTCATTGGCAGCATTGCAGTCTCAGGAGGTGTGTTTAGCATTCAGCTCCCCAAAACACATCATTTGCATTTATGTAAAAACAGAAAAGCTGAAACCTCAGAAAGTATTTTATCAAAAATCCAAAATACTAGTGGATTGAATAAATCCTGAAACTAATCATTTTGATTTACATAGTTAAGGATTTACTAACATTCTGGTAAATTTAGGCCAATTCTGAGAGGGATGGAGGTTCAAAACCAGGCCCTGACTGTCACCATTGACCAGTGCCTGTCAGCGACATTACTCCTCTCATCCGCCTGTCCTTTCATCCACTTCCTCCACTGCACACAATCAAAGGACTCTCTGTTTAGCTGATAGTCCCAGATGTGGCTCGTTGGGCTGAATCATGGCCCATACATATACAGCGTGGATGATACCCTCGTGAAAAAATCTACACCTCCCTGTGAACTGACAATGCCAGCAAAAACAGGGCCTGGTGATCAACGTCAGATGTGAAATGGACTGAGAAGGTCATTAACCTGAGCGTCAGTCTGTTGCTCCGGCAGCTGCCTTCAGGTCACATGAACCAAATCATGCCACAAACAGCAGTGAATAAGGTACTCATATCATATACTTAAGTAAAAGTACTAATACCACAGTGTAAATACAACATATTTTTACAGAAAAAGTACATTATTTTATCACCAACATTTATTTATATTATCAAAAGTATTTGTTTTGCATAAATTACACCCCTGAAGCAGCAGGGCAGACTGATGTAGATGTTAACAGTGTCCTCATTCAAATACATATATACGAAGGATATAGTGGGTGGATCCTGCTCTGGGCCAACTCATCCCAGGATTCATTGTGTATCAATGATGAATTACTTTTCAACAAGTTATCAGTGTAGTAACTGAAGAAACAAATGTTGAAAAACTTGACATGATCAGTGTACAGAGGATCAAGCTTAACAATGGAAAGGTAAGGGCAGGACAAGCTGGTGACACAAATAAGAAATTCTCTGCACCTCTGGAACGTCCATCTTTGCAACAGCTTTTCTCGACCCCAATCAACGTTTCAGGTGAATCATCATGAATATTATATTACATTTCTGACAAAAAAAACATTCACTGCTCTTTAAATCCTGAATATAATGATGTATTTATCAGCTTAGAAGTTTTCCATGTGACTTTACACTTGAGTAAATGTATTTGCTACATTCCACCGTGGGTCGCGGGAAGATGGCGACACCTAACCTGAGATAGAGAGACTCCTAGTGAGCCGACATCTTAGACATGAGTGAGAATGATCCCCAAAACATGATCCCTCCCTATGCTCCTTCAACATGTCCAGTGACCTGCAACCTGAGCAAAGGTGAGTGCGGAAAAGCATGATGTCACCATGACTCTCTGTAGGTCAGTAGATGAGAACCCTTCCCTGCCAAAGCTTAAGTACACATACAGTGTACACATAAAGCTGGAGTGTGTGAAAAGTTGGTGAAAATCATTTCGAGTGTGGTGTATTTGTATGTATTTGAGAATGACAATAAATACTTCATAGAGTCACTGCTTTGAAACACTTTATTGCCATGGTATTAAATCCTGAAAAAATGTGTCAAAGGCCAGTCTTACAAGGGAAGACTAATCCTTTAAGGTGCTTTTGATTGCATTTGATGAGTGTAAGGCAGAAGTCAATAGTTATCGTATCAGCTGAGAATGTGGTGAGGCCACTTTGGAAAGGACAAAGACGCAGTTTGTGGCATTTGAAATTACGCACGCGATGCGCCTGATACAGCACGCCAATATCATCTGGAGTGCCGCCACCACACACGCTCCTGTCACACATTTGAGCAAAAATATTTCTGACTATTTGTTTACACTCTAGCTTTATTTGAGAGTTGTTTGTAAGACATGCGCTGTTGCACTTGTGGAAACAATTGTCAACAATGTCAACAATTTCTCATTTGACACGATTATTTGGCCATTTTGAACAAAAAATGTTTCCCCAAGGTTCAATGTACTACCCTCAAGAGGAGATACGGGGAGGTTCACGTGCAAAACAAACCTAAAACAACAGCAACACAACCGTGTAAGCGTGTGATTTTCTTGCCTTTATGATGCTGCTCCGGCGAGGTGCTGCCTTCACGGACTCCAGGAGGATGGTGTCGGTGTCCTGGCCACTGCCGGGGAGGACGACGCCGCTGCGCCGGCCGCGGGACGCTCTGGGCGGGATGCTCTCCGGCGCTCCTTCGCTGCACAGCCCGTCTCCACATCCATCGCGCTCAGACATGTCTCTGGGAGTAAGGGGGGGCCGTTTGGAGGGAAATAAAAATAAGGAAACCTAAGCCTTACTCAAGTCGTTGGATCTGACCCGAATAAAGTTGGTCTCGGTTCTCCGCTGGTGCCATTTAACAGAGAAACGGGCTCCTGAAGCAGCACCAGCCGAGCGGCAGCAGCGGCGGCGGCTCTGTCGCACTTAAGTCCACTTATCAGCCCAAATTTAGCTAATTACGAGCAGATATTGTCACTGGACACCAAGACACGCCGACTTTCAGGCTGCGAGTCGGAGCAGAATCCCACAGTCCATTTGCATGTTCCTTCACTCTGACGCCTCGCGGCTTTAATCACAGCGTCGCACGCACGCAGGTACACCGCCGACTTGGATGTGCACTGGAGTGGCGCGCTTCCCCGGAGACGCGCAACAAGTCCTCGCGCTCCACCAGCCCCCTGGTGTTGGCTCGTCTTCGAGGTGTCAAACACAACACGAAAAAATGGTGAATCGGTGAGTCGGTGCCGGTAGCAAAAGGAACAATGTTTGAACAACAACCCGGCGCCGGCGACGCGGCTGCTTGCCAGTTTAAAAAAAACACCTACTTCTTCCTTCTTTCCCTCCAAAACAGAGCGGTGTCAGAGTGCGCGAGCAGGGGGCAGGCAGGAACACAGAGGGTTTGGTCGCGCGTGGCTGCCGCGGACGTCTCGCTTTTGTATAGTGAGCAACAACAGGCGAGTTTTGGCCGAGGACGGGGGAACGCTGTTGACAGTCGCACCGCCTCTCACCCGCCGCCTCCTTACTTCCTCCCTTCCACCCTCTGCTCCGCCTACGAGCCGCGCGAGGAGCAGGATTGACGCGCGGTGCGGCCAATGCGCTCAGCTGCCGTGAGATTTGGAGGCAGCCAGGTACCACTGATAGGCGGAGAGTCCAGGTACCCAGAGCACCTCCCTGTTGGTGGAAGTGGTACTATTCATACACTATGAATAGTATTTTCAATCTCGACCAATAAATCCTACGCACTGGTCCTTTAATCCTGAACACTAAGACCAGCCTATCATTTGCATTTTAAATATATTTAAGAACTGAAGAGTAACTACAGTTTTGACATATTGTATAAGAAAATTAAATAAACATGTTCACTCTTAACGGTGGTGGATTAGAAGTATCTCATAGCATAATGTAAAGTACAGGCCAATTGATATTGTGCAGTAAATATACTAGGCTACATTCCACCACAGCTCGTGATAAAAAGGTGCAATATAACCTGAGGTGGAGAGGCTCCTGGAATGGTAGAGGTGAATGGACATTGTTTGATTTTAATTATTACTCATTATAAACGAGTCTTTCTGCTGTTTGGATTCTGACTTTGACTTTCCTTGATCAGTTGATCATCATTTATCCTGGCGTCTCAGAAGTGAACATTCAGCAGCAAGTTCCTCTCTTTACATTCCAGAAAAACTGAGAATTATTATTACAAGCTGTCATTCAATCAATGAAAATAATATTTTAAATCGAAGGCACTAATGTGAAACAAAAAATGCTCTTCAATACAGTAACTCCCATACTTGCGACGAACAGCCGATGGAAACATTTATAATGAATAAATGTACCACAACCCCAATTCCAGTTGTGAAAACCTCTTTTTATCCCCAGGTTGCACTTATACTAAGACATATGGTGCACAGCTAACCTCTGACCTTTTATTATTATCCAGTTGAAGTTGGTTCAGAGTGACAGGCCAACTGGTAAAGATTGGTAAGCAGTGTGGAGGTATAATAAAAGTATGATACATTATTAATTTCTGTGGTACAATTGCCTTTTCTCTCATGGGTCCCTTCCAGAAAGCTCAGGGATCAGGGTCACGGAGATAGCAGCACCCCTGGAGATGGCAGGGCTTTAGTGTCTTGCTCAAGGACGCATCTGCAGGCTTGACTGTTGCACTCATAAGAAACGTATACCCTCACTCAACACACACGCAGCTGCGGTGGTACATCATTGGGGACAACCATGACAACTTAACCATGGCCACCCACTACAGCATGTATGTCCACCCTCTAATATCGGTTTCATGAATCATATAGCACTTTATGCCTTCTCAAACAGGTTTCATGAACATGCCAATGTCAGTGAGTTAGCGTACTGACGCTTTCACTTGTAAGTCAAAGTAAATGCAATGCAATGTAAACCTTTCGGTGGCACAGTGCCCAAACTGTAATGTTCAGTTCAGTACAAAACAAGCCTACAAACAATGCACATGAGCTTAATAGCTCAGCAGCCCATCATATCACATTATAATTGTTCCTGTGGCTTCCTCTGTCTTTTAATGTGATTTAAATGTGGGAGTAATGTACTGTCAATCACAGCTGAGCTGACAAAGGCAATATTTAGTTATTAGTAGGGCGCTCCACTGTCAGGATTCAGTTCTGTTTGTTCCCTTGGATAATCCACTGATACCTTTTCCACATTTCTTAAAAAAACAACACATCCACAATTATAAGCTCCCTATTTCCATTTTTGTAGCTCAACAAATTAGCTCCATCTCTTAGTTGACACATCCCTACACAGGTCTGTGGGTTTTCAATTTTCTCAGTTTTCAATTGCTCTTTAGTTAAGTTTAGGCAACCTCTTTTAAGTAAAGATGATGCTTTGGGTTAAAACACACACTTTACAATAAGAGCAAAGCAAACGTTTCCTTTGTGTGATTTCTATATTACTTTCTACATAGCATAGGGCTTCAAAATATGTGTCAAAACTGTTTAATTCTCTCTATTAAATAATAAAGCAGCTGTTGGAAACATATACACTTGTTTAGAAGTTATTTAAATGCAACAGATATCCTTGAATTGCACTTTATTGAAAATATGCATAATCTTTGAAGGAGATTTGTCAACTCTGAAAGTCATGATGCATTTTATAGGCATAAACAGCGGCTGAAGCTGTGATAATGCTTGAGATTTCGCTCAGGTTGAGAGAAATTACATGTGTGTTCAAAAATATTAATAGATGACATGGATTAAAGTCAACCCTTGTCATGCTCTCATTCTGGTTTATTTTATTTATAACATTAGTATGTATTATGTAATATCCTGCTCTTTTCCAGAATATAGCAGCCACTAGATATCCTCCAAATGTGCTGCATTAGTGCAAAAACACATATAATGGATGACTGCAGTTTAAATAGGCAGAGCTTTACTCCTGACAGTCTTTGTCAACACAGGAATTAGTCAGTATTATAAATGAGACACACAGGATCATGACAAAAAGAAAAGAAAATGGATTTTAACAACTTTCAATCCTAAATCATCAGGTTACCTCCTTAGCTTTGACTCTAAACCTTCTGAAACTCAAACTCAAATGCAGAATGTAGAGCTAGCAAACTTTCATTCATCAGGCTTAAACACACATTAACATTCTGCTAAACTTTCCACAGCTTTGTGACCTGATTGGACTGAATGAAAAGTCAAAGGATCAAAAAAGTCATCAGGCTTTCATCCGCTCAGGTACCTGAATGTCTTGTAGAAAAGTTAATGACAATTGTATCCGTTTGAATTATTTAAATCTGGACAACAATGTTAAAATCAGTACCTAACAAGGGATATACATTTAATCACACTCATTATACCCCAGTCAGGGTATAGCACATCAAATGTTGAAGCCTCAAATTTCAGTGGTACAGAAGAAACATGGATCTATTTACCTTTTAGATTCATTTCAAATAATATATTTTTATCCCTTATAGCCAGATTTAAGGTACCTTTGAACTTTTCTTAATCCCCAGAAATATTTTTCAAAGTGAGAGCCGCATGATGTGTGTGTTTGCGTGCGTGTGTGTGTGTGTGTGTGTGTGTGTGTGTGTGTGTGTGTGTGTGTGTGTGTGGACCTTGAACCACACAGTTGTGGAATGTGGTCAGATGGTGAAGCCTATTAACACACGATGCTTAACAGTCGTAGCTCACTGTTAGTATTTGTGAAGCTGGCATTCATTTGCGGAAAAATATTTTTTGCCACATTTCTCATTTTTCATGAAGGGCGATCCAAGAATGAACTGGGAAGAATCTCAGTTTATACAACTTGTTGCATTGTCCTCGTGAGTTACTGCTTTATCACCTGCAATCCACTTACATGGCTTCTTGCATCCGTGTCCTAAAGCTGTTAGAAGCTGAATAAGAGACGTGGGAGAAGAGCCTGTTGCACTTAAACAGAAAAGTTCTACATTTAGGGAAATGTTGATTGCCAATTTGCTTCCTTGCTGCGAATGAAATTAGTGTTTGGCTGAAAAAGATGTAAAAACGAATAGCCTGGTTAAAATCCACCTTCCTCCTCTAAAGCCCAATAATGAATATTATTACCTCATTTCGAATCCATATAAGAGTGATTCATTGGCTTTATGAAGACTGTTGATTTTGTCTTTTTTTCCATCTTGCTGCTAAGGTCGCTGGCTGCTATCAGAGGCTTCTTACTTTACAGACTACAAATGGGCTAAAAAATATATATATTTTCTTTTTATTTGTTAAAACAACAAATCACAAATTATTACTCATTAATCACAAAATTACTTTTTTTTAAAGGAGGTAAAATGTGTAAATGAGACCTTTTGATGTGACTTTAAACTAAACAGCAGCTTCATAGTATCAGTACAAACAAGGCATCTATTTAGCTTGCCAACAGAGAGCATAGCATATTTCCAAAAATGGCTAGCTCTTCCTTGCTTTCAAGTCCGTCTCTATTGAAATAATTGCCTGTATGCAAAGCAAATGTTACTTTTATTGAAAACAGAGCCTCATTGATATTTTAATGCCGCTTCACTGTAATGTACCACAAAGAAATAAAAGGATTTATAAGATGAGCTGACAGTTGAAGAGAGAAGAACCTTGAAGAAACATTGAAAAACAAACAGCATTTTCATCTCGCAGGGTGCAAAAGGCACATGACTCCATTTCCAAGTGTCCCTCTGCTGAAAGTCGTGTCTTCATGCTATGCTGCCACCACAGTGTAAGAAAGATGGAGCAAAGGCCTTTGAGAGGTCTGTGTGTGTGTGTTTGCGTTTGTGTGTGTGTGTGCATGTGTGTGTGCGTGCGTGCGCATGTGTAAAATCAGTTCAGTGTGGTCAGTAGACAGGTGCATGCTGTTCTCAGTTGGGTTTGCCTGCTACTAGTCTCCTCAGGACCTTGAAAAATAAACATAATGCGAAGGAACAGGTCATTCTATTCTACGACTCCTTCTCTGTGTCACGTAAACACATTTACTCCCCCATGCCTTGGTTTACTTTAGTGTTTTAGGCGTTATTAAAACACATTAAGAGCCACTATTTTGCCTCTGTTTACATAACCATATCTCACACTGACAGTTCTAAAAAAAATATTTAGGAATCCACTACCAGGGTGGCTAATCAAACCCCATCCCGTTGTTTCCCATGCATTAACACCAGTGGAGTGACTGCTAAGCCAAACAGCCATTCCATTATATATAAATCAGGGAATGAGTGAATATCAACAATCAGTTTCTATTAATTTCTGCAGCAAACGTCTCTGCAAATGGGGAATATTTTCTCAGGGTTTGCAGTTCTCAGATCCACAGCACATCTGCGCACACACCGTGTGTTTATACATGCAAGTGTGTGCCAGGTATGTGCGGGGGAATATTTGTGTGTGGTGTTCAGGATGGCGAGAAGGAGCAGGTGTTGTGTACTGATCCCTGCAAATGTCCCGTGTTTTAAGTCTTGTTTTTTTCTGGGTCAAAGTTGCAGCCCCATCTCACACCTGCACTCTAAAGTACTCCACGTTCACTAAACCGGTCTCTTGACAACATGACATGCAGAATGAACAGTTCCTTCATTGTTTTGTCCAGGGCTTACTGAAAGACCATATTAAGGTCATAGTAACACCAGAAACTTACGGACATGTTCATACAGTAACTGCACAAGAGGGGATAATGAATGAGGAATGAGGAATTGTGAATAAAAGTTGTCTGATGTGTTTTGTCACTAATGTAGTTGTGTGGTGACAATAACAGGACATAGCCTCACTCGATCAGTGTGATTGACTTGAGGCATCGTGAACATCAAACAGAGCCTTTTTTATGTTAACATGAAATAATGTTTAGATATTTGAAATACTTTGACATAACATAAAGGCACAAACCTAACACTAAGACTTGGTGAACACTGGATGGCGCCATCACCAAATAAATCCACGCAGACAACCCAGGGAAAGTGGCTCAGCCCCTGTTCGTTTCTGGTGCTGTTAAATATCCATAATGTTCCATCTACTGGGGAACCTCAAAATAAAATCATCCCCTGAGCCCAATCAGAAGTATTGTTTTCGTTTGACTTCACTCAGGATGCACCTCATTGGGAACACTTATACATCTGTTTGTACATTCAATTAGCCAATCATGTGGCAGCAGGGCAAAGCATAGAATAATCCAGATGCAGGTCAAGAGATCTGTTGATTATCACATCAAGTATCATTATGGAGGAAAAAATTAGTTAGAATGTTACAAACAATCTTTGGGAATGGAGCATCAGCCGGGAAGAAATACATCAATATGTGCTTTTTTGTCCTGCTAGGTTCTTTGTGTGTTTATGTGCTTCTGATTGTTTGGTTATGTTTGTTTGCCCTGCTATTGTCTATTGGTTTTTGTCTCGTGTTTTCATGCCCTCATATGCCCCATGTCACCCCATTCAACAAACGTTATACAACATGTGGATACTGTAATTGTGACATCACCTTTCAGATGTTGCTCTAGTAGACACAGTCAGGTCAAAGGTCATCCTAAGTGTTTAATGTACTGCTATATAAACTGTCCAGTTCCTTCCAGCTCTGCGGTCTGTGTTTGGTGAAGGAGGGCCCCCGGGTTTCCTCCCCAGCGCATCTTGGCCCGGGTGGAGCTCCTGAATGGCCGTGGTTTCCTGCCAGAGGCTCAGTCAACTTTAAACTATCTGTGAGTTATTTTCGAAACGTTCTTTCATCCCAATGCTCCATGAGCATGGCCACCACATGTGCATGTCAGGGCTTTTGCTGTCTGAGTATATTCCATGCTCCATGAGGTCATGCATGGTGGAGCTATTAGTCCAATAATAATAAAGCAGAACTGGTTACCCCTTTGCTTTAGTCCTCTAATAAACATTTATATCACATTATAGTTAGAGCTATAGTATAAAACTATTCCTAGGATTTATTGGTGTAAGACGTCATCCTCTTTTCAGAATGAAAAAAAGATGATCCTGCCCCTTCAGACAATGTAACAAAGATGTACATTCAGAAGAGCATTCCTTCCATGAAGGATGTCCATTTTGTAACAGTCAGTCACAGAGCTCATGTTTTGAACAGCTTCTAATGAGGAATCCATCCAGCTTGAATGTAAGTGGTGCAGAGGCACTTGTAGTGACTTGAGGTCAAAGACCTTATTGCAAGTTACCAACCCATAAGTGGTACATTTGAAAGATAACAGTTTGAATTCAGAAGGTTATTATTAATAATGTCACGTACCTTTGAATCAAATATTGAGCTATAGCATTTTGTTTTTCATTGGACTTGCTTGTCCTCTTTGTATTTAGTAATAATTGGCAAAGTTTCCAACTGTGTTCTTCAAGAGTCATTAAACATAGTCTCATACACATTTACCTACAGTAGTTTAATAAAGCACCAGATCCTACCTTCATGAAGGCTACAATGTACAGTTTGTGTTCAAACAGCTTCAGAGTTTTGTCAATTTGAAAAATGATAAGAAAGAGAAGTACCAAGCGTTGAAAGCACAACGGGGCTATGGCAGATTCCAGGTACAACATCTGACGTTTCTGCCCAGAAGAGCACAGTCCCAGGTGGACCCGAGTTGGGGAAAGAATGGATATACACAAACCTCCCCGGGAGGGGATTATAGGGAGATTTATTTTTTATTTGTCTAAACATATATACATGTTAATACAGAGTAAATGTTTTTGAGGATTTCCACCTTTTCCTCCCTGCCTCTAATAACGTCTCTCATCCACCCAGCTGCTTCCTTCCATCATCTCCTTCCTTTCATTCATTCATTCAGACAAAAGAGTTGTTAATGGCCAAAAACATCACACAGGAAAAGATGCATCAATTGGTTCATTTATTAAAAATGTGGTTCATATCAATCACAGCGGTATCATGAGGTTTATCGTCAAGCAAAGTCTTCTAACATCATCGAAAAACCTTTTTTATTTATAATTTTAATGCGACCAGATGAGCAATTACTGGAGACCTGATACAATGTCATGTAGTACGGCCCTAGGCTGAAAACCTCATCCTTACTGCTGGTAGCCACAAATCAATAGATACATTTTCGTGACTATTTCACAAATTTCCGTGAGACTGGGTTGTTATATGCCAACTCTTTCATGGAGACCTTAACTGTTGTACCTCTGTTTGTCAGGGTCTTCTTTTTGTTATATTTATTTTCTTTGATTTGAACATTATCCACCCATTCCCTGTTATTCCTTGCTGCATAGTTTTTTTCTGTTGGTAATTATCATCATAATTATCATCATCAATCATCATAATGTGTTGTAAAATCACATTCTCTGAAAACATTGAAAGCAAGACAACAATTATCCTTGCAAAAGCCTCAGCAATGAGACCATATGAGCAGTTACCAGAGACCTGATATGAGGTCGTATTAGCGTGTGACAGGCCACACCTGGCAGTGAGGATATGCGGCTGGTGAAACTGGCTTATAACCTCAGCTGCCACTCCACCCTCAGTCACACTGAAACTCTTTGAGACTTATGGTTGGCTGTTTTTTACCTCATGGAATTTTGTTCACAAGTGCATTTGTTTATTTTTATTTTATGTCATGACTTCCCTAAGCTGAGGAAACTTTTGATGTGGAAAAATCAGTTTCAGCTATCAGATACATCATTTTGGAACAACGCCAATACAATCCCTCCTTTGCTAATGAGGGAGTTCAGACAGAGCACTGGGCAGACTGCTGTGCATCGGTCTTGCTACTCCTTACAGCCAAAAGTGGAAATTGGTGAAAGGCATGGGTCAAAGGTCAGTGGAATTAAAGAGTGTGAGTTGGGGTGGGGTCACACGGGCTCGAACCCACTGCTTGTTGCAACATGCACCACCGGATGTCATGACGGATTCATTAGATAACACAGGAACACTAAAAGCCCGCAGTCAGGGGTTCAAGTTACAAGGCCCACAAGTGAAGAAAGTTAATCCCAACCTTCTAACATGACCACACTGATGGTCACTGATTGAATTACTCACTGGTAATGATGTCGCTGAAGAAGAAAAAAAAAAAGGGCAGATGGCAAACTGAAAAACAGGAAGTGGGGGGGGGGGTCCATGCAGTTAAGCAAATGCCTACTCTGTGATTGTAGTACATCAGTTTGTCCTCAGTGAGTGTTGAGTGGAAATGTAGAGCTGCAGAATCCAGCAAGGCTCATTTATATGAATTATTAATTTTGTTTGGCGATCGTTCACAATACTTTAACTCAAGATTTACAAATGGGACTCAACCTGTAGTTGAGGTATCCAGTGGTGAACCAACACCAACAAACAGGGACGTTTTCAAGACAATCTGGGGGCCCCAGGCAAAAAAAAGGAAAAAAAGGTTTTGACAACGCACAAGTACCATGGGGCCCCCTGTAAGGGGGTTCCTGCGCTTGTCATTGCAGTGCCCCCTCATGGCAACTAATTTAAGGGGCTTTCAGGTTGTTGTTTCTGTGGACCATCTTTGGGTACCCCCTTCAAGCTCGGGCCCCGTTGTGACGCCTCTGCCAACACAGCCAGAGAGCCCAGAATCAAAACACTGAGGGAGGAAATCATGGAGGCAGCGATGTTTTTTTCTTTTAAATGCAGCTTCGTTACAATTGTCGTAACAGCTGCCATCAAATAAATGTATGTAGTGTCTGTAGTGAGCGGGTTGGTTGCTGTAACACAATCTGTTCTCAAGAAGTTTTTCTCCACGGAAAACTTCACCACATCACTTCACAGAGCTTATTCGCAATGAGACCGGACGTCTAATCGGAATTCAAAATAAAAGTGTATTCGAAGAGTGTTTTTAATCACATCATCTGGTTCGATTATTCATTAGAAATGATAGAATTTGCCTTGCGTTTGGTAATTTAATGTATGCTTTTGTCTCCTCTTCAATATTCATACCTTTCGAATCCATCTATATACCATCACTATATCATGGGCACAGGCACAGAAGCACACTCTGTATCTACCTGCAAAATATCACAAAAGGGGATGCATAATAAAAACAAAGAGACACATATGACACACAATTGACATACACAATTATCAAAAAGAATGCATAATGATACACATCAACCAAAAAGAGACACAAACATCTACAAATACATGCATACAATACATACATCCCTTTTTGCCTCTTTCAGTGTGGAGGTTTTCACATTTCCTGGAGACAGTTGAGTCATAATAGAATAGAAAATATATACTTTTGATCACCCCATGGGGAAATTCTGGTAACACAGCAGAATATTCAACTTGTATATAATATAAGATAGACAGCAATGTAAATAGAATAAAACAAACAATAAGATAATGCTATAAAGATGTATAGAGTATGTCAATAATTAAATAAAAACAGAAAGTAGTGCAAAGTCTGCCGCAGTGCAATGGAACTGTGCAACATCGTTATCTATGTCTTATCTATCTCATCTATGTCCTTAGTGTGTAAAAATAAACATTACAAAAATATTTAATAATATATAATAATAATACAACTTAAAGACATCAGGCTATGCGGATTTTTAACTTTAAATATGCAGTCCATTGAATTCAGTATTTTATTTTGAAACGTCTCGATGAAGTGGCGTTGTCCTTGTCACCCCGGTGGTGGGGGCGCGCGCTCTCGACCCACAGCCGCTCCGGCGGGACTCTTCATGAGAAAAACCCCGCCGGTGGTGGTGCCCCCTGCGCTGCTCTCCTCCTCAAGGGGCTGAAGCCTGACACGGATTGTCCGCGACTCGGAGGGATGGAGTCGTCCCGTTGAAGTTCAAAGAAAACGGAGCGCGAGGCTGAGGCTCACACCGGTGCTCCACGCCGCGCAGAGCGTGCGCCCATCCCCGCCTAGGAGGCCATGGGCTGCGGCTTGAGGAAGCTGGAGGACCCGGAGGACAGCAGTCCCGGGAAAATCTACTCCACCCTGAAGAGGCCACAGGTGGAGACTAAGACGGACACCGTGTACGAGTACGTGCTGCTCGACTTCAGTTTGGAAGGTAACACAAGTGTTCACAGCGGTTCAGCTACGAGATAAAGTTTCCCTTCACACAACTAGGGTCAAGTTTGTGAAGCTGGAACCAGATTTTTTTTTATTAACTTTTGAAAAACTGCTGCCTTCGCTAACATTTGATTCTCAAAATCATGACTGAGTGCTAGTTGCCCTTAATCGACTTATCTGCTAATTGTTACAGCTGTTACCTTTAATTGAGCAGCCAATCATACCCAATCACAGGACTTCTATCTGGAGGAGTAATGTTTGCCTCAGTGTTGAAATAATACGTCATAAACGGAATACAAAAACACTATACCTCCAATCAACTACTCAATCAATCAATAAGCAACTGATCACTAATTTATTATGTTGAACAACAAATAAGATTTCCTGGTTTCAGCTTCTCCATAGTGAGTTTAGAGACAATCATAATCTCATGTGTTTATATTATGTGAATAATTATTTCATTATTGAGGAAACATGTTCGGCTAATTAGTACATATTGGACCATTCAAGAGATGTGCATAGAGCTGAAGCCTGTTGTTGGTCATTTAATGCGATTACTCTTTTGTTAAATATTTTTTATTTAAAGTTGTGCTGGTCGATCAATCGGGGAAGTAATTGATGTTGGGCTACATTTTGCAGTAATCATTTCTTATCAATTACTTTTTGTAGTGTTAGCTCATTCATTAATCAATTAGCTATTTTGTGACTAACATTTTCACAACTGCCCCAAGTGTGTATTGTAATTTTTTTTTCCCCATTCACTACTTGAAAAAGAGTTTAAAGTGCCTCTTTATGTTTCTTCTTGTGTTTCTTCTTTGGACTAAGACATTGCTCTTTGTTTATGTGGCTGTATAGTGGTCCTACAGACAGACACCCTATTTATGCCTTTTATTACGTGGTGTCACTTCATTATTCCCACAGGCGCTGTTTCCCTGTGCTGCTTGAAAGGTCCAATAAATACATGCAGACGGTGCAGTTGGTATCTGCAGTGTTTTAAACGTGGGACTGACCTGTAGTGTGTGGACTTTTCCTAGCAACAGGACCCTGGATTCAGCCAATCTAGAAATAGGTCACCTTGCCCGCCACTTGTAGTCCATCTGCAATCTGCACACACATGTAGACACACCCCTTCCAATGTGCTGCAAAATGTAATACCCTGCCAGAGCAAGCAAAGAAAGACACCTGCTGGGATACAGAATCTAATTTCAACATATGCTATCATTTCTGGTAGCCTAAATTAGCCATTTATCAAGGATAATCCCTTCATCTGATGCTCTGACTGGCTGTTTTGACTGTGACCTATTTGGAAGGAAATGGTGATTAAGTTGTGAATGGGAGCCCAGCATGTAAACAGCAGGCCGACAAAAATAATGAATCATGGAGGATAGTTGGAGGGGTGTGGGGTATCCCTTCTTCTAAAGACTTTCTGACTTGTGTAAGTCTCTAAATAGTGTATCTAAATATCAATATTTTTTTGTAAGCAGAGCCCCTATGACAGAAGGTGTCAGTTAACTGTGGGTGCTCTAGGAAGGACACTCTCTCCTAAGATGGCCCCTAGAGCTCAATGCACTGCAACTAAAGCAATTGACATAAACAGTCTGCCAACGCTCACGACACAGAAACACTGCATCACCGATGACAATGGAAGTGTTTCCAAGGGACACAACCCTGACACATCCACAGTGGACAGCTGTATGTGTGTGTGTGACTGAATGAGACCGTATGAAGGAGTGAAATCCAGCCCACTAAATGCATTTTTAACATGTGACCAGAAGTGAGTTTCATGTGCAGGTAATTCTGTCTTCTTGAATTTGTGTGAAAGGCTGATCAACGCTTAAAGGGAAACGTGTGAATCTCTTTCCAAATGCGAGCCCATGACTGGCACAGCTAAAGATAAACCACAGTGATACCAACCTCTTGTAGTCATGTGCAGTCTGGTGATGGTTGGTGTCCTCAGAGGCGTTTCTGTGTTGTTTCTATGTTTGGTTCAAGTGTTCAAAGGAACATTGGAGCAAAATCCAATTTAGCTTTTAAATGTGAGTTTTTCCGGGCTGCAAACCTGATTAAACCTTGTTGGACTGCTTTGCTGTAATGTTTTTTGCTCAGGCAGGTTCCTCCACCTGCAGCACTGCTTGTCCTTAAGGCTACATCCACACTGACACAATTTACTTTTACAAAAGTTTGTCACTTTTACTAAGTTTACGCCCTGTGTCCGCACTACTCCAGAGTCTTACCGCGCATGACTTAAGGCTCTTTCTTTTCTTTCTTATAATTTAAAGGGCGGTCATCCACCACCACCACACCACACCCAACAGTGGCCTCGCCTTCTTGAACATTTCTGGGACACTCACAGTGATTGTCATACAATAAATTCTCATTTTCATCTGCCTCTTTTCCTCTCACTCACAGTTACTTGCACACACGCACGCCCGCCCGCCCGCACACACACACACGTATCTACCATCTACTGTGCCCAGTAGCTGCAGAGCTCCCGGTCAGCTTGGCCTCATTTCTCTCCGCCTGAGAGGAGAGTGGCTGTGGAGCCTGGAGCCACAGGCAACAGATGAAAGTAGGTAATGGCTGATAACTTCCCCTCGCTGATTACTGCTAACCTGGCATGTCGCCCATCCAGTGTGGGAAGCATGCTGACTTTGAAAGGATATTTATTGGTATACATTGTTTTGCGAAAAACTGCCCATTGTATCCTACTCCATAACCTCCCAGCAGTCAGCACCACAGCATCAGTGTTCATTGACCGTTTCTAGTTGGTGCACCTACAATAATATTGTACAGTCGGTCATGATTTGTAACCTAATGTTAAAGTTTGCCAAGCAGTTTTAGGATGCTCCTTTTGACAAAGCTGCAGCATCACTGCTGTGATTTAATTTTATATTTATATGGTCACTGAAAGTCACTTTCTTTGTTGAAATAAGAAACAAATATCACCACAAAGTGAAATGTCTTTGGTATTGAAACTCACCACTTGATTTGTGGAATAAAAGACGGAAACAAATCTAAGGATCGATCATCAGCTATGTCGATGAGCAGCTATTCTCTTCAGTCATCTTTTTGAGCAAACATTTGCTGGTTTTAGGTTCTCAAACATCATCGTATGTGATAAGAAATCCAGATCATAAATATATTATCTGCACTGTTGGTCAGAAATAAAGAGACTATACATTGAACTGAAGAATAGTTCACTGTTTTCCGAAATGTTTGGTGATTAACCCAGCAATTAATTCAGCAGCTCTTGTCATGAGAAAAGGTAATTTTCAAACATTAGCACCTTTTCAAAAGCCGCTTTAGAGTGTCACGAGGGGAATTAAAAAAAAAAAACATGCTCCTGTAAATACAGCATAATCTTTAAGTTTCTTCACTTGGCAAATGTTTTCCAGCCTGAGGGTAGACGCTTGGCCGCCTTTCTTTCCCCTTCACACGCAGCAATGTTGTGCAAAGACTTGAACTCGAGGACTCAGAGGAGGAGGGTGTGCAATGATGGCAGGTCAGGACGAGATTAATAAATGGGAGGACACAAGTAGATTAGTGGGTGGAGAGATGGTTTAACCTGAAGTGACATGTATTCATTGCTGGTTGGATGGATGAAAGGACGGTCAATGAAAATGGGGACTGAATTGTGTCCTTCTTTCAATCCCTGGAGTTATGATTGTTCAGTGATGGTTAAACCCACAGAGGCCTTGTTCCACTGTCCTCATTGTAAAGGCTTGTGCTCGTCATCATATCCAGGGATGAGTGCAGTTTTCTCTTATCTCAGTCTAATCTGTAGATCTAATGGCCCGCAGAGGATTATTTCAGATTACACTCTGTGTTTTGATGATTGAATTCGGAGGAGATTTGAAGGACAGTGTTGAGGCAGTATAACCCTGATAAATCTCATTCAGTGATTGATTCTGTTAAAGCCGGATTTTTGTTAGGCTAATGATCTGAGAGTTTAAACCACATTAGTGGGTTCCATTTTTTTTAACCAGCAATGTTCACATTAGCATTGACTCTGTCCTTCCTTCTCCTTAGACACCTTTTTTATGTTTAAGATTAATTTAAACATTCCCACAGGAAGAATTGTCATACATTTTGGTCATCTCTTCTAGTAGCTATTATCATTTCCAAATAATAATAATGTTGAAATGAGTCCCTAGTTGTGATGAACATAGAGCTTTGCTGTCATTTCACCGCCGGTTTGTCTGTTTCGCCAAGTGAGAAATCAGAAATTCTATTGTGACTCTTGCTAATAAGGGCCTACGTGGAAGTGGATGTGTATGTAGGTGCTAAACTACAGCATGTTGTCATCGTGAGTGGTGCTGTGTCTTCGCTCAACCTCACTGGGCCACTTGTTTTTACTTGATCCCTTTTCTTCTTGTTGCCTGGCAGCGTTCTCCCTTTCGCACCTTTTTGGAGCTCATTCACAAACGGGCTCATTAAATCCATCTTGGAACCCCTGTTTGGCTCTAAACCCTCTTTCCCTCCCGTTTTCACAGCTTCGTCGCCCCTGTATGTTGCTCAACTCCCCCCCCAACCCCTCCCTCGCCCTAGCAGTTCCCTCCAGCTACTCCTCTATTTCATACCCCCCTGTGATACTCTCCCCCCTTTCTCCCCCTTTTTTCCTCCCTCACAGCTCTGAACAGAGGTCTCAGTGTTCCGGTTGATAGGGGTGAGTGGAGGCGGGGGTGGAGAAGAGCAAAAGGCTAAAATAAAAGCTCTGGTTGGAGGTGGGCGCAACATCAGGGTTGCCTGTTTTTTGCTGCAACCCTTCCAACAAATATTGATCTACACTGACAGGAGGGGTCCCATTTAGTTTTATTATTTGTACACATATAGGACAGTATTGAGCCAGATAACAGAAATAAAACCTATCCAAAGGAAAGCAACGTGGCCAAAAAGACGCACAATTATCACGGTCACATAACAAAGCTGTGATAAAATTACCAGAGAAGCAAACTTTGGTGCCAAACAGCAACAACAATACAAATAATTAGTTAGAAATAGAAATATGCAGCGTGACAAAGTTATCAATTACCACAAAGAAAAGCAAAATTACTGCAATGAAATGCAAACAACCACTAAGAGTCTTTCAAAGAATTTGTGGGGACCCTCTGAGTTATTGTTTATTACAGCTCTATTCTGCACAGTGAGGTGGCACAAAAATCTGGATCTCAGTGGGCCCCCTCCCCCTTTAACCTTCTACCTGACCCCCCTTTTTTGTGCACGGGCCCTGAAACTTTTTTGGGGCCCATGTTGACCCATGTTTGCGCTGCTGTATGTGAGCCATCCTTGTCCACCAGCTGCAACATGTAAGCCCGGGTTAAATTTAAATCCACCTCAAGCATCTGCAGTAGGGTTTAAACCCGCAGGAATGCCAGTAAACTGTAAACTTTGTTTGCCCAGCCCCTGGTTTGGTTTACTGGTTTCATTGGTGGTCTTTAGTCGCAGAATGGAGCCAGCCAGACAGCCCATTCCGAGGAGATGATCTCAGCTGTGCGCTGGTCTCTGCGATCTCTGGGGTGTTTGTGTGTGAGAATGTTGGGGGTTGTAGTGAGGAATGCTGCCACTCACACGCACACCCACTGACACACACGCATGAAAAAAAGTCCATTAAAAGCATTTCAGATTCACTAATTTGGCCATTTTGGATGGAGCTAGGAAAGGAAAGTCAGGAGGAAGGCCGGGAAAGTGAGCTGTGTGTGCATGCGTGGGGCACATGGCCAAGCCACTCTGTGAACAGCCACTCTTTGTGGACACAGGAAGTATGGCCATGGTCACAGGGATTTCCAGCCAAGGTTTTAAGAAAGAACAGCACTCGGCTCATTCAGCGCAAAAACAACACCTCTAACTGGTGAGGAAAGGAATCGCACTTGAGCCGAAATGACAAGTGGTAATACAACACTGAAGGATTTTTTATTCTTACAGAGGGCTTTAACATAGGATGTGAGAAGTAGGAATGGAATGATACAATTAAACCAGAAAAATGACAAAAATAATTACATAACACAATTATGTTATGTTGTCGTTGTGGCGCTGTAGCACATTCTATTGCTGAAATGCTACAAAAGTTGCACAGTTTTCTTCAGGCATTATTAAGCTTTGAGACATTATCCAGTCAAGCTCCTTGCTATCGTTTTTCCACTGTTTTCAGTCACATCACACAGTTTTCATCAGTGCGTGATTTTTTTTGTTCAGCTGTCATAGAGATCGATCAGGTGATGCATGAGCTCAGCAGCTGTTATAACGTCAGTCACTGAAACCTGTGTGATGGTTTTAAAAAGTTAACGTTTAATAAATCAGGGTTAACTCAAGCTCCTCTTATTGGCTTTTCCCAGAGCCTTGAGCATGGTGGCCGATGCATTAACTTTAACAAAATTACTGTTTAACTACAGTCAGTTTTTGGCTAAATGTAACCCCACTCGCAGCTCCCCGGGGTGAAGCCAAAACATCTGGATTGTCCCCTGGCAGCTGGCTGCAGTATATGTTCCAGGCTACAAAACCTACTCCCTTCATGTTTGCATATGGAAATAGGTCCAACTAAAAACTTTTGTCCAATAGTCAGTGGTTTGTATGGGCAGGTGGGCAGACTGTGGCACTAAATGAAATCCCCAGACCAAGATGACCATATCCAGGATTCTTTGGCTTCAGTTTTGAACTGTGAGAGGAACTGGAAAAAAAAATTTGCTCTGTAAATACAATCATTGGTCCTCATATAGGCTGTGTGAGTACGCGTTAGAGTCACTCTGAAACCAGTCTGACCACATCACACACCACAGCTATGTGGTGATGTGCATGGGATTTGCTGAGTTTTTTTTTAGCACAGACAAAATTGACATGAGTGTTTGAAGATATCAGACAGAGGCATATTTAGCCTTGATTGACAACATTGTTCAGGCTCTTGTGGTGACATGTCGTTTCACACGCTGTCAGGGTTGTTTTCAATCACGTTTGCAACACCTCTGTAAAAATTGCACCAGTGGTGCTACTGTCATGACATATGAGACGTGACTGAAGTTGAAATAAATGGAATAATCTGTGCTGCTACGCATCTACGCTTTGCAAATCATTTTTATATGCGTTTGTGTAAACATGCTCTTCCCTTCCAGTACCTGCGGGGGAATAGTAATGTTAAGGTCATTATACAGGAAGTGAAATACTTGTTTTTATTTGTTTTACACTAACCCCCTTAACAACGCATGTGGCCTGTGTGTGTTGCTTCTCTTTGCACTTGAATGGATTTTATTGACTTTCTGTTTCCTCCACCTTTCCCACCAATCCTCTCTCCGTCCTCCAGGTAGCCGTCCAACGGTCCAGTATGTGGCGTCTCTGTCCGAGCTGCCTCTGGCCCTGCAGCCCTACTATACGCAAGGCTATGTCCTTACTGCCCTGCACCCTATAATTCTGTCAGTGGGCCGGACGCGCTCATTGCCTTTCAGCCTGCTGTACCGCGCCATCCTGACCCGTCCAAGACCCAGGTACACACCAATAATTGAAAGACACTGATCTTTTAATAAAAATCCCTTTTAAATGACCCCTATTATGAGGGACACTCTCCTTTTTCAAAAAAATAATCAATAGTGAGATTTTTATTAGAATTGTTGCGTAGTATTTTGTGATAAGATCCTTTGGAGAGATCAATATTTATCATACACAAGCTGTTTGTGACTCCTCGCCATCTCCCTCTGTGTGCCTACACACTGATTATACTACATAGTGTCAAGTAAATAGATGAATGATGGATGAAGTCAGCTGCATATTTAATGCAAAATCCTGGTAGCAGGTCAGACTGATGTGTCTGGAGAGGTTGGGAGAGCATGTTTGACTTTCCTACTGGCTGGAATTCCACCCAACAACAAGCGTCCCACAGCAGCCAATGGAGTTTAAGTACCTCTGACTGTTGTGGTTTGATTGGTTGAGTTAATGCATCTATGATAACAATCACAAAGTAATAGGAAAGGAAATAGGAAAATTAAAACGGGTAAAAGCTGTGGTAGAACCATACACTGAAGAAAGATGGATGTCGCATCTCAATTTACTCCCGCAGTTTCAAAAAAATAAAAAATAAGCCAAATTATCCCTTCCCTGCTACTTAGCGCTTTGCGAACACAGTTAATAAAAAAGCAGAAACAAAGAATAAGAAAAGCAGTTTCCTGTTTACAATATAACATTTGGTGTTTTATATTTGGTCATGGAATGATATGCAAATGTAAAAAAACGTGACTGAGTTCTTTCATTTTCCAAAAACTTACTGTCGAAGCAGAGTGAATAATGTACACAGTTGTTTACCTTTTGTGTAATTGCTCAGACTGTAGCTGCATCTCATCTCCTGCTGAGCCTGTAAAGCTTTTATCTGTTGCCTTCTGCACCTCTGTGACAATTACAAGTGAACTATGAACCTTCCAGCTGGTCACCTTCCGTTCTTTTGGTGCCACTGACCCTCAAACGCTGCCTTGTCTCACTGGCTGTCTCATACATGTTTTTGTGTGTGTGTGTGTGCGCGTGCGTGTCTTCAGTCGGCAGACGGCGTCCATGTGTCACAGTGTGCCAGTTCTGAGGGTGGAGGAGTGGCCATTACCCGGGGACTCACTGACAGGTGACACTGTCAGAGCGCTCATCGACAGGGTCAGTGATGTTTTTCTCCCCTTAGGACACTATCTGTGTGTCTGTGTTCATGAGATGATTTTCCGAAACCCTAGATGTGCCCTGAAAACTAACAAAAATATATTTGGCGATTACTCTATTGATCCTGTTTATTCTAATCCAGATAACTAGGTTTAGTTTTAAGATTGGTTGTTCCTGGATGAAGTTGTATTAAATCACATTTTTATCACAGTAAAAGGTCCCTTGTGTTGGATTTAGGATAATTTACTAGTAAACAGTATATTAATAAAATTATTATACTCATAATTCAGACACTGCAACAATGTTCTACATTCAAATGCGTATTTAAGCAAAAGTAGAAGTATAACAGCTAAATGTAATTAACAAAAAAATATATTTATTCTGGTGCTTTGTTTGAAAGTTGCAGTGCAGCTGACTGCTCTTTTGCTTTGTTTTTTCTGGCAGGTGAACAGCAGCGCACGAGGGGGCGTTCGATTTGTCGGCTCAGTCCTCCAGCAGGTGAGCAGGATCACTAATGGTGGGGTGAACAGTCCAAAGAGGGGCTGTCGCTCGCCTCCACGCACCCCTCCTCGAACCCCTCCAGGAGACAGAGATCTGGAAGACAACACCTACAGTCCCGGTGAGATGTTTTTTCATCTTCGTCACACTCGTTTCTTTTGACCGTTTCTTAAATTTCCTTAACTTTCCTGAATAAAACCGATATACGTTTTAAAATGTATTATTTGCAAAGCAATTATAAGCTGCAATTCTAACCAGTGACTTACAACAGCTGTTGGTTTGCCAGGGTGTGGAAAATGTACAACTCTTTACAGTGCATTACTTCATCAGGCAGACTCTGCAAATGAAATCTGGACCAAACTCCGCCTCCAACCCAGTTATTCATATTTACAGCGACAGCCTTATTATGATATAACTATTTATTATCTCAAACAGAGTTTATGAAGCAGATTTTTGTTAAAATCTTATTTCAATTTCATAATGTTGGCTAGAAGTTTTTTTTATTTTAATACATACGTTTTACATCTGTGTGTCCTGTTAAACACTAATATGTTGGTCACAACATGTGTGTGTCTTTATTCAAACAATCTATATCAAACCATAATGAATTTAAAAAGTGATCAAATGGAGGAACAATCAATAAAACACCATTAAATAATTTGTAAATTATATTAGTACATATTCTCATCTCTTTATCGGAGGTTGGTCTTGACTCTTCCCTTTCTGTACTCATACTAATTTGCTTTATATTCATGTCCCTGAAACTCCTTCTACTTGTTTATTGGCTTATTTCTTGCCAAACAGTCTTCGAGTCCCTCACCTCCACATACACGGCATATTTTGTTTCCTTTATATTCCACGAAATGATCTGTTCCTGACCGTTTGCCTCGGTCTGATGTTTTTCAGGGTGCATTTCCAGCACATCGATTTAGGTTCTTCTTCTGAAAACGGGTAACATTGTCGTAACAGTAATAAATGTGGGTTTCCTTGTCATCTACCAGTTTTCATTATTATTATTATTTTCCTCCTAGATTTGAGGTTGTTGGTGTTCTTCCACTCCTGGGCTCCAGGCTCTGCTCCTCTGGACTCACTGGCCTGCCAGTACCACCAGGGGGCGCTCTCCATGCGTGTCTCTCGGAAGGGTCAAGTGGTCAGCGCCCTGGAGGCCGACTGGCTGGAGCTGACCGCTGCCTACTACCGCAAAGGCTGGTCGCTGGTGGACTCCTTTGTCTACTGGGACACGCCTAAAGGTTGGTTTGATGTCAACAAGCCAGTGACACCTCTGATTTCATACAGAGTGGATGTATAGGATGATTGCTGATCCAGCTCAGATATGCCATCATTTAGAAGTGTGTGCCCAAGGAGAAGTAAGCTCAACTAAGCAGTAGTAATACAGCAGTTTAAAATCCTGACTTTGAACAGGCAGGTTTTGGATTATAATGGTAACACTATTCTAATTCTGAGTATTAGAGTACGGAGCACTAGGGTACTGAGTACTAGGGTAGTAGTATACTTTTTCTTTGACAGTGTTTTTGCTTTTTGTACTCAATAACTAAATAAAGTGTTTTTCATTAACTATAATAATGGAATGAAAAAGTCACTTGAATTATAAGAAAAAAGATTTGCCCTTCATTAGATCATGCTTGTATACATCATCTTTAATTCTTATAAGCCCTTAAATTATGTCTGTCAATAAATAAAAAAAGTAGCCTCAGGTTCAACACCAGTTGAGACACCAACTCTTGGTTCCATTTCCTCCTCCTTTGTTTTTCTGTCCTCTGCACTATAGTCTTTTGTCATCCAAAACGGAGTTCCCACATACACAAAAAAAACAAAAAGCCCCTTCCTGTTTTGACTGCTTCGTCTTTCCACTGCATCTATATTTGGGGCTGTCTTCCCGACCTTGGCGCCCTCACGTCCTGTTCTTCTGCAGAGTAGCAGACACAGAAAGATGTAGATGTCAGAACATACACACGCTCACATTCATACTGGAGCCCTGACTGGTCCAGGCCTTTTTGGAAGATGGCTGCATTCAGGCTTATTCGATTGCATTAAAAGAGAGATGAAGTATCATTCCTGGGCTATAGTACATGAGGTGCTGTAAAAACCTGAAGGAATAACAAGGAGGAGGTAGAGGAGGACAAACTGGCCAACAGTGACACTGATGGCAAAACAAGTGAAGTGTTTGTATCCATGTCTTGTCTTGTGACTTATTGGCCATTTTATTCTTTTGAAGTTTGGTTGAAATCGTCCAAAATAATCTGCTCCAAATTCACACACAAAGACACAGGCAGCAACATGAGCTGTGAACGTCGCTCTGTTTTCTCACATGAACACACATGAGCTCAGACACGCACAGTTTAACCTATTTCACATAACTGGGTCACTGTCAAACCAATGACGCTCTCGCTCGCTGATGTGTTCCCTTTGAACTGGGAATATGCGTGTCCTTCATTAACCAACCAATAAGAACATTGATAACTATTCTGTGTGTTTGAATCATATTTACCTGACAGTTTCTTTTTTTTTCCCCCACACCTATAACGGAGTATTACACATGTTGTCTGTCTGTGTTTCAGGTGAACCGGTGCCCAGATCCCTGGAGGGGTTGTTTGTGTATGAAGAGAGAAGCACCTCTCCTCCTGCAAATGACACCATCGTGGTAGAGCAGTGGACTGTCATTGAGGTTCTTAACCTTAGATAAGTTAAGATACAAGTTCTATGTATTTTTCAACAACTAACCTATGTGTTTTTTTATATATGTGTATATTATATCCAGGGCTCCAATGTGAAAACGGACTATGGGCCCCTCCTTCACACTCTGGCTGAATTTGGTTGGCTGCTCACGTGTGTGCTGCCCACTCCCATCATACGGCATGATAGGTGGGCTTAACACTACCTTTATCCATAATAATCTTGACACATATCTGTCAATTGACTCTGTACTGATTATTGTGTTCATGGGTGCAGCGATGGGAACCTGGCCACAAAGCAGGTGGTGTTTCTCCAGAGGCCTGTCAGGGATCAAACAGCAGGACAACCGAGGAACCAGGTGAGAGAGAACTGGGTCACAGACTGATGTGATACAGAGTCCGAACAATTATGGGATTATTTGATATCAAATGAAAACCAAACCTCTGTGTTGTTCACCAACAGTAACAGTACGTTTTACAGATCTTTTATGGCACTTGGGGATTTGAGATTAAGATTTCTTTAGTCAGAGTGAACCATCAATGGATGAATATTAAATGACTGACAGATGGATGGATGTTTTCATTCAATCCGCCAGTCTGTGGCTGCAACGAGAAGCTGCCGTTTACGAGGCAACACTGCCCCCTGGTGAACAAAATCAGAACTGCACCTCACACAGAACTGCAGTTAATCAGCTCAGTTTGAAGGCTCACGGTCAGTGGCCATTTGGATGAAACGTCCAAGGGTACAGTTGTTCCTGTAAGGAAGCAATCGGAGATGGTCACAAATATAAGGTGCATGTCAGTTACAACTTTGAGTTAAGTCTGTTTGTTGGTTTTTTATTGGCAGGATTAAGCCAAAACTCGGAAACAATCTCTACCAGTACAGGGATTCAATAGAATGTACATGTAAAACATGTCTGTCCATTTTTCAGGTAATATTGCATAGATTTTGATTTCAATAAAATAAGGGTTATTTTGCGGTCTGATATTTATTCCTCTGTACAATTGTATTTCTACAAGAAGTACACAACTATGAGTTGGGGATGTTTGGCCTCGATTGAGGTATGCGCTGTTTGCAATGCATTTAAATATGTAAAACAGTTGAGAGGTAATCCAGGTTCAACTTAGACTAAACCAAGACCACAGTCAGTCACCAACTGTACTACTGTACACTCATCTGTAAAATATGTTTTTTTTTTAACTGACAAGTCAAAAAACATAACATTTTTGGGTCAACTGAAATGTGAGCACTGATTCCAAATACCTTTGCTGGCAGGATTCTGACATGGATCTAACACCTGTGTGTGGTTTCCCTGCGTGTCCCCAGTCTCTGTCGGTGCATAGCGACGTGTCCAGTCGATCTGTCAGCCGCTCGGTCAGCAGCCCCCCTGTCCCTCCAGAGGAGCTTTCTCACAACGCAGGGGGCATTGGGGGCTTCCCGGTGTTTGGAGGGGGTTATCCCAGTGCCATGTCTCACCTGGAGGAAGGTGGCTTCGAGCAGGAAGAAGGGAAGGCTGAAGTCACTTGCATGTAAGCAGGAAAACTTCTCATCTGGGATGTTAACTTCAGGATTAATATTGATGGATTTATGGAGTGAGGAAGAAGAGATGAACTCTCCATCGACTCCTCTACCTTTTTACCATTAGGACCTTTAATGTGGAATAACTCTGCACTTTTAAAAAATATTTTTATTGAAGCCATAATGAGGTATTATTTAGATGTGGATCTGTGTCACACATAGCTTAGTTGGGGGAGTGAAAAGTTCCCAGTCACATCAAAACTCACTTTATGTAATAAGTTCAGGCTCTCATGGGGAATAGTTACAGTTCTATAAAGCGCACACACACACACACACATGCACAGATTTTTGCACATTGTGGAGTCAACACCGGTGGTGAAGTAAGGGACAGGGACTCAACTTTTGACCTAAATCACGTCTTACTTTGTTTCACATTTTCTTTTTGGAATTTGGGAAATGTTTTTTTTATCATTTTTTTTTATTATGATAGGCTATGATAGGCTGAGAGTTGATGGAATCAGCAATGGTATTTCTCTGAAGAGGTTCTACAGGATTTGTTTTAAACTGAGGACATATCATGATTTGCAGCATTTCTTATTCACTAAAGGAGCCTAACACAATCTCATCCTGTTGACTGCAACTGGGGCCATTTCCTAATCTGTTTTGTTTAAGTTTATGGCTTATCATGCATACAGCATAATGTATTACTTATATAATATTTGGTCAGCAGTGTTATTGGTGTAAATGTTATTTTCTACTGTTTGCTGCTTTTTGCTGCTTTTAAGTGTAGATGGTACTGACTAGTTCTGTACAGAGTCCCACAAACAAGCTCTAGACGGTCTTTGTTGCTAAGAAAAAATGAGAACACTGCCCGACACATCCTTCAACGGGGGTACATTTAATTACGGTTAGTCAGATGTAGGTTTGCAGAAACCACTGGGTAAGACAGCAACCTTAAAATATTCTCTCTTTGAAAACCAAAAACTTTTTGCAAACTCTTCTTCCACAAATCTTACCTTTGATGCCCTGAATTGTTAGTTAATGTCGTTAGACTACTTTGTATTGTCCACATAGCAGTGAAAAGGAACCTTGTTCCCTATGATATAATACCAATTTAGCAAATATTAGTACCATTGCTTTGTAAAGTCACCGTTAATATGAGCCCCATCAACAAATGTTTGCCAATGCGGAAGTTAATGTGACCATGACAGACTGACAAACTTGTGATTTATTTTTCATCTGAACAGTTATTAAACTTTAAGAACTTAAATCTATGGGACCTTCTGGAAGTCTCTCAGACAGGGACTAGGTACTCTTCACGTTGATGGTCCTTTGAGACAAACCATTATAATATTGAATTGATGATGTATTTTTTAAAGGGGAACTTAACGGGTTTGAAAAGTAACATTGTGGAAATTCCAGTTTATTTCCTGATTATCTAAGAAGTTTCCTGAAAAAGAATTAATATTTTTTACTTTCTAAAGGTTAATCATTTTAGCAACTGATACTTTTTAAGACAGCAGCTGAGCTACAACTTTACCTATGATTAGTGTCAAATTACACTTTATAGGAAAGGGAAAAAGAAAAAAAAATTGAGAAAGGTGAAGTTTTAAGATAAGCCTATTTTTTAACAATCCATCAGAGGTGCATCAACATAATAGGACATGTGGAGTGATCTTTAAATGCTTTGGAGGGGTGAGATTATGTCTTTTTTGAGGGCACAGTGGTGTCAATATCTTGAAACATTATAATTCATAACTAAATTTCATTTAATTGATGCGCATGCTACTTTATTTTTGAGGTAAGAATGTGTGGGGCAACCAAAGGTCTTCATTTGTGACCAATTATCAGAAAATGTTTTACTTCATTACCAAAAGAACAACTTCTGATAACATAAACAGAAGACATATTTGGCTTAAAATAAAATGTTCAATATTCAATAATCGTAATTATCTGTCCATAGACTTTGTCGAACTAATACAACATATGAATAGTTTAGACTATTCAGTGTTGTAAACATGGCTATTTTTAAATGGGTGTGCAAGAATTCAGACTAAATGTCAATATTAATATTCTTTTTTTCTTACTGGTAACATTAAGAGTTGTACATTTTCCTTTATTGTTTATCCTCTTTTTATCCTATTAAAACACACTTTTCCCATGGTTTGTAAGTCATGTCTTATCGACAGCATTCATCGGGATTAGGACTAAAAATGTCAAACAACTAACTTGAATAATATATTTTTTTTTTATTAACAGACATCATGTAAATGTCAACAGTAACAAAATGTTCTTAGTCCATAAAAAAAAAAGTGGGTTGGACTTACAAGACTCCTCCCACATAATAACTTAATGAGGGAAGAGGGTAAAAGAAGGGTGGTTGTGCTCTGAAACTTAAACGTAGCTGATATTCAATCCTTCCTTGTTGTATGTACTCATCGAATGCTTGAAAGCGCGGCGTTGCCATTTCTGTTAACGTTCATGTCAAGGAGAGTGGAGTATCGGGCACATTTGACACAGTAACAAAATGGGGGCATGTCACAAAGCAGGATTAGCCAAACAAAGCCTTCGAAATGATCAGACACGTCATTTCAGAGGCTCGGGAGAAACAATATCTGACTGCTAGTACACGTACAAAGCTAGAGATTACGTTTGTCTTTGTTCACTACCACACAAGTCACACACCTACGTTGTGATTTAATAGCATCATTATTTAAGTCAGCAGGCTAATTTAGAGATCCATTTCATGGGACACCCCCAAAAACAGGCTGGTCGGCAACACAAGCAAAGAGAACCGAAGCGACCACGAACAAAAAGTGAGACGCCATCAGAGAAAAACATGAATTAAGAGAGGGGGGGGGTTTATATACACAAGGGGAGGCTGTCAGTGTGTGCCTTTGTCAACATTACGGGTCACCATGGTTACATTTGTTGTTGTTTTTTTTCCTGTAACTCCAGCTGCTTATAGAAGATGAAAAGAATGGATTCCCTAAAGGAGTAGTGTGAGAGCACGACTGAAACCAGAGACACTGTGTGACTGAGATAGAGAGAGAGAGAGAGAGAAACTAGAAAAAAAAATCATATTGTTCTGCAGACAAGGCTGAACTCTGCTCCCGTTTATCATTACTCTTACTTCCTTTGATATAGAAACAGGTGACATGGAAGGAGGGACATGGACAGTGTTACTAGACGGGAGCCTTAACACTTAACACACTGTAGTGTGTATACTGTGTGTGTGTGTGTGTGTGCGCGTGTGTATGCGTGTGTGTGTGAATGTGTCTCCTCCGTAATGTGTAGATTTTGAGTGTCTCAGCTGAGTCTCAGGCCTCGCTCTCCCCGGCTGACGAGGTGTTCTGCACCTCCTCCTCCAGTATGGGCACGATCAGGTTGTCCTTGGACATCAGGTTGTACTTCATCACGAAGCGCGTGAACCGGTGACACAGGAACGTTTCATTCTGCACGCAAAAAAAACAAAACGCATCACAGCTGTTAACCCAAGCGTCATAATATTGCACCGTCGCGTAGTTGTCTTTGACAGCAGTATGTTTAGCTCAAAGACAATTACACGAGTTACGTAAGGATTTAGTTTAGAAAGTCAACCGTGACCTTAACTTTTACTGTACATGTGGCTATTGTGTACCATTTGTGCCCAATGATTTACTAGCATGACAATTGCAGTGCGCAGACCCAGGAGTTAGAAGTGACGTTTCGAATGAAACCTACCTCATACTTGTCAAATATCTGGCGGTGATGGAAGTAGGCATGGGAGAATATCCTATAGATGCGACGACAGACGGAGCCCAGTTTGGCCACTGATGACTCTTTGATGCTCACCCTGGGCACATAAGATAAACAATGAGATAAAAATCGCAGCGCTACAGATGCGCCTGACGACACTAGGCTCAAAATTGTGAGCGACCACCTTGGAGTCATCACCTGACTTACCTGCTGGGGAAGTATTTGTTGCTATTGAGAAGGCAGGCAGCTCCGTCCAGCGTGTGCCTGGTGTAATCAATGGCAGGGCACTGTGTGGATGCAGGGGCACAAAGTATGCAAAGTAAGAACGGGTCTTGCTTTAAAAAGTCCCGGAGAGACTAATAAATCACACCGAGGCATTCACGAGCGCCAAAGACTGCATCGTGGCAAGTGACGCAACGTGTTCCAAAAGGGAGCTCCGAAAGAACCGACTCACCTCTTTGGGTGTCTTGTGGGCAGCACATAAAAAGATCCACTGCTCTGTGGCTGTCATCTGGGTGCAGGTGTCTGGATGGCACTCGCTCTGTAATGAGAGAGACAGCCATCATTACAGCTGACCGCACACTACATAAATTCAACTGCAGATTCTCTGGGTCAGACGCGGAACAGCTGATTCCTGACGATCTGCTTTGGATAAGTTTCTGATTATGACAGAAACATAATAATGGCTTCTCAAAAATGTTAATTTCCCATAATACTGTGTGCATTCCTAAAAACCTGTGCATTTGACACCGACATCTTCGCATTTGGTTAGATCACAATAGCTTCAATCAAAGCAAAAAAGCATTGTCAATCTTTTACCTGCAGTTTTACAGCCAGTCCATTGAGCTCCAGACAGAACTGCCTACAAACAGGACAGAACAAGAAAAAGAAGAGAATCAGGGGTTGGACAACCATTGTGATCCCTTTATTTTGACTATGATTAAAACAAAAATTCATTTATTCCAGCTCACCTGAGGTGTTCATATTTCCACACCCCCTCGTCCTGCCCCTCTGGCGGTTCCAGGATTTTGTCGATATTGGAGCAATCTGATCTAATGTTCTGCTGAATGTACTGAAACAGAGCCATGGAACACGCATTAGTACACACCCTCATTCAGTAGACATTAACGTGGCTCCATCTGGCTACTGTAATCATTTTACTGTCTGGGTAGTAGATTAAGTGATATTATAAAAACGTCGCTCTTTGTTCCGTTATAAAACAGCATTAACATTTTAACCAGGTTTGCAGTAAAAAAAACTAAACAGTACAACACTACCATATTCTAATTTAGAGAAGATAAACTTGTCTTCCATCCCAAAATTGAAATACTTGATTAAAATGACCTTGAATCATTACTCTGTGCAAACTTATAAACGCCTAAATATGTGGGGGCCACAGACACACAAACGACCACACACCTGTTGGACAGCCAGGGTGCTGTCCATCTCTTCAAACGACTCATCCGGCCAGTTGTAGAAATCCTATACATAGAGGGAGGACAAAATTAGTCTCCTGTCAAAGGTGGACAAAGCAGGAATTGTAGCATGACTCATGCTGGCTTCACGTCTGTTACCCAACAATAAAAATCATCGATAATCTTCGGGAAAACGCAGCTCTACAATTAGCTTGCTAGCCGACAGTATTGGGGGCAACACGAACTAACAATTCTGAGCTAACAAGCCCACTTGTTATTGCGATGCAGAGTTAGAGTTGTCAGATATGTAAAACCTTAACAGACAATGTCGCAGGAACTGTTGATGGAATGTGTAAAAGGTGCAGCTGCATTAGCAGCCACCGTTTACCAGAGTACACCCGACTTGCTGATCAGATCAAGATAACTTATTTCTGGATTTTATATAGATTGTTGTAATCATTTACAAACCAACGCTGTAATTGTACATCTTCTCTCCATATCAAAGTGTTGATTAAACCCCAGCTCAACGAGAAGATATCCGGACTAGATTACCATGGAGAGATAACAAACTGTTTCAAATACAGTATCACGATGTGAAACCAGCCCTGTTGTTATTACACAATATGACACATGAAAACGGAAAAGTAGCACAAACGAACTAATCGGTGGTCGGTTTGAAGTCCTGTAACGGGGTGAGAAAAATCAGAGTGAAGGATCCCAGTTTTATTTACATTACTCGCAGCTACGAAGCTAACTAGTGTCTGTCTAGGTCGATACCGACTTCTTCCTGCAAAGCTACACAGGATACACGACTACGAACTAGCATAGCCACCCTTTGTGTGCCTGCGAACTGTTTCTAGCCGCCGTGTTTGGTTGGTGATTATTGAATCAACGATGATCGCATTGACCTCTGAAACAAGTGGAGATAGAGAGAGAGACCGAATTATGCTTTTTAGGGTTCCTATGGGTAGTGCACGGAGCTAACCGTGGCTAAGTTAGCTGGCCGTTTCCAGGTCAGGCCCTTCCTGTATGTTGTCTACGATCAAGTTGTCGAGGAAATACGCTCAGCTACTTGGCTCAAACGACACGGCCCCCCCCTCTGTGCACCGCGGATTGTCCGGGAGAGGGACGCGGAGCTGGCCCTGAGAGGAGAGGACAAACCTTTGCCTTGGTTCCAGGCCGATTCCTCCTGAGAACTGCAGTACCCTCCGCCATGACCATCTCGACAGAATACCCGGATGTCCGTGAGCCGCGGTGTTGAAGCGTACACACTTGCACTCCCTGTACGTCCACAGCTCCACGATCACTCGCACCGGGCACCGCACTCGACCGGAGACACCACGTGTCCCCACTCGGCGTCCAGTGGACACACTACAGCGTTGGTCCGGGGGCAGGGGGCCCCTCAGACCCTTGAGTAATGACCCTTGACTGTTCAGGGGCCAGACACATTACTACATAGAGACAACAAAATACATCTACAAAGGCTCAGATATACTGTAGGAGACCCAAAAGGCCACTGAGGCCACCAACATAACCACAAAGACAGGATAATCACAAGGTGATATACCCGCCTAAAGAGAAAAATAACCATAAAACTATTAAGTGACTGCAGATACCCATTTCAAACTAGTCACACAGCTACACACATTCATAAACTGACACAAAATTCACCTCCAGAGACAACGTAACCATGGAACTGACAACATACACACTGACTTGCAAAAGACACAAATTGGTCGAAAAACAGACAGAGAGCAACAGGAATGCCCTTTGTGATTTTGATTAATAAAATTGACAAACAAGTATGAATAGTTTTGTGCCCAAGTGTCCAGGACCCATCATGTAGTTGTTGATCTCATGATGTTTAACGAACTTCCACACGGCATTCCTACATTAGTGTCCGCAGCTATTAGAACAGCAATGTTTTAATTACAGCTGTTTCTCTTCAGTAATAATGTAGTTTAAACAATTGGCAAACCAAGAAGTAGGGTAGGATTAAGTCTCCCTTATTGTCAAATAAACCACAAGGCCCGCTGTTCTAGATATTATTAGGACAGTTTCTCACTTTCTAATGAGCCATTAGTAATGAATTGAATATTAACTCAGCAAGGTATTGTTCAGTATAGAATATTAACAGAAGCAGTGTGAAATTATGAGACAAGACGACAACTATCGACCGTTCAACTTTATTATTGTAACAAAATGCGATTGGAATTATTTACAATTGAAATAATATAGAAAAAAAAGAATGAAAGACAGGCAACTTAATTTCTTCTCGCCAGGGATGACAGGGACTTCACATGAAACACACTCATTCAATGTATTTCCCGAGGATATCGGCATCGCGGAACAGGAAATAATCCTATAGCATAGGAAAATAAAGTTGAGATATTAATTTAAGGAATGCACAAAGGGGAAAACACCATTTGACCGATTCCAATTTAAACCATACTGCACCTTGTCGTCCAGTACGACTTTAGTTCCACCGTACTCTGGTAGGAGTACCTTCTCTCCAACTTTCACACTGATTGGCAGCAAATTCCCTTTCTATGAAAAATAAGGGAAATATTTTTTATATTCATTGATAATGTAACCCTAACAGTGCTTGTAAAATTGGAATTGAGGTTTACTTTTATACGGCTAGCTTTTGTAATCTCCAAAGTCAACAATAAGGTTTTCTCTGAAGCTATAATGAACTAAAATTCCTGGAATTAATTGTGAGGGGGCTGAGAATTACATGGTTGACAGAACCGGGTCCCACTGCCATCACAGTGGCCTGCAGCACTTTGCCCTGAGCCTTCTCTGGCAGCATGATGCCCCCCTTGGTCACGGTCTCTGCTGTGAGGCGCTCCACCAGCACCCGGTCAAACATGGGAAGGAATTTTCTGAAGGCCTGGCAGTGAACAGAGAGAAGAAATTAGCCAACAACATCACGATTCATCAAAAATTAACATGTGAAGGAATAACGCCTTGAAGTTTACATTTAATGCTGGATGCCCAACATTAAATGTATGGACATTTGACCCCTGAGCCCTCCGAGTTTTATATATATATATTTCACATACTGATTAAAGCAAATCCCTAAATAGGACAAAGCTAAATACCATGTCCTTATCAGTAAATAAGAAGCTGCCTATTAGAAAAAAACCAACACTTCCTAATATAAAACTTGTCAGATTACGAAGATTTAGATCAGCAGCTGACAGCATTTGGAATACCACAGATGCAGTAGTGACCTTGGGTGAAGGTTGTGTGGGGAAGAGGTGGAGTGTGGGGGAAGGGTTGGTAGTGGTGGTGGGAGGGAGATCCCGGGTCCGAATTTGTTGACTGGGTAGATGAGGTGGGGTTATTGCCGTTCTCCTTCGCCGTGACCTTTTAGCCAGATACGGGGGGAGGACAAGGCCTGCTCATCTCACTGATAGCCCACTTTGATCAAAGTGTTTAAGCATCTTGGGTTTTTAGGGAGTTGGTTAGAAAATGATTAAGTGACAACCTTGACTGGTGATGAAATGTCCTTGTGGATTTAAGCATTACAAGATAACATTCAAGGCCAGTTTGTCTAGTTTTCCAAGAGGTCCCTCTCTGCACGGTGTATGTTGATGGTTGGAGGAGTTGCTCAAGATGCTTATGATTAACCAGTTTTCTTTGGTGTTTGTTTTAACAGTCACCTCCAATGTTTGATGCAAAATCGGAATTGTAGTCAGACCTATTTCCCCAAAGCATTATTACCACATTATCGGGTTATTCAGGATATTTTGCAAATCTAATCCCACACAAGCACCAACCATTGATCTTCCACTTTAGTAGCAGTACCATATTGCAGAAGTCCTGCATTAAAAATGTTAATGCATCACACGTAGAGAATATCAACAAAAAAAGTGTTCCTTGAAGTGTCAGGTAAAGGCCATCAAGATGAACACCATATTTTCCGCTCACACTTAAATGACAGAGAAACAATGATTCAGTTTTACCAGTGAATCCGACATATGCCGTCCGCAAGATTAGAGGTCCAAAATCTCTAAAATTATCATCCTATACGTCCTAATCTTTGACATGGGCCACGCGCTTGCAGTTTAACATAATTGAGGCATACAATCTGGACCCTTTTTTCATCCACATGGGAGTGATGCAGTGCTGGTGGTGTCACACTAATCGTCAGCGCATGCTAAGCGTCGGTAAAGCGGGCCCACTGATCACGAGGTTTGCAGTTCGACGCCCCATCCCGTCTCTGATGTAAAGGTTTCTCCAGTTTATCACACAGCATGCTACACGTACCCGTGTGCAGCCTCTCACCTGCTTGACCTTGTCAGTGCACGTTAACGTAACACTAGCTGCTAGCGATTACCGATATAAATGCGCGAGCTTTCTTTTCTGTGGTGATGGTGCCAGTTAGCGGCGGTCTTACCATGGTTGTGGACGTGATGGCGGTGTGAGAGTCTTCGTGGAGTGGCAGTGGCTGGTTTGAAAGAAGCGTGGATCGGACGCACTGCACCGGTGTGAATCACGTCTGTAGCCCGGTCCCGTCCACACGTGAGGAAGCTTCCAGAAACGCGCATGCGCGTTGGCCATGACAGCCCTGTCCATTCGCCTGAGCGAAAATCCCCAAATTGCTATCCCCTGTGAGCCAAAGCCAAAGGTTTTTTAAATAATTATAGGATATTCAGCAAGACCACCACACACACAGAGACGACTACAAAGCCATGTTCTTTAAAGTTGTCTGTGTTATTCGTATATTTCAATAGGAGAAATATTGCACGATATCAACTTTGACCTTTTTGTCCCCTCCAATGGCACACTAGAGAATTCTGGAAGCGCCCACCCGGGAACGAGCATAGACATTGTAATTCGAATTTTAAACCATTAACCTTGTCGTTTGAATACAAGTCATGTACACTTTGGATTCCGAACTCTTAATACAGTGCAAGTAATATATACATTGTATTTATCACGCTGAAAACCGAGTTATTTGGAGCGAATTGACGTTATACACAGTGCGGGGCACGCCGGTAAGTCTCCCGGATGTAATAGACCATGTGCAGTCTGGTCCGGTTCGCACTATACACTCGGCCTCTCCTGCAGGAGTTATATCATCCCGTGTCGCAGACCTTGTAGCAGCCACACGCTCTCTTCCGCACAAGTAAGTCCTGACACTTTATTTCAATAATCCTATCTGACACTTGGTGTTTTTTTTTCACAAAGCTAGTGTAGCTCGTGCCGTCCTTTTATAGCAGATTTTCGCCCTCGATGACGAAACCTTGATCACGTCCCAGCTTTAATACCGCCCAGCAAATGTGATGTTTCGTGTCATCTGCAAGGACACGCACGTTAAAATGTTACCACGGGCTATTGAACTATAACGTCAAGCTGCTTATCTAATGCAAATCCGATGTTTAATATCGTTAAATCGGGAATATGAGTTTTTCAGACGGATCACCAGCTGGTAACTAGTCAGACAGCACTGCAGCTAAACTCTCGTCGTTAATAATATTAACGATGACAATGAGATGAAGAGTTTCCCTTCAGGTACACCGTTGTGGAGTAATTATTGCTCATACATTGTGGTGTTCAACCACCAGGCTGATCGGATCAAGGATGGGGGCGCGTGCTTCTGCAATTTGACCTTGTGGCTCACGACCTCGCGTACACACGTGGGTTCACTAGGAAGTGGTTTGGAGGATAACCTTCCCAATATGATTAACGATTTGACGGGACCATTCATTAATTAATGACCGTCTTGCCGTCTGAATTGTGTTTAGTAACATTTAACATCAGTGTAATCGGTATTACCCCTCCACCCACCAAAGTCCTTGCATTCGTTTTTTACTTGAATAGCAAGAAAACTTATTTTGAATGATCCTTTTTCACATATAGTTCAGCTGTCTACCATCCAAAGTTATCAGTAAATCGTTGAAAGTGTAGGAGACGGTTAATAATGAAAAATTGTCACTCCACACGCTATAACCTATACAGGTTTTGGTCATATGTGAAAAAGTAAATTGTCAAATTTTCACGTTTGAAAAACTGCAACAATCAAACGTTATTTTTGCCTTTAACCGACTGAACCTAGTAATACCTACCAAAACATCTATTTGCACAATGAACGTTTGCGCAGGGGTGGCTCAGGTGTTTTGTCTTTTCTGTTCAACATGTATAATTGGGGTTTACTCTCTTCTACCTTTGTCCATTATCTCAGTGGATTGGTTTGTTTTAATTATTAATTGATTTACCACTTCTAAATATGTGGTTGCAGCCTATGAAATGTAAGAATGTGCTGCTATTCGGATCTATCTTTTTTATCACTGTCCATTGAACATCTTTAGGTTTTAGACTAGTGAACTCCCCATGTTTTTTACTGCCCATGTTTCTGTACTAAACATTTGTGTATTACTGATTTTTAAATCCCGTGGACTGGTCATACTGTGAAGGCCTCAATGTTTTACTGTCTCCTTCCCGTAAAGTCAGTCATTGATTCACTGCTGGGTGGCACATTTTTTCACTAGTGACCACAGGGGGGCAGAGTAAACCTTTTTAAGGGAGTGAAAATAATTTGGAGAGTAATTATTGAGGTGTACTTTATCTCTTTACACATAAGGTAGATGTGGTATGAACATTGAAGATCAACAAACCAGCATATGTATTTAGGGAACATTGTATGTACTATAAAACATCTCTTTCCCTCCAACAGAGATGTTTCGTCTACCGACAGTCATGAAGCAGGTGAGGCCTGTGTGCCGGGCGCTGGCACCTCACCTCACACGAGCCTACGCTAAAGATGTGAAGTTTGGAGCTGACGCTCGTGCCCTCATGCTTCAGGGAGTGGACCTTCTGGCTGATGCCGTGGCTGTCACCATGGGTCCAAAGGTAATACAGGGTTTTGTCATCTGTGACTCAAGGCATCTGATGGGGGGAGGGGGGGGACAGTCTGACAAAATTTTGTTCAGCATCGTCAAAATGTTTAAAACAAATTTACATTTTTTTCACAACAACTCCCTCACCACTTGTGTTCCACATTTCAGGGTCGCACTGTCATCATTGAGCAGAGCTGGGGCAGCCCCAAGGTCACGAAGGACGGCGTGACGGTGGCTAAGAGCATCGAGCTGAAGGACAGGTACAAGAACATCGGTGCCAAGCTGGTGCAGGACGTGGCCAACAACACCAACGAAGAGGCAGGTGACGGCACCACCACCGCCACTGTGCTGGCCCGTGCCATCGCCAAGGAGGGTTTCGACACCATCAGCAAAGGCGCCAACCCTGTGGAGATCCGCCGTGGGGTCATGCTGGCCGTGGAGACCGTCATCGGGGAGTTGAAGAATCTCTCCAAGCCAGTCACAACTCCTGAGGAGATTGCACAGGTACACAATGGAATGATGATATTACACTTTTGTAATGAAATACTCAGCTTGGATATTTTTTACAATTCCCACCTGGAAACAGATGACAGTTTCTAGTGGACTTGACAAACAGGCTCTGTGTATATGTAACATTTGTTTGTTTGTATGGCAGGAAGCAGCTGCTTCCCCAAATAATACATAAGCTTGCACCAATGTAATAAATTGGATCAAGTTCAAAGAGATGAAAGGTTATGAGTAAGCAGTGTTAAACAAGTAGAATCATTTATACATATTACCAGAAAGACATCGCTAGAGGTTTTCCTCTTGAGTAACTAACTTGGACTCCAAATGAATACTATTTGTGGTTTGTAATGGAGGAACTTATTAAAATCTACATTATAAGTGTTGTGGTTTAATGAAGCCTTTTGTCATTCAGGTTGCTACAATTTCAGCTAATGGAGATGTTGAGATTGGTACCATCATCTCTAATGCCATGAAGAAAGTTGGCCGCAAGGGAGTCATCACTGTCAAGGTAAGATTTTGCACTTTGACCACAAAAGACCTGAAGTTAAAAACCTTTAAAAAAAAAACAAGTGTCGCTTAGTTACTTGTCAATGTCCACGCTTTCCGTCTCAGGATGGGAAGACCTTGCACGATGAGCTAGAGATCATCGAGGGTATGAAGTTTGACCGTGGTTACATCTCCCCTTACTTCATCAACACTACCAAAGGTAAAGTAGCTATTGCTGTTCTCTGTTAGAGCCTCAGCCGTCAATTTATCTCTTCCTTTCTTACTGCGTATCGAAACGCATAATTAAATGTTCTGCCTCTTTGCTTTCAGGTCAAAAGTGTGAGTTCCAGGATGCCTACCTGCTCCTGAGTGAGAAGAAGATCTCCACTGTCCAGAGCATTGTGCCAGCTCTGGAGATTGCAAACCAGCACCGCAAACCACTGGTTATTGTGGCAGAGGATGTGGACGGAGAGGCCCTCAGCACCTTGGTTCTTAACAGGTAACGAGAAAAAGATCAGCCAGCTTGATGGCTCGTATTACACCGAAACACATGTTTGGATAGGCACAAAAATGTATTGTTAACTGAATTTGCAGGCTGAAGGTTGGGCTCCAAGTGGTTGCCGTTAAAGCTCCAGGCTTTGGAGACAACAGGAAGAACCAGCTGAAGGATATGGCCGTCGCCACCGGGGGCACTGTAAGTCAGCTTTTCAATCCAGGGTCTTGAGATCTAAGCACAGATTTCAGTTCACTTCAATACACCTTATAAATCATAATTGATTTTGGAGAATCATTAAAAAGCTCAGTGTCTTATGATTGAAGTGTTTGTTCATCCATCAGCTTTATTAATTTTGGTATGGAAGTTTAGAAGCCTCCCCCCACCTCCCCTTCTTGGACTTGTTGGCCTTTCAGACTAATACAAACTGACTACTACTAATTGTCTGTCATCATTTTGTTTGTCTTTTAAAATATCCTGGACCTGTGTTCCTTATGCACAATCAGCTATCCAAACATGGACTCGGTTCATGTTCATTGATCATTAGTTACACTGTTGACCTTTTTGAAATGAGTGAACAATGTTCTACATTTAATACTATGTGGAGTTTAGGTCTTTAATCTTTAAGCAGCGAAGTTGTTTGAAAAGCAACAGAATTGAAATTAAAAGTAAAATGTGTTTTAAACCCACGGAAAATCAAATGTCCATCTTGATTTTAAAGGTAACTGTCGATATACTCTTGCATTGATTGAATTATAATTAATTTCTCTTTGCCTCTCTGCAGGTGTTTGGCGACGATGCCGCGGGCGTGAGCGTGGCCCTTGAAGACATCCAAGCGCACGACTTCGGTAAAATCGGCGAGGTGCAGATATCCAAAGATGACACCTTGATGCTGAGAGGAGGCGGCAGCTCAGCTGACATTGAGAAGCGAGCTGCAGAGATCATTGAGCAGCTGGAGAGCACCACCAGCGACTACGAGAAGGAGAAACTGAACGAAAGGCTGGCCAAGCTCTCTGACGGAGTGGCAGTGCTCAAGGTGTGTCTCAAAACGGTTATGGCACTACCTGTTATCCGCCGTGGTCTTGCGCATTAAAGCAATAAAATGCAAAACATCTGCTCATGCTTCAGATCGGTGGAACGAGTGACGTGGAGGTGAACGAGAAGAAGGACCGCGTGACGGACGCTCTGAACGCCACCAGGGCAGCTGTAGAGGAGGGGATCGTACCAGGTGGAGGCTGTGCTTTGCTGCGCTGCATACCGTCGCTAGATACCATCAAACCTGCCAACGCCGACCAGAAGATCGGTTAGTGAGACACGTCGACATTCTCAGATCAACTAAAGCTATTGTATAGTATTGGTAATACTTTAGGTCCTTACCCTAAACCCGGGGATATACATTTTGCAGTTGTTACAATGAGAAGCCATGTTTGAGATCCTTGTGAAGCTAAAGGGAAAAAGGCAAAGGGAAGTCCGACTCCATGAAATGTATTAAAAAAATATATATATATAAAAAAAATCAAGTGAATGAATTAAACTCAGACATTCATGAAGGCTGAGGGCTTGATCATTTACAAACTGCCTCCGCCATGAAAATTATGAAAAATAAACATCCACTGAAATTCTGCTGCGACACCCCAAAGGGTCTAAGATCAAATGCGAATCCTCAATAACACAGGGAGAGATTTATTTGACTTCTTCAATGTTCTTGTAAACAAACCAACAGGAGTTAATCTTTTCCATGTATCTGGCTTCTTTCTACCCACACAGGTATCGACATCATCAGGCGGGCGCTGCGTATCCCCTCCATGACCATCGCCAAGAATGCAGGTGTGGAGGGCTCTCTGGTGGTGGAGAAGATCCTCCAGGGATCACCTGAAATCGGCTACGACGCCATGCTGGGAGAGTACGTCAATATGGTGGAGAAGGGCATCATCGACCCCACCAAGGTACAGTCGGCAAATTACGTTTTTAGTTTGGCGTATTAAGGGGAAAGGAACCAGCCGATTCAAATGTGTCTTCTACGCCTAGCTGACCTCCTAGTTTGTATGAAAAATGTATTCGTATAAAATTTGGCCCTATGTTTCATATACTTCAACCATCATAATAATTAAGACCAATCTCTCAAACAAGCAGTGCAGGCAATCTATTATATTTGTGTGTAACATAAATAAAGGATTATTGTTAGGTGAGGAAATGATGCAGCAGAGAATCGATGCTTATCAGAAACTATTATTTTGCCCTGTTCTTACATTAGCTATTACAGCACTGTTGCGTGGGACTAAACCAATGTCAAAGTTAAATGTGCCGAGTAAGAATCCTCTTAATCAACCTTGTATCGTTTTCTCTCAGGTGGTGAGGACTGCGCTGTTGGATGCTGCAGGTGTGGCCTCACTGCTCTCCACTGCCGAGGCCGTGGTCACAGAGTTGCCCAAGGAGGAGAAGGAGATGCCGGGAGGCATGGGAGGCATGGGAGGCATGGGAGGTATGGGAGGTATGGGAGGAGGCATGGGTTTCTAGGCCAGTCCTCCTGACTTTTTGCTGTACAGACTCAACAAGCAGAGTGGTGCTGGGGGTGGCAGCGGAGAAAGAAAAAAAATCCTCCCAAGAAGCCACAACCACCTCAACCCCACTCAACACTGACTGGCCACGAGTACTTTGGAGCTGCCCCACCGCCTCCACTATTTAATTCTGCCTCCTGCCTCTCTGTTGGAGGAGGAGAACCCCTATCAAGCCCAGTTACTACACCTGAGCCATCTTAACTGGGCTCAGTAAACTGTCCATCTCGTCAAACGTTCATACAGGCGATGTCTTTGTTAGGTCTGTGAGAAAGTAATACAGTGGCCTGAGAAGAAAGTTCACCGAAAACGAACACAGTTCACGTATCAATGATGATCTGCTTTATCAAAAAACTGAGCAGGGCTTGAATGAGCAAAAATGCATAGCTAGGAATGTGTCTGTTTATTGTCTCCATAGTATTTTGTTAATTCTTTTCATTTTTTTCTTTTTTATTCCATCTTCTGTCTTTTTTTTTGTTCCAAGTTAATAATATGAAGTGGGTAAAAATCTGTTATTTGATTTAATTAAATGAATTTTCTTACAGAGCCCAGGACATTTTGTGTCTCTGATGTGACGTTTCTTTTTTTATATATATCTGGCGATGGGGGGAATAAAATATCACTTGGTATGACCACATTTGTATAAAGAGTGCCTACTGTGAAACACCGGAGTTCTGAATAACACCCAAGAGCCTGTCAAGTTCAAATGTTTACTGAGATCCCTGGCACTTCTTGAATGTTGTGTATGTTTGACAACACACAGTTGATTGTGTGTGAGAGTGGCGTTATTTGGACCAGTCACATAATCTGGGTTAAGTCTAAAAGTGCAAACCTGTGGCATTTCTGAGCTTTTAAAAAAAACGCCTCCCTTCTGCTTGAACTGCTACTCACAGAAACCTAGTTTACTTGCGAAGAAAAATCTCATATATATATATATATATATAAAGCGTATATATATAAATATATCTATATATCTCCTCATTAATAGCTGTAATCTTCTGTTTTGTACAATGTAGACATTGATTAATGGTGATACATTTTTTTTATTTAATAAATCCAATTATTCTGAGGTTTAGTTGTATAGCTTTTTTCCTGTGGAGGTCTAATCCATGCTTTTGTTTGACATGAAACTTCATATTAACATTTAGAAACAATAGTTGACTAATGAGTCACATGTTGAGGTCTATTTAGTGGCTGATCTGAACTATTGTCATCAACATTAGCTTTCACATTCTTAGTTCTATTTCTTTATATTCTGGGTTTATGTTGGTTTGAGTTCATTGTAATCATTGGGAACAGTACTTGGGAAAACTAACCAGCTTGTTAAATTACTGAAATAGTCATTGCACTAAGTTAAACAGGTAGTATTTTAGTGCATCAATGCCAAATTTCTTTTTCCTTGGAATTAAACCATCATTTGATGCTTATTCAGTAAAGCAGGTCAAAGGTCAGAGTCAAAGCCTTACATAGGACTGAGGACTGACTGCTGAGATGTAGCCAGCCATGCTTCAAGCTGTTCTTGAAGCATGGCTTCTTACGAGTCGCATGGTCAAACTATTTCTTTTCAGTCACCAGGCCTATATAAATCTACAGCAGTGTTGGAAAATACACCCCAAAAACAAACAAGACAAGGTCTTTTTTTTGTTGAAAAAATAGTTTATAAATCATGCAGTCAGTAAAACTTTCTGAGGTTAAATTCAATACATCATTTACACAAAAAAATACATTTCCCCCAGCCCACGAAACACTCAGACGCAAACTAGTTTTCTTTATAAGTATGCACAGGTACTGTATAGGTTTTCTTATTATTTCAAAAGCAATATTTTCACTTCAAACTAAGAAATAAATATAATAAAAGGAGTATATTGTTCAAAAATATAGATAAATATGCTGCCAGGAGGAGTTAAATGATCCTCACTGTGAAAGTTATTCTGGTGTAACAGTTTTACTGAAGACTTATAGTTGAGGGATTAAGTCATAGAGCTTTTTTTATATGCAATTCCTATAAGAATGCAGGCCATTGCCTCTGTCTGGTCAACCAGTTTGGGCCCTGAAAAGGATAGTTGCTTAACATGCTTGCTTTATTATATTTAAAAACAACACATACTGCTCATATTGCACACTTAAGAAAAAAAACACCACTGATGATGCTGATTAATTTAGCAACTCTCATGTCCAGCATCGCTCCCTTAATAATAACATGAGAGAATAGTAGGTAAAATTGAGAAAAAGTAGGACAAAAAAAACCCAAAGCCCCAATTTGAGAAATAAAGGAAATAAGAGATCATGTGTGTATGTGTGCATTCCTGTACAGTACATTTAGTATCTGTCTGCCATCGTTATAACACATCGTCTTTGTTCAAAATATACAGTGACACTGTGTCTAATCTACCTCTGTATATTATTTCATAGACATCTATTAGCCGAGTTATTTGCTGTAATGACAGTTTGGTTTGGGAAAATTTGATTTTTTTAAAGTTTCATTTTACTTACAGCAGAGCACCTCATTCAGAGAAAGAAAATAGGAATGATGCTCTGTTGTGGGTCAATATATGTCATGCTCAGTTAAAGGTAACATTGTATTTATAGAGCAGGGGATATTAATTTAACTGGGAGCTTAGCAGGGAGATATTTTATCATATTTAACAGAACTTTTGGATTTCTAAATACTGTATATTGTTTTGCCTCATGTTCATGTCAGGTCATCACAGACAAGCCTCAAGGTTTTAACACTATTTGGACCATTGTCATACACTGACGTGTCATCAAATCATCAGAGGCCTTGTTAGCTTCACTTTTACACCTAATGTTTTTTCTTGTGAGACCATCACACACTGTCTGATATGATCCACAAGTAGGGATCCATCCTAAACTGTGACCAGGAAAAACCTCGTGGTTTCCATCTCTATTGTACTTAAAGCACCACGAAGTTTAAGAAATGAGTCAAGCTCTCACCGAGTCCTGTATAATCCTTTTCCACTGAGCTCCCGTCAGATGTGGGTCAGGAAGTGTGCTGTGAGTGCAAGGAAAAGGATCCTTCGGATTACAGATGGGACTGTACGTGTAATGGGGTTGACCGGGGACAAACCACTAAACTGTCTTTCTGCTCACTGTCTGCTCAGCAGAAGGTGGAAAATATCTTTTAAATGCTGCTTTTTAAGTCCGACAACTTCAAATGAGCCTATCTGCATATCTGCTGTATTTGTTGCACCGCATAAACTGTGTTTGTCCTATCCCACTGGTTTGCCCACTGGTCTTAGCCTGAAACAGGACATTATTCTCCACTGATGGGACCCCGTGTTTTGGATGACATAATGGTGCGGCCACAAATAAAATAGTGGTTAGAGCGGTGAAGTAAAACAAAAAAATGTTTTACGAAGGTCATACTTGCTTGACCAGTCAACACCGAGACAGACCAAGTTTCACAAGCAGGTATATATTAGGTTTTGATAATGGAATTGAATCGAATGTAAAAAAGTGCGATGGCAAGGTGAGGTGAAAATGAACAGCTGGATTCAAATCACATCAAAGAGATTGTTGGAAAATGAACTGTCACTGATGTGAGAAAGGCACTGCAGTTTTCACTCTTCTTCCTGTCTAACACTTTCTCCTCCCCCCTTTTTCCTCTGGCGTTGGCACAAGGCATTTGCATTAATCTTTTTTTTTTCTAAGGGTGAAGCTACGTATGGTGAACCTCGTGGAACATGAGCTCGCGAGGGATGGGCGTCTCAGCGCCGTATACCTTGGAGGCTCGACGCTCGAATGCAGAAACCATCTGCTTCACCACCTCGTCGAAGAAGACGTGAGCAAGCTGGGAGTGGATGAGGGACCGGAACTCAAAGGAGATCTGAGGAGGAAGGTGAGGGCGATTAAGTTACCAGCTGCGCTTCATACTGTACACTCATCGGAGTTCTGTGTGTCCGTTTGAAAACGGATCCAATGAGAAAAATACACTTGCCAACTCCAGACATGTGGGAAGAGCCAACATGTGAACATTGAAGAGGACTCACATGGCGCAAAATAGCTAAATTACAAATAATCCGTATTTTTCCAGGATAGTGTGAGAGTCTAATGTTTTGAAACAGGAAGGATTCTCATTTTAAAAAATTCTCATTTTAAAAATAATATGTCCTCATTCATTAATTTAAGTGGAAAAGCATCCTACAGTTTTCTTCATATATGAAAATAAATTACCCAGGAAAAAGTGTTTGGGTGAGTTTTTATTAATGTTTTTAATATTTAATTTAATCTACACTTCTCTCATTAATGAACATGAAACACCTGAGCTGGTTCAGTCTATATGTCATTGGTGGAGTTCAGTGAGTTGCTTATAGGTTACTTACAAGTTACTTTTGTTTAAATATCAAGCCAATTCAAAAAGTAATTGAATCTAAAATGAACCCTAATACTTTTATGAAGATGAAGTACAAGGTGATTCAAATGTGTCTTCATAATCACTAATGTAACTGCAATCTACAACATTGAGTGTGCTCCTTCTTACACCAAAATCCACAGTGCTGGTGCGAGGGTAACCCGGGAGGCCTGGGCTGAAGCGCCAAACTGTCTCCAGGTGGTTGAACAGTTTACCATCTGAACAGGATGCCTGATGGGTAAGAAATGCCCATGAATTGCAGTTGGTTTGCAGATAACAACAGTAAAGTTTGCCCAGTTATAGGTTTTGGTAAATCTTGCACTAGACTTTTCATGGCCTGTGAGTCAGTGCCTTACCTTGACCAGGTGGGGGCGTACTGTAGTGATAAGAGAGGTGTAGTTCTCCACCACAGGAGGAAATCCCACAGATAGTTTGGCCTTGCAGAAACCAGATCGCTTAAAAACCACATCTGATTTTTTACACCAGGGTACAAAGAGGCGATAGTTTTCCACATGGGCCACCACCTCATATATCTCCTGCATGGAATACCTGAGGAGGCCAAGGATGGAGATAGACGTAAGCTCCGGTGTGCAAGCACAAACATGCAGGGCTGCAGGTCAGGAAGCCAGTGAAGGACAACAACTCAGACATGACTAATATGACAGGCACAGGACGGGAGTCATGACCCAGTAAAGTAGGCCAGTGCGAGAGGGATGGACGAAAGAGACGAAAGAGAGGGACAAAGAAAGGAAAAAAGACAAAAATATAATACATCTAATTAAAGGTTAGCATTTTGTGAATGGGAGACAGATGTACTCTTACATAACTGCATCACTCCAGACGAGGGAAAATAGCATGCTGTGTCTATTTATACAACCAGATTTAGTGATTATGACCTCTCTAACACAAGAGAACATTTAGTACAGTCACGCATACGTCATACAGAGACGCATGTGGAGAGCTGCAGCTGCATAGAAAACATTAGCTCTTCGATTAAGTTATGATTTGTAAGCGCTGTGACAGGAAACCATTTTATATTGTTGCATTTACATTAAATGTAATTTATGCTGCTCTGTGTATGACAAGAAACTAATACTATATTAGTTACATCTGTTAATATGGTGATATATGGGGAACATAACATTTTACCTCAATATTAAAATGTATTCAACAAGCCAATCAACATCTAATCAGAGTTATCGCGGAAAAATAACATGTTGTCTCTTGTGGGGACAAAAATCCCCTTAAAATATCAAACGGGACGTTATCGAAAAACTTTTCTTGGCAGCCTCATGCTTCTTCTATTCTCTAATTATGGAAAATCCTACTGGATGCCATAATGTCCTGCATACTATGTAGCATCGTGATGGGACACTAAAATGTGATGCATGTGATGATTTCATGAGTGGCCAATTGAAGAAACAAACAGGTCAGGTCCTTTAATAGAGAACAAATCTAAATAAAAAAACCCACAGAAGTAAAACCAGACATGAAAGGCTCACCCTATGATGCGTCTTTCTGAGTACTCCTTCTTCTTGGAGAAGGAATCGGCGAGGTTGAAGAAGCTACGAGCAGGCAACCCGACACCGCACCCTGGCATGGCTGCAGCCAGCAGGGGAGGTGCTTGTGTCATCAGGATCCCACATGACGACAGATACCTGATCACAAAACAAACATGTAAAAATGATAACCGTTTTGGATTGCCAGCTTTGAAATTTTACGAAAATTCCTTAAATCTGTCAATCTGGACAGAGTCACACATAGCATGTAACATCTTTAAATAATAATCAAAGTATCAAGCTGTTATGTTATTCCTGGGGGAAATATGCAGCCCTCTTGTACCACCTCTGAATTATTTGTCATTCAAGTAAAACAGGTGAACATATGCAAGTAATCCAGACGGGAACAAGGTCAAGGACATTCAGTTTACAACTAGCTTCAGGGACCTTAGACCTTCTTATGTACAGTCTGTGCCTAAAACTTTGGGCGGCCCCAATACCTGGGCTTGCTTAAATCTGTCTTTACTTTCCTGCTTACCTTACCTTTCTATACATGTACTTTTGATTTGGCCTGGAGAAAAACAACCATATGATGGAGGAGTAATTAGCTATTTTGTCAGCTTGTCATTCTTTATTATTATCATATTTACAATCAGGCAAAAAGAGGTCGAGCATGTCTCGATCTATTTTTTTCCTGATTTCCAACTCATTCTTTCATTAAGTGACTTTGCTCAGAGTATTATATATAAAACCACGCATATTGTGAAAATAAACTGCAAAGTGATCGATAATGACAATAACCAATTAATAGCTTAGCTAACTTGTTTGGTCAATCCACAGAGAACAAATCAAAATGATTCTTACAATTGATTACTCATCATCGTATCAAGCAAAAATGACAAAAAGCTAAAATGTTGCCTTTGTTATTCAAAAATGTTAAAACATCTATAGTCTCTAAACATTTGGATTATTCAGTTGTCACTCTTTTTCTGCATGGCCAACACTGCAACCAGCAATGAAAACAATAATAATCAACACAAAGAATGTAAATAGTTGCATTTTCATTTCCTTTCAGTAAACTAATTGATGAACTGACAAACCATTGCAGCTTTCATTATCAGTTGCAGTTCCATTACCCTTTTCTGATCGGGGACTCAGAAGCCCTGAGTCAGATCCTCCCTAACACCATGAATGGGAGACCTCCCTAATCCTGAATGGGTCATTGAAGTTCATGAACATATGATTCAAGTCACGCTACGCCGACACCTCAGGTGCCCTGTCTCATTATGTCCCTGGCTCTGGATACTCTTGAGGCACTTACCTCTTAGGGCCTATGTTTATATTTAACTACCATGTTTAAACCCACAATACTTATTCTATGCTTGTCACAATGTGGTACTTTGAATTCCTGATTGTTCACTGGTTTGCAGGTCTTTTCAACGAAAGCCTCCCCCTTTTTAAAAAGGTTTTTACCTGAAATGGGATACAGCTGACACATGTCCCTGACCTAAAACTAGCAAGTCCACACAAGTGAATAGCGTTACAGTTTGGTTGTGAAATACCCCTAGAGAGTAAAGGGCAATTTTTACATCTGACCCGTAAAGGATGCAAAGACATGCATGACCAAACCTGCATGTGACGATTAAACAGAGGTAAAGGAATATCACAAGTTTAAACAAGTTTATTAGGGTTATGACCATTGAGGTGAGGATAGTGTCGGTCAAAACACTTGTGCATGCTATATTCAGTGTGCAGACCGTCTACCTTTCTGCTGATTAACAGTTCTAAACAAAATGTCGGCCTCCGAAACAGTGTGCCAGAGGTAAACTTACTTGAACTGTGATAGTTAGGTTGGGTAGCGAAACATGTCATTCCACTTTCTCCATTTATCTGACATTTGAGGCACTTCATGCAAATCTAATATCTAAAAATATTACCCATTTATAAAATAGTACACAAAAAAAGTAGGTCATAGTGTGGATTATTTGACAATAGATATTACAAAGTGTCTATTGCTGCATCCACTTATGTCTGCATAATTAGCGCATAATTAGCATATTGGCTTATTGTTCTTAATATTTACACTCTGGTATCATATATTACATGAAATTGCCATGTAAAACAATATAACCTCACCTGTAAAGGACACTCACTCACTACAGCTGCATGGCCAGGTGTTTCTATTAATGTGTCCTGAGTAACAGTTGTTATTAACTTTATAACATCCCCTTTGAGGACATATTCTAAGACATCACAGATTATCATGCGCCATGTTTCTATACAACTAAATACACCTGAAAATACCCACCGGAGGAGTTATAGTTGTGCATAAATACATTAACAAGCACTTACAGCAACAGTTTAATGTGTTGTGAGCCATGGATAAAATGTTCGTAAACGTTTTATAACTAATAGATGTGGGCTACTTGAGGTGTCACCGCTTTAGTTCGTTGGCTCGGGTGGCAAGGTGTAAATCGCTCAGCTACAAATGTTGCCTTGATCTTTCTCATCCTGAATAAAATAAGCGTTTTTATGTTTGCGACATAACCACCACCTTGGCTATACGTCTTTGCTTAAAAGTGTTCCATCCTCTGCCTCGATGTCCATGTTAGGACGACAGAGAAGAGATGGCTGGAAGCTGTACCTGACGTTGTTTCTGGTCTGGACGTCCCGGCTGGCTGTGGAGGGGAACTGTTTGAAGCACTCGGCCACTCTCCTCAGTCCTCGGCCTCTCGCCATCTTCGCTTCTCTCTCTCCCCTGACAGACACCACAGCCCCGCAGACTTCCTCCCGCCTCCCCGACGTCAACGTCATTCTGCCATTGGACAGAACGGCCCCACCGAGCGTTCTCCATTGGTCAGTTTTGTCGTTCGTCAGACCGCACTGCTGCTGACGTCTGTGCCTTGCGCGTGCACAGACGAGAGCGCGGAGGAATGTCACGGGATGTTTGGCTCAGGTTGCACTGTTTAACCTTTCATTTTTGTGTGTGTTTGTGTGTGTGTGATTGTGCGTGCGTGCCTATAGCAACTATACTGTTTTTGCCATGCTCTGTAGTGTAGGCATAAAGTATGTCATGCAAGAAGAAGTTAATGATAATTGGAGGAAAGCTGCTCGGGGCTGACTTTGTGTTCTTTAAACTTGTCTAGGTGCAGCTGTAGCAATGTAATAATTAAAAAAAAAGTTCAGTGCATTTCCTTTGCTGCAGGGATTGTATTAACTTATTTTCACTTTAAAAGCCAAATCGATTACATTCTACATTGTACACACATTGCACAATAGCAGATTAAATGGAAGAATAGAAGACAGATTAAATGAGTCATTGACCTTGAGGCACACTGGTTCACTTATTTTAGAAGAAAAGAGACACTACATTTTTATAAGAATGAATTTGATTGTAAAATAATATTTCTTTAAACCATTTCATTCCACATAGAACATTCTACAATCAAAAATGCAAATAGACCAAAAATAAACCATACATATGTACATTTTTACTTGCGTTATAGTATATTGGTTATGACAGCCTAACCAATGCCACATCTCAAAGCAGTTTTTACCTAACTTGTAACTAACTTAAATTCACGTCTTAGCCCTATCCCTAACCAAGGCCTTTGTTAAACCTCATTAGGCCCGGGTTTTGGTCATAGGATATAAAAAAACACCCACACCTACAGACACAGACACACACGCACACACACACAAACACACACACACATACCTCCATCCAGTACTATAATATAATGTTGCAAATTAAATATTGCATCTTGTAGATAAAGGGTAAACTAGTACTGTAGATTATAATTTTAAATTGTTTGCTTTGCTGGCCTAGTGTTTTTTTTTTTTTATAATTCACACTCCATTCATCAGGGACGTTTCAAGACACTCTGGGGGCCCCTGGCAAAATTATAAAAATTGGGCTTTCGGGTTGTCATTGCTGTGGACCAATATAAACAGCCTTTTTTTGGGGGCCCCTTCTAGCCCGGGGCCATGGGCAATTGCCTAGTTTGCCTGCCCCGTTGCAACGCCTCTGCCGTTCATTGCGCCATGTAATTGTTGTGCACAAAATTACATCTTTATTCTAACTGTCTTTTTATTTAACTTTATTTTTTATGTCTTGATGTTTCTTGAAAATACGTATTAAAAAAGGCGTTGTTCGTATTTGCAGTCGAAATATTAGTATTATCTCTTCTACAATAAATAAACATTTAATTATTGCAATGTTCGTTGTTAAGCGAAAGAAAGAGACGGAAGTCGAGTACAACGCACATCCGGTTTCAGTCTCCCTCAACCACCACCAAAATGGCGAAGATCGCCAAAACGCACGAAGGTAAACTACTTCTAAATATATATAAATAGCAGCCTTTTATCTTACTTTCCACGACAGAGTGAAAGAAACGTGTTTTTTATTAACGCTGCAGCGTCTGAAATGCACGTTGGTGTATGAATATGTTATTTTTAGACGCAATAATCAGCAGGCCATGATGCGACACAACGCGGGCCGTCTAGATAATGGCGCTGGTTGCTAGCGTATTAGCTTTAGTCAGCCTTAGCCACCCTGCAGCATTTACCTTTTTCTATCGCTTTATTTGTGAATATGCAAGTTCACTACCGCCTTTATAATACAAAATATTATACTTAAAATAAAACGTATGCTTGAAACGTATAATTTACTGCCTGAATGTGTGACTATTCATTGTCGTTCTTACGCGGTTGAGCTAAGGCTAACCCAGTTAGCAACACGACTCGACCGCACGTTACATATACTTACGTGTTTATTATTTTGAGCTTCTACGTTAATGTGGCCCACCATTTGGCTGTCTCTACTTGCCTTTATGTGTTTTGTTGGTTGTGTAATTGTTGGGCAAAACTGAAATTACCACATTGTATTTGATATAACAAGTCAATGGAGAGGTAAACGAGAATGGTGCATTTCCTGAAGAAAACGCAGTGTCGCTTTGTTCAACACGCTGAAGCCATTTGATGAAAGAGCTGAAGGTTAATTACTTCAAATGGCTTGCATTGTTTAAAAGTATGTATCAAACATTTTTGAAAATAAAAAAAACAATCAATAAACATACGTACGGGTTGAAATTGCTTGAACATTCTAATTGACTTTGATCTGGACATAGCAGTATAAATGCTGCATTTCGAAGATGCTGTGGTAGCTTTTCACAAAGTAAATCTGTTAAGACTGTTGTATGCTACGACCAGGCTCTAAATATGGGGTTTAAATAGACCTGTCTTTAATTTTAAATATATGAATCTAAAAAGTTTGCTCAGTTTTAAAGCCACTGCCATGGAAGAGCCGCCCATGTTTGAATCGGGTGTTGGTAAATTTCTTAGTTGTTTAGGTGATGGCAGATTTGAATGATATGGTACTAACACTATTTGTTATCCTTCCCCGGATATTTATTTTTTCCCATAGATATTGAGGCCCAGATCCTGGAGATCCAGGGGATGAAGGCTTCCCTGTTGGAGGATGAAGAGCAGGGTGTGGGCCTTGTTTCCACTGGCTTTTTTGACCAGGAGATCTATGGAGGCAGCGACAGTCGCTTTGCTGGATACGTCACTTCCATTGCTGCCAATGAACAGGAGGAGGTAAGTGTTTTCTTACCTAGGGCATAGATACAATCCATCACCTCGCCTTATCAAGTTTTGAACATAATTATTTCTGTGATCAATTTAAATTAAGGTTTAGTTTAGACACATTTACAATGGCTACAGGTTGGATAAGACATATGAGGAATTAGATTACATAATGTAGTAATGAGATGCTAATATCTCATTTAAAATTACTTTTCTTGTCTTTAATTGGGTGCAACAACATCTGAAAATCGTCAATGTTTGGCAGCATCGCATGCATACCAATTATGTTATTTATGATAGTTTAATCAAAAAGCATAACTCTACACACTTTTACATTTACAATGGTTATGGTTTACAATGTTTGAGTCTCATAGTACTCTGTAATAGTTGTGTAATAATTTTGTATTAGTGCCATCGCATTTCCACTTGGAAATTTCCCCACTGAGGGACGATAAAGGATTATCTTATCTTATCCTATTCCACAGTTGTTTTTTGCTGGAGCTTGAATGCTCCCATTTGCCTGTTGGATGTGAGCTGGGAGAATCTTTTGGCGAGATTTGACTAGACTCTTGTTTCTCTCTACTCAGGATGAAGAAGAGGATTCATCAACAAGCCTGTTGGGACAAAAGAAGCCAGGGTACCACGCACCCGTTGCAATACTCAATGCCATTCCTCAATCAGATGAGCAAGTACGTGTTCATTTGCTGTCTCTCAAGTGATTCTGTCTTCGTGTGATCAAATTTAAGTTTTATAAGTTGTTCTCTAGAACAACATTTATAAATACACTAACACACTTTATTGCATCCTTTTGCAGTATGACCCGTTTGCAGAGCATCGTCCTCAGAAGATTGCAGAGCGTGAGGATGAATACAAAGCCCGGCGCCGACAGATGATCATCTCACCTGAGCGTCTCGACCCTTTTGCAGATGGTAAATGTTGCTCTTTTTTTGTTTTCAATAAACTTTCCCCATGTCTTCCCCTTGTCATGGTTCACATTTTTTGTGACGCCCCACATGACTGCAGATGGTTTTGCACCCATCATTTTGCTGTTCAACCCTTCGACCACAATGCAATAGCTTGCTTCCCAGACTTGATGCCTTCCCTTTGGTCAATCCTGTGTGGTCCAAGATTTTACTTGTTTGTTGTACTGTTTCTCCCTAAGATATCATCTACACATGCATCAACTTCCAATACAACAAAAAGAAGGTCTCTCACAATTTGCGCTCAGTGTTTTGGTTGGGAAAATATTGTTGGGATTTTAATGTGGAGAACACAAATTTACCTCTTGGGTGTGCTGTAAAAGGAAGTTGTTCTGTAGGGTTACCATGCTTTGCAGTGGGATAGGTGGTTAGGTGCTAATTGTTTTTAAAGGGGCAATTCACCTACCAAACGTGGGTCGCAGATGGGTTGTGTGTGAGTCGAAGGGTTAACAATCCCATGTTAGAGCCAGCCTATATTATAGGTAGGAAAGTGCAGTATGCTCTTGTCTTATCATATGAGGTTGAGTTAGTTTCAGGTTTAGCTTAGGTTTAATGGACTTGCATATAAACTGCTATGCCGGGCTAAGGACAGCATCAGAGGCCAAACGATGACCTGTTCTTTCATAGACTGTAGACCCCAGAGCAGGCGGAGGAGAAAATTACAGACTTTAAAACAAACCAGTTAAAAGTCTATTAGTGTGGCCAGCCTTTCATCCAGATATGGAGGTTATAATTCGTAGCCTATTGTGATTTAGGCGTAGTTTATCTTTTTCATCTTTATCTCCCATGACAGTATGAGCTTAAATGGCCTTAATGTCTCAATATGGGTCTAGGTAGAGCTTATCTGAAGCCTGCATGTAGAGAGAGCTCTTTGTACAAAGTTGTTGTGTAAATATATTTTTATTTTACAAATCTCTCTGTAAAATAGAAATATGTTCTCAAAGAAATTGTGTACCACAATACCACAGGCCCATACTAACTGTCCTTAATTTCTCTCCTACAGCAGTACTGCTTTGCCAGTCCTGTACTGCACTCTGTTAAGGGTGCAGCAACTCATCCTGTGTAGGTTATGGGGAACAGAGAGAACTGTGAACTTTTCAGTTTGGTCAGGTTCCACTGGCTTGTTTGGGTCTATGAGGGGATACAGATGCAGCCCAACTACGGCAAACCTCAACCCCTGAGAGTTTCTCAATTTGGCTTATCAATTTCCCCAGAAATAATTAAGATATGATGTCCCCAAAATTGCTGCCCACATATTTGACCACATTATCTTTTTATCAGCTACTCTTGTTTTGAGAAGGAAGTCCAGATCTTAGTCTATGACAGTTAACTGGTAACCAGTGCTGCTTTCAGTTATTGCGGCAGCGGTATCTCATAATACATTTGAAACTGAATTTTATATGAATACAAAAGTAGATACTTCTGCTTTATACTGTATTGTGGTAATGTCATTCCTAGCTGATCCCACAATTCATTGTATCTGCTAATATAAATAATTGGGAATCTTGACCACAGGGTCTCGCATGATTTCTTTCTAATTTGAGTTTACCCCCCAAAGAAGACACTTAGTTCTTTTTGAGTGCCGTAAATCAATGCAACACAGGTGGTATACTGTTGTGTGTGAGTTCAAACCCTTTTCCAAAGTGTTACTAATGGTAAAGAGAAATTTTCTAGGCTTCTTTTCTGCCGGTTGAAGTCTGACTGCAGAAGGACCCTTGGCACTGAAAGTGTACGTATTCTGAAGAGCACAGCCCAGGACCCCTGCATCAGTGATGGCTATAACTTCTTAATCCACTTAAAGAAAACACCACAACCACAGCTCTTCTCTCTATGTATCTGCTTGTTTTCTTTAGAATGCAATGACTGTATTTAAGAAAGGCAAATGTATATTTGTATGTAATTCAGTAGGAATTTGTATTGTGAGTCAGCTGTTTAATAAAACAGAACATAAGCTATCTGTTGGTAAAGTGTCAGGGTTAGCTGGCTGTGTTTGTGCTTGCTGTGTTTGTAGTAACTTCGGTCACTGGAGTGTAAACTGATGAGTGTCCTTTGTTCTTGTTCCTGCTCTTTCGTGCAGGGGGCAAAACGCCGGACCCCAAGATGCAGGTCAGGTCGTACGTGGACGTCATGTTGGAGCAGAACCTGTCCAAAGAGGAGGTTAGTGGCCAACCACTGCTTTCATTGAAGATACATTCCATACTAATCATTACATTTTAGTGCAGGACAGCTATCCTGACATTTGTGTCTTTGTGCACATAGAGAGAGATCCGTCAGCAGCTGGCAGAGAAGGCCAAATCAGGGGACCTGAAAGCTGTCAACGGGTCTGCTGCCAGCCAGGCAGCCGCAAAACGCAAGCGTCGCTGGGACCAGACAGCTGACCAAACCCCCACTAATACGACACCCAAAAAGTTGTCCAGCTGGGATCAGGCTGACACGGGTGCTGAGGTGAACAACCTACACACACTTACCCATTAAGTGTTTTCCATTGTTTCGGCAATGTGTGGAAACCAGTAGTATACGTTAGGTAAATTGAAGCTTCTAACTGTCTCACTTGTGTCTCTGATCTCATCTTCTCTTGTAGACTCCAGGACACACGCCTGCACACACGCCCTCAAGCACCAGATGGGATGAAACCCCTGGCCGCCCCAAAGGCAGCGACACCCCAGGTGCCACTCCAAGCACCCGCATGTGGGACCCCACACCCAGCCACACGCCAGCCGGTGCTGCCACTCCTGGCAGGGACACCCCCGGCCATGCCACACCTGGCCATGGTGGAGCCACGGGGAGCGTGCGCAAGAACCGCTGGGACGAAACCCCAAAGACGGAAAGGGAGACCCCCGGGCACGGGAGCGGCTGGGCAGAAACCCCACGTACAGACCGTGGAGAGGAGTCAGTGGGCGATACTCCAACCCCAGGGGCCAGTAAGAGGAAGTCTCGATGGGATGAAACCCCTGCCAGTCAGATGGGATCTTCAACGCCACTGCTAACCCCCGGAAAGACTCCCATAGGAACACCAGCTATGAACATGGCTACCCCAACACCAGGTTCTCCCCATTATTTATTTTTTCTCTTTTTCTTTCTTGTGGCTATATGACTAACATTTTTCTTCCTTGTGATAGGATCACAGGTTGTCATGGATAAGATAGAAAGAAAACATTTTTAGAAGCTATTTGTGATCAAGGCACACCAGCCTATTACACGCATGAATGTGGCAGGCGTTTGTTACTATTACATGTTTTTAAAATCAGTTTCCTGCTCTGTTTTCCTTAGGTCACCTGATGAGCATGACCCCAGAGCAACTGCAGGCGTGGAGGTGGGAGAGGGAAATTGATGAAAGGAACCGTCCTCTTACAGACGACGAGCTTGATGCCATGTTTCCAGAGGGATACAAGGTCCCTGACTCTTCTATTGCATTCCATTCCTAAGTGACAATAGAATGAGTACTACAATTTAAAGTTGTCAAACCATTTAACGTTTTTTTTTGCTTCTTCACAGGTCTTGCCTCCACCTGCAGGATACGTGCCCATCCGTACTCCAGCCCGTAAGCTGTCAGCAACACCCACACCAATTGGAGGCATGACAGGATTCCACATGCAGGTTGAGGACCGCACCACAAAACAGATGAATGACCAACCCTCAGGAAACCTCCCCTTCCTCAAACCTGATGACATTCAGTATTTTGACAAACTACTGGTGAGCATCGAATTTGTGCACACAACACAAAATCAACAGCTGGGTGTTTTTCCTGTTGGAAGTTCAACACGTTCTTCTGTGTGTTTTTGTTAGGTTGAGGTGGATGAGTCCACGCTGAGCCCTGAGGAGCAGAAGGAAAGGAAGATCATGAAGCTGCTACTGAAAATTAAAAACGGAACACCGCCGATGAGGAAGGTTTGTCACAGTTATCACTTCCCGACTCCGATTATTTCATATGCCACCATTTTCAAACTTCCCTCAAGATGAAATAGGACATATTTATCCCATATGCTGAGTATGCAAACTACTACACCAGAGAGGTGATGTTGATCCTTATAAGGGAGTTCCATTCCCCTGATAGGGAGATGAAAAAGATCAGTTAGGTAATATTCTGCGACTCATTCTCGCCTGTTCAGCCCCTCCATGGTTGCATCAGGGCTAGTATTTCGCTACAATAATACCAACATGAGAATTAGCAGAGCTGTCTTCTGTGTCCTCTCTGTTCTCACTTCTGCACCCGTTGGTAACATCTACACACCCCAGACTTATCTCAACCCATGTGGTCTGAAGCTGGACAAGTGCTGCCGTATTTTATTAGCGCTGTGTTAACACACAATTTCAAGTCCCAGAAATGAGTACTTTGTCCATGACCACCTCCTCTTCATTTCTTCTTGTGTCATCACTCCACCAAGTTTTTCTCCAGTGTAAACCCCCACATCTGTCGAGACTGAAGGAATGTTTGATTTGGTTATTTATCCTCTGACTGACCAATCCACTCCTGTCTTTTCTTAGGCTGCTCTACGTCAGATCACAGATAAGGCTCGTGAATTTGGAGCAGGCCCTTTGTTCAACCAGATCCTGCCGTTACTCATGTCGCCCACTCTGGAGGACCAGGAGCGTCACTTACTGGTTAAAGTTATTGATCGCATTCTTTACAAACTGGACGACCTGGTTCGACCGTACGTGCACAAGGTAAGGGTTTAGTGTCAAATATGTGTTTATTTTAGTGGCAGTGTCTGAGAAACTAACCATCTTTTTTGTATCCAGATCCTGGTGGTGATTGAGCCGTTACTGATTGATGAGGACTACTATGCCAGAGTGGAAGGCAGAGAAATCATCTCTAACTTGGCAAAGGTAATGTTGTGTAAATGTGTGATATTTTACAACAAAATAGAATTGTTGAGATATTAATATGTAATATAATAAGTATAAGTATATGTCTTTAAATTGAGCGAGAGAGTCAACTTTGTTGTTTGTCATAGCTGTCTCTTGACTTCACCAGATCATTGACTGTCTCATTAAGAGAGAGAGAGATATATATATATATATATAACATGTGTCTTCCTGCTGTCCCAGGCTGCTGGACTGGCCACAATGATCTCCACAATGCGACCTGACATTGACAACATGGACGAGTATGTCAGAAACACCACGGCCCGAGCCTTTGCAGTGGTGGCTTCTGCCCTTGGTATCCCCTCTCTGCTGCCCTTCCTCAAAGCTGTGTGTAAAAGCAAGAAGTCCTGGCAGGCCCGACACACCGGCATCAAGATCGTGCAGCAGATTGCCATCCTCATGGGCTGTGCAATCCTGCCCCATCTTCGCAGCTTGGTGGAGATTATTGAACATGGTCAGTAGGGTCTTCGTAAACATTACATACATTTGTTTTCATTTGATGAGACTTGGTCTCCATGAGTTTGAGGTTCCAAGAAATCCTCTGATACGTTTATTTGGGGCTTAACCTAAAGTTGATTATCCTTCTTTAGCTGATTAAACTTGAATAATCTTTACACCAGGTGATTGCTCATTTATGATTGGACCAAAACAGTCAAGTACACATGCAGCTATGTGTGATAGTTACAAAACTAACAGATTTCCCCATGTATTGATGTTGTAAACCTAAACTTAAGAAGATACTCACAAAATGTGGAAACTTGAAACGAGTAGACACAGTTCATGATCACTCAACAAACACTATCACAAAGTATGGAATTAAATTAGCTGAATTTATCTTGATTGTCTGTGGCCACAGGTCTGGTGGATGAGCAGCAGAAGGTGAGAACCATCAGTGCCCTGGCCATAGCTGCTCTCGCTGAGGCTGCTACACCCTACGGTATTGAGTCATTCGACTCGGTCCTCAAGCCGCTCTGGAAGGGTATCAGACAGCACAGAGGAAAGGTAGGAAGGCCAGATATGAACAAAAGGTTACTTTGGAATATATCTGTGGAGAAATGTTCTAACCAGTATTATGGCATCAGACACATACAACTATGAAGGCCTAGGCCAGAGACGATTCCAATTTTTTATATTTAAATCTTCCCTTCTCACTAGGGTCTGGCTGCTTTCCTCAAAGCTATCGGTTACCTGATCCCCCTGATGGACGCTGAGTATGCAAACTACTACACCAGAGAGGTGATGCTGATCCTTATCAGGGAGTTCCAATCCCCCGATGAGGAGATGAAAAAGATTGTACTCAAGGTAAGCACAGAGGGAAACAAACTTGTCATGCTCTTGCATATTATGCTCAGTTAGGTAATATTCTGCGACTCATTCTCGCCTGTTCAGCCCCTCCATGGTTGCATCAGGGCTAGTAGTTCGCTACAATAATACCAACATGAGAATTAGCAGAGCTGTCTTCTGTGTCCTCTCTGTTCTCACTTCTGCACCCGTTGGTTACATCTACACACCCCAGACTTATCTCAACCCATGTGGTCTGAAGCTGGACAGGTGCTGCTGTATTTTATTAGCCCTGTCTATTGGCTAGAACATGTTTCTTTTATTAACGCACTGTACATAAGCATGAAACCCTCAGTTAGTTCCAGTAAAGCTTATCCAAATGAGGTAACTGCAACCTGAGCAGTATAAAGAAAAAATGAAGGAGGTCAGTTCTACTCGGATCATGAAGTAATAGACAAATAACGCAAAACTGTAACATTTAAACAAACATCCTAGCCATTTCTGTTAAGTCGGTTGGTTTAAAAAAGAATAAAAATAATTCTGAATAAGTTTTCTGCAAATCAGTAAAAGGGAAAAATAACACTATTTTGCTCAGAATAGACCATCATAAAGTCAAACACTGCATATTATTGAGTCATCATAGCTTATAATTCATTTTAAAGATAACGTTAAAATAGCAGATACATTCACTTTCATTCTTTGGAGAATCATTTGTCAAATGACCAAAAACTTTTTAGCCATATAAGTCATGAATTTCCTTCTCTAACATGCACTTGTGTTTTTGTCTTGTCCAGGTGGTGAAGCAGTGTTGTGGCACGGATGGTGTGGAAGCCAACTACATTAAGACAGAGATTCTGCCTCCATTCTTCAAGCATTTCTGGCAGCACAGGATGGCTCTGGACAGACGCAACTACAGACAGGTTCGAAAACACAGACGCTTAAAATAACAATCTAGATGTAGTCAGCTGGCTGGGCGGACTCTCATAAAACCCAAACGCATATCTAAATATTTTGATCCGTCTTTCTCATCCAACAGTTGGTGGACACCACAGTGGAACTGGCCAACAAAGTTGGAGCAGCGGAGATCATTTCTCGCATTGTCGATGACCTGAAAGATGAGGCAGAGCAGTACAGAAAGATGGTGATGGAGACCATTGAAAAAATCATGGGAAACCTGGGTGCAGCCGACATTGACCACAAGCTGGAGGAGCAGCTGATCGACGGTATCCTGTATGCCTTCCAGGAGCAGACAACAGAGGTGAGAGAGATAAGGCTCATAAACATAAACTGGATAAGGGACATTTAAGAATTCCAAGGGATGTTTTTTTTTTTTTTTTTTTACAAAATGTTCTGAATCTTTGTGCCATAAATGTTCCTTCCTTCCATCCTCTTCTTCCAGGACTCTGTGATGCTGAATGGTTTTGGCACAGTGGTAAATGCCCTCGGGAAGCGTGTGAAACCTTACCTTCCTCAGATCTGCGGTACAGTGCTGTGGCGTCTAAACAACAAGTCGGCCAAAGTCCGTCAGCAGGCCGCTGACCTGATCTCACGTACAGCTGTGGTCATGAAGACCTGCCAGGAGGTAAACTGTGAAGACGCACGGTTTCAAAGATTGAATGAAAAACATGTAACTTGATGAAGAAACTAATGTTTTCATCATTTTGTGTCACTGCAGGAGAAGCTGATGGGTCACTTGGGTGTAGTGCTGTATGAGTACCTGGGGGAGGAGTACCCTGAAGTCCTGGGTAGCATCCTCGGAGCACTCAAGGCCATTGTGAACGTTATCGGTATGTGACCACACAACATTACCTTTGTCAACAATCATTAAAATGCTTGCTGTGATGGAAATTCACTTTTACGCAAAACGAATACTGGAATATGTAATTGTATGTTTCCCTGTTATCCCAGGTATGCACAAGATGACCCCACCAATCAAAGACCTGCTTCCACGTCTGACACCCATCCTGAAGAACAGGCACGAGAAGGTTCAGGAGAATTGCATCGACCTGGTGGGCAGGATTGCTGACAGGTCAGGAGAATGAAAACTCTGCATGGAGTGTAGATTCCACATACTTCGCATATTGTACATACATAGTGTACTAACATCTTCTTATTTGTTTTAGGGGTGCTGAATATGTGTCAGCCAGGGAGTGGATGAGGATTTGTTTTGAGCTGCTGGAGTTGCTCAAGGCTCACAAAAAGGCCATCCGCAGAGCCACTGTCAACACGTTTGGTTACATCGCCAAAGCCATTGGGTGAGTGCCATTACGCGCGTCATCGTAACGATTTACAGAACATTTGAGTTTATATGCGCGCACACTCACACTCGGGGTATCTGCAGTTCTTAACACAATACATTTTATTTCTCCCATTATAAATAAAAATACATACATAGGGACTGATTATTACATACTGCTTCAGACAATTGTGATGTTGGAAATTAGTATCACAATGAGTCAGGCCACCTCAAGTCACCCAGATCAATTCTACAAATGTCCTCTTAACAGAGCTTTACCCTTGTCTGTGCCTTCAGTCCCCACGATGTCCTCGCCACTCTGCTCAATAACCTGAAGGTGCAGGAGCGTCAGAACAGAGTCTGCACAACCGTGGCCATCGCCATCGTCGCTGAGACCTGTTCACCATTCACAGTGCTCCCGGCGCTCATGAATGAATACCGTGTGCCCGAGCTCAATGTGCAGAATGGCGTCCTCAAGTCCCTTTCCTTCCTGTTCGAGTACATCGGAGAGATGGGCAAAGACTACATCTATGCTGTCACACCACTTCTGGAGGACGCCCTCATGGACAGGTAAATTAAAGATTGAGGTGCTCTCAGACCTACTGACTGCAACTAGGTTTATCTAGCCATGAGTCTATTCTGATTTCCAGTGTAGTATCAGTCATTTTGGAGCATTTTGTGACCCTTCACTTGCAGAGACCTGGTCCACAGACAGACAGCCAGTGCAGTGGTCCAACACATGTCTCTGGGTGTCTATGGTTTTGGCTGTGAAGACTCGCTCAACCACCTGCTCAACTACGTGTGGCCCAATGTATTTGAGACATCTCCTCACGTGATCCAGGCCGTCATGGGTGCCCTGGAGGGGCTTAGGGTGGCCATTGGACCTTGCCGCATGTTGCAGTACTGCTTGCAGGTTAGGACAAACAGCCCTTATTTTACTACACACATTGCACCTTTTATAAAACCTCAAATACGTTTTCATTCACAATTATTTACAAAATGCAAGTAAACAAATTAAGGTTGAACCAGAGAAGTTAACTGAAATTCTTTACCTTAGTCATGTAGGTTGTTGTTTCAGGTCTATTTCTTACTGGAAAATAATAAACTGCACTGCATTATAAATGTGATCAGTATTGTTGTTTGTTAAATATACTGTCTGTTTCTCCAGGGTTTGTTCCATCCAGCCAGGAAGGTGAGAGATGTTTACTGGAAGATTTACAACTCCATCTACATCGGTTCACAAGACGCCCTCATTGCCCACTACCCACAAGTCTACAATGACGAGAAAAACATTTACGTCCGCTACGAGCTCGAGTACGTTTTGTAAATATAAATTTAATGCGCTCCTCTCCCCCCCGCCCCGTCCCCCCCCCGCCCTCCCCTCCTCAACTATTGCCCTGTACCCCTGTCTCGGTTTAGGACCGAGTCTGTTTTTATTCAGAAGCTGTATGTTTTTCCCTGCAGGGGGTTAAACAAACCATGTACTGAATGCCATGTATTGATCCAGGAGAAATAGTGAAATTAGAGGATTGGGGGCGATAAGAGGAACATCGTAGTCTGTATGTTTTGTTTTTTTTATTTTTTCTCTTTTTGAGTGTTCCCTGTGAGGAATGATGTTTTTCCCTGCAGAGGGTTAAACAAACCATGTACTGAATGCCATGTATTGATCCAGGAGAAATAGTGAAATTAGAGGATTGGGGGCGATAAGAGGAACATCGTAGTCTGTATGTTTTGTTTTTTTTATTTTTTCTCTTTTTGAGTGTTCCCTGTGAGGAATGGTCAAAGTCTGAAGAGTTTTGGTTGAAGAATGCAGCACAGTCAAGACAATGTTTTAAATATTTTCAATTCTTCTTTGGTGTGTGTATTGTTAAGCTTCAGTATCCGCTATACACACCATCTCCATGTGCACCTCCTCAATTCTTAGATTGTTGCTTTATTTAACCAAAATAAAATGTTTGTGTATAAAAAAAAAAAATAAGTTGATGTTTGTCGTCCCACTATAGAATTTAAGATCATGTCTAATAGACAATATACATACAGGTTTAGAAGCTGAGAGAATGTTTATAGAAATTGTTGATGTTATCAGAAATAACTTTACAGATTAAAATTCCCAAAAAGTCCACCTGTTTAAAACTACAAAGATGATTGGGATTAAGTACAGTTAAACTAAATTGGCATTTTATTGACTTATAATTCACTCATGATGCCGATTAGTGCATTAGTGAAAGAGTCAAATGAAAATCAACATACAGAGCAAAAAGGCGACTCCTCCCACACACAAGCAACGAAAGCTAAACCTCCCCCACTCTTGCTCTCCATTCAACCACACTCCTGGGCTTTGACCCAGATTCCACTCTGCAGACTGCATCGTTTAATACCATTTGCTACATATACATCAGAATCAGAATAGCTTTATTGGCCAAATGTACAGGTACACAGGAATTCAACTTGGTGTACAGCGCCAGTGAATAAACACATAAGACATAAATTAAAGAGATAAGAAGTCAGTGTTTAAGTGTTCAGTGGCCTTAAGTGTGTGATAGCAGGCTCAGTGTCTGAGAGTAATTAAGTTACAAAGAATATATACAGTGAGTAAAGGATTATCAATGTAAATACAATATATGGTAAGTGTTTGATGTTAGCAGTAGTCATGAGTACAGTATGCAGTGCATGGTTATTGTCATTGACATATTGCGATATATAATGCTTGAATGTTATTGACGTTTCTCAAATTATAATAATATGATGCACTGCGTTTAGGTTATTGACATTTATCAGAATGATCATAGTGCATTACATAGTGAGTTTGGGTTAACTGTCATGATCCAGATTAAACATAATACAGGAATGCAGTGCGTGAAGGATTGTTTTTGTCTTCAGTGTCCATGATGGTTAAGGGTCTCTTGTTGAGGAGGGAGATGGCCTGAGGGAAGAAACTGTTGAAGTGCCTGGTGGTTCTGGTCCTGACGCATCTGAACCTGCGGCCTGACGGGAGGGTTCTAAACAGGCTGTGAGCCGGGTGAGTTGGGTCGCCCACTATCCTGCTGGCCCACTGCCTGGATCTGGAATCGTGCAGAACATTCACAGGCATCTATTGGTGACGGCTGGCTGTTCACACGACACATTCCATTCTGTGCTTTGTGTGGGCAGAGAATGCTGGGAACCACATGGTGATGTAGGAGGTGAGGACGCTCTCGATGGTGGCTCTGTAGAATTGGATGCAAACCTTCGGGGAGACATTCAACTTGCTGAGCATCCTTAGGAAGAACATCCACTGGTGTGCCCGCTTGATGACTTTTGTTGAGTGGGTCTCCCAATTCAGGTCGCTGGAGATGGTGGTGCCCAGAAACTTGACAGAGTCCACCACTTGAACAGGTGTGTTGTTGATGTGGAGTGGGGGTGAGGGGGTGCGTGCTTCAGGAAGTCGATGACCAGCTCCACCGTCTTGTCGGACGTTGAGCTCCAGGTTCTTGGATGTACACCACACTGCCAGCTGGGACACCATGCTTCTGTAGGCTGTCTCGTTGTTGTTCCGGATGAGGTTCCAGGACCGTGGTGTTGTCAGCGAATTTGACCAGCTTGATGGAGGGGTGACTGGAGGTGCAGTCATTTGTGTACAGGGAGAACAGACAGGGAGAGAGGAAAGTTTTCTCGTGATTTATTCTTCATTTTTTTAACCATACATTTACATCCCTTTCCAACAACTGTTACCTTCCTTTGACCCTTATCTGAAAATCGCTTCTCTATGTCTACCAGCCACTTTGAAGTTGGTTCTAACTCTTGATTTCTTTAATTCCTATGACAAAATATTTGTCATATTCGACAGAAATGCTCTTCATGTGAAACATATCAGGCGCTGCATGTTAAATGATAGTGTGGGTGCAGAGAGATGTGACTGATGTCATAGCAGGACAAAAAACAACTGGGGGCATGGTGGCAAAGCATCTCTGCTACCAATATTAAACAAATCATAATGTTTGATAACTTACCTCCCAGGCTGTGGACGTGCTGCTTTGAAAACAACCTTTCTCCTTCTCTTTCATAAATATAATATGAAAAAATAGAATACAAGGTAAACAAATGCATTGTTTTAATATGTTATATCACAAAGTATAAGATGGATCTCCAGAATTTCCCCAATTCTTTTCATTTCACTCACACAGTCATATTTCACACTGAGCTGATAAATAGGATGACTAGAAGCTGGAGAGTGTGGCCTAAAAATGCAAGGATGTTGCTTGTATCCTTTTTTTCCTTCCTTTTTTTAGATCAAAAGAGTACTAATGAGTATTCTAAGCTGCAAATATTACTGGGATGAAATGTATTATATTATTGAGCAAACAACCCTTTTGTTCAGGGTCCTCAACGAGGATCTTCCCAGTGAGAAAGGAACGCACGTGTTGTACTTAGTTTTTGTTGATTGTCCCGTGCTGTTGTTTGCCTGTGTGCGTGTGTGTGTGGCCCGTACGTTCCGGCCCGTTGCTGAGGTGTCCTGCAGGTGGCAGCAGCGAGGAGCGCTGCGGCTCGTCGTTGATGCTGAGGAAGCTTTCTCCTCCGCTTCTACATCTGAGGGGAGGAGGAGGAGACCGAGAAGCCCCGACTTCCTGTGAGAGACGCGCTCCGCTGCCTGGCTGCCTCTGCGGGGAGGCTCGTGGCCCGAGGAAGGAACAGCTCCTGTGGGGGTTGTGTGGCTCGGACAAGCGCCTGGGAACCTCCGTGCACCACCACCATCAGCAGCAGCAAGAGAAGCAGCAGAAGAAGCAGAGGAGGCCACACATACCCATATGTGGGCTGTTTACACCCGGCAGCTCCAGCTCCAGCTCCGGATCCCGCTTCACCGCGACCCCGAGCGGCCGCCTCGGCTCTGCAGCGTCGCCCTACAATAGCGTCAGCGGAGCGGGGCTGATGGCCCCGATGCTCGGCCCGGCCTTCATCACCACCACATCCATCGCAATTCCCGTTGTTGCCCCGCTGGGGAGCCACACGAAGCCGCTACGGCATAGGTGAAGTGCTGAAAGTAGGCGGAGGAAGAGGAGGAGTGATAGCGGAGAAACGCCGAGGAGCAGCCCGGCTGAGGGCGCAGCATCGCGCCGTGCATGGTGCTGCGGTGTCGGAGGGAGAGTGGATGAGCAGCCGGAGCCGAGCCAGAGATGGCTGTCCTCAAACTGGCCGAACAGGTACTGCTGCGTGTGCTAGCTTTCTTTTAGCTTAGCCTAGCCCCTTTTCTTTTTTTAATACTCCCCAGCCCCAATGCCTCCACTGTGTGGGAGAAAGGCTTTATTTTTATTTTATTTCTCAATTTCTCTTTGTGTTTGCACTCGGTACCAGGTCCAGTCCAACACACCCACACAGCACGAGTACACACAGCGGGGAAACATTCACAAAGCTGCAGCCCCCTGATTGTTAGTGTGTGTAAAACTCGGTGTTCCGTTAAAATGAGGACGGCCCGCTCCTCAAGACATTTCCTGCTCCGTTTCACTTCCGCCAGCTGCGGCAAGCATCATCAGTAACTGAGTAGTTTTACTCGAGTAACGCATTTAGGTCAAGTACTTTTACTTTGAGTATTCCACTTTGATGCTAATGTGTACTTCTGCTTCAGTAATTTACACGTAAGGTTTGCTCAGCTGTAGCAATCAATGATTATTTCTAGCATTGATGAGTATGCTGAGGGTTTTGGGCTATTGGTGGAGTAGAACATTTTATCGGAAAATAGGTAGACTTTTGTTCTTTCAAAATGGTAAATTTAAATTACAATTCCACCTAACAAAGAAAAATGAGAGCTATTGTCCCCTGAGAACTTGGATTTAGCTTTGCTTTATTACTCCTACTTGACAAATTACTAAAAAACTCATCTTGAAACACTAGTTGCACACCTAAATGTTTACTTGTAATACTTACATAGTACTTTTGCAGTGTAGTATCAGTAGTTTCAAGCTGCTATAATAGAAAGCTAGCCCCCCTAAACCTCCCAATGCAAAACAAAACAAGCCCTTTTTGATGAGCTCAATTCAAGGAGACATATTTGAGAGGGTGACTCAGCAATTTTCCTAAGGTCTATTGAGTAGAAGCTATGAAGGAGCTTTTTACTGTATCACTTGATCATCCTTGACAGAGATTTCTTTAAACAGTTCAGAAAAATGCCACTAAAAGAAGATTTTATTTCTTCACTTAATTAACAGGGAGTTAAACAACCTTTTTCAAGCTCACTGGGACATATTTACTAGATGCACTTTTCAATATTTTAAAAATCGATCCTTAGTCAGAATATTAATCAGCATCTGTGTTTTAAAATAAGTGAATGGTTTGGGTGATTGAAAATATCCACTCAAGGAGTTCAAAGTGAAACCTTCAGATGTCTTGTTCTGTCCAGCGTCACTCCAAAACCCTAAGATATTTAGCCAATAAATTATATAAAACGAAGATCTCACAGGGTGAGGGGTCACCCCACAGCTCCCTGCAGGAATCTGTTTTCTCTCTGGGCTATTTTCTTTAAGCTCACATGCAGAAAAATAAGTAATAAAAATTATTCCAGTGAATGTGCAATGAAAAAATAAGACATCTGGAAAATCTATAAAAATACCCTGAGCTGATGCAGCTTCATCACTCCAGTCATATCAGATCTGTCATCAATTTAAAGGAGGGGGAAAACTGTTTTTTTATGTAACACAACTGGGGGACTTCCTGTTATTATCAGACAACATGCTGATGATGTCTCTGATAACTGGATGCCTCAGCTCAGCAAACGACTCGGCGGCGTGTGGATGTTTTTCCTTTAGTTTTTGTTGTCTTTCGGTCATGTGCTGATCAAGTGTGGGTCACATATAAAACTGCTATTTGTAAAGTTCCTTTTGAACATATGATAGTAAATTAAGCTACAGCTTGTATCTGTATGGCAGGAAAAGCCTTAATTAATTCATTTTGAATTCTTAATTAGGTTTGTTTAAAAAGGGGCCTTGAATGTTTTCATAGTTATAACTTTTGCTGTCTGCTTGTCATTTTTTGTCTCAGGGATAATTTTGCCTGACTCTTTTGTCAAGGCTCCTTGACTTTCTAACAGTCAACTTAATTGTGGGGGTGTGATTCAGGACGACTGCGAGCAAGGGGACAAATGTGTCTCTGTTAAGCTGAGTTTGTGCAGTGGTAGTGAAGTGTATGTGCGTGATCCTGAAAGACGTCTTTTTGGATTGGAGAGAGTGATATTTCTACCAAAAACATGGGGGGAAAAAAAAAAGGGCAGGAAATTTTTGACTCTGCGGCAGCACGGCTCTCCATGAACAGCGAGTGCATCTCTTCAGTAGATGTGTATTGTGCATATTTGTATTATTGCATTGCTCTCCTTTATTCTCATTTTTTTAATGCAGGTTTCCTCTGTCATTTCCTGTGTCTGTTCTATGCAAGTGGAATTCTCAGACTCTCTCTAAAGGCACTTTAACTGAGGAATTGATACCATGCAGAATAGTAGGTTTTGGTTTGGCTCTTTGTCGCTGGGTAGAGGCAGCAGTACTGTGTCGTTGACCTTGAGGGGGGGAGGGAGACGAGCCAGCGAGAGGCCTGTCACCTCAGGCACGAGACGGAATAAAGCATTCTTGGGAGATGCACCGCAGGCGAGGCACATGACGTTTTGGTGTCGCATGTTCACCTCCGTGTATGCCTGTGGAATGAAAATAGGGTTAATCTGGTGGAGGAAGTCTTTGTAGGATGGAGGAGGAAATCTCTATATGCTGTATAGTTGTTTCAAGTGGATTCTGACTCGGTTCCTTCGAGACCAGAGTTGAAGTAACAGTTAACCGTTCTCATTGTTGCTGGTGTGTGTGTGTGTGTGTGTGTGTGTGTGCGTGTGTGTGTGTGTGTGTGTGTGGGTGGGTGCGTGCGTGTGTAGCAGTGAACTCTTGGGTTTTGAGATATTCTCCACCGAAGCTGATGCAAGATATATTAGCCTTGGTGATTTTCACAAAGTTTTACAACAATTACTTACTAAATGTTGGAATTTGTTTTTCCTGCTGCTATTTCAGACATGATGTATATCCATGCACTCGTCTCATCTGATAAGCTGCAATGTGAATGTCAAAGGCCTATAAAATATTAATAAAACATAAATAGTAATTCAACAACAATATGATGAAAAAAAACGTAAAAAAAAAAGTATGTGACGGACAACCAAAAAATTTGATCATGTGGAGGAAACAGAGTGGAACCCGGACTAAGGTTACCAGAGAGGATGAGGAGCTCCGTGATCTCGGCATCGCCCAGGAAGGCTGCAGCATGCAGCGGCGTGCGCTTCTCTGTATCCTGCAGCAAAAGATTAGGTTTGCAATAATAGGAAGACAGTGAAGTTTCAAGCTTGACCAGAAGCTGCTCATACTATTACTGTGATTATTGATTCATGAGTGTGTGAGTGTGTGTGTGTGTGTGTGTCTGTCTGTCTGGACTTGAAGTGACTGAGCGTGTCAGTGATTGCACGTTGAGCAATGGAAAGTAAGGCATGTAGCTAAAGAAGCATAGGCTGCTTCTTTTTAGGCACAGCCCCCCACCCTCTCCTAGTTCACGAGTTCTGTCTTATCAGCTCCGCTCAAGTAAACACTGATTGAACCTGAGTAACAGCTTTCGAGTTACAACATAAGGAAAATGTGTGTGCGCTGGCTGTTCACATGGAGGAAAAGGTTACACCATGATTTAATATTGGTAGCAGAGACTCTGAGACTGACTCTGAGTCTTGCTGGTTAGTAACGTGTAAGATGATGTAGGATTACACCAGTTAAATTCAGGGGTGAAAAAAAAGGTCCGATGAGGAAGTGGTTTCATTTTTGCTCCGTTTTTTTTTTTTAAGCAGAAGTGAAATGCAGCCTGGTGGTTCCTCTCTCTCTTGTTTCTGAGAAGGTCTGACTGTGTAACGGGAAGTGAGGCGGAAGGTTGCATGAAACACACAGGAAGTGAAATTTTCATCTGCTTAAAATTGTTCATCAGTAACAAACCTGGAGCCCACGTTTCTGCCCAAGCTCCGCTTTAAAGGTTCAATCAAGCATTCATTGTCCTGTTGTTACAGATAAACATTTAGCAAATCAAATTTTTTTGAATGCTGATGTTGTTCTTTAGGCCCTGATATGTTGGCAACCCTCATGTTGTTTGAAGAAGTTGCTCGGCAGGTTTTTACATTTTTTTACCCTTATTCTGTTCCTGTTCCTCTAAAGCCTACACCGCTTTGTGTGTTTCTACGGCCTTTATTTACATCATATCTGTGATCCATAAAACAAAATAAGGGCCTCAGAGACACAACCGCCACACAATGCCCTTCATAAAAACGTCTTCTTTGCGCACCCATCTTATTATTATGATCTGTACCCACAAAGGATTTTCTACAAAAACATTAAGATTGTATTGGTCGACCCTGTCTACATATAACACGACTCTGCAAACTTAACAGGTAAAAGCAAAACACCTATAAAGAGAAGCAAACTGATTTACAAAAAGATGCAACACAAGCATGACTAGATGCAAAATGACTACAAAGTGAATTACCGAAAAAAAAGGCCCACAAAAAAATGCAAAACAACTAGATATAGAAAACAGCCACAAAGATACACAGAATGACCAACTGAGAGATGCGGAAAGGCCACAAAGGGACACCAAGTGTCTTCATTTCTTGAGACCCTGTCTACATATAACACGACTCTGCAAACTTAACAGCAAAATGACTACAAAGTGAATTACCGAAAAAAAAGGCCCACAAAAAAATGCAAAACAACTAGATATAGAAAACAGCCACAAAGATACACAGAATGACCAACTGAGAGATGCGGAAAGGCCACAAAGGGACACCAAGTGTCTTCATTTCTTGATGCGATACAATTACAAAGATTCTCTTTCAGTCAGGTGTGGGTATGTCTGTGCCGTGAGGCCCATTTTCACATTGTGTGTCCATGCTCACAGTGGCCCTCTCTGCTCCATCTTCTGTAAACTCAGCAGCTTACGGTCCTGCACGCACACACACACACACACACACACACACACACACACACACACACACACACACACACACACACACACACACACAGTCTGCTCTGCATACCGTGGGAAATGAACATGGTCATCCTCCTCATGTGGAATGTGCGGGAAATAATATCCCGAACATGTCGCCTCTCTTCGTTTACTTCACTGACTGTTTAAATCGATCATGTCCATTCGCATGTTGATTCCTCTGATCACTCGTTTCTGAACGTCTCCCCACTTTCTTGTCTCATCTTTCCTCAGCCTCCTCTCATCCAGGCGATCTTCAGCGGAGACCCTGAGGAAATCCGTATGCTCATATACAAGTCTGAAGACATTAATGCTCTGGTAAGGAAACACAACATTGGCTGAGCCCAAATGCAAACTGTATCACATTTGTCTTTTGCTCAGGGATGTAAAGCAAAACAGGCCTCCCAAATGGAGTTCATAGTCTTAAATATCTTAATCAAAACCTGATTCATGCTTATATTAAATGGTGCATATAAAATATATTTGTGCATTGTGCAGGGCGGTTAGTAAAACATATATATATATTTATATATTAAAAAGAAGATTAAAATGATTTAAAAAAAACATTCAATTATATACAGTACAAAGAGAATGTATTGAGTTTTTGGCTTTGGATCTGTTCTGGAGCAGAGATGGGGAGATGTTGGTGGGACGTAGCGGATGCAGAAATGGTGGAGGACAGGATAGGAAGTGGAGGATGGTAGAACTGGTAGAACCAGAAGGTTGAGCCTCTTAATGCCATGCCAAAGGTCTGTCCTACTGGAATTTGAAAAATTCCCCATTCACCATTTTTGTACTTTGGGGGCCACCCACCTCTTGGGAAAATGGTCAAAATTTAAGTCAATGCCGTTATAAAACTGAAAAATATGAATTGATTATTTTATAATACATTAATTGATTTAGAATTGTTGCTAATGGAGTTGCACTTTGAATGTGAATGATTTATTTTGCATTCAACTCTTAATAGATCAATGGATGTGTTCACATAGACAGTCCTCTGCTAAGTGAACTGATACTTATCACTCAAATCCACTTCCTTCACTAAACAGGAATGATTAGGGGGACCCTGCCCTTTCTTGCTGAAAATGTCTTTCTAGATTGCGATCTAGATGTTTTTGCTTACATTTTGAAAACTATTTTGTCTTCCATCTTATAAGTCTGCTATATTCATTGTAACAGTCCAGTCAGACCCATAATATAAAGCTATTAAATGTAATAATTCATTATAGTGGAGAATTGTAAGTACATATAAGGTACCAGCAGTAAATGAAGTGATCAAAGATATATATATATCGTTGATCTTGTGTGTGTATGTATGTATGTATATACACACACACACACACACACACACACACTCACACACTCATGAATCAATAATCGCAGTAATAGTATGAGCAGCTTCTGGTCAAGCTTGAAACTTCACTGTCTTCCTATTATTGCAAACCTAATCTTTTGCTGCAGGATACAGAGAAGCGCACGCCGCTGCATGCTGCAGCCTTCCTGGGCGATGCCGAGATCACGGAGCTCCTCATCCTCTCTGGTAACCTTAGTCCGGGTTCCTCTCTGTTTCCTCCACATGATCACATTTTTTGGTTGTCCGTCACATACTTTACAATCATATCATACATGATGCTGCGTTTATTACATTCCTACTTCTTTTTTTTTTCTACTGTTCCTATGTATCTTTTACTGTAAAAATCAAAAGCAATCAAATGTTCGTCCCTCTCTCAATACGTGACCTTGACCTGGTAGTAGTACAGTACTATTTAAAGGAGAAAATAGAGCATTTGCTGGGGTCTATTTTTTGATATGTTAGTATATCTACTTTATTTAAGCTACTTTTCATTGTAGTAGTAGTAAAAGTAGTGAGTACACGCACGCACCCTCATCATGGCAAAGACACGGAGAAATGCACACGATGCAGCTTTCAAGTTGAAGGCGACCAGCTGTGATTCCCGGGGGTATAACAAAGTTTTTGCAGCCATTTGACATCAGTGTAAATCGCGCATTTAAGGTGGTGCTCCATGTTGAGTGGGATGAAAGTGACGAGAGTGACAATGAAAACGAGGCTGAGCAAACATCGGATGAAGCAATTCATCCGAGGATGTTCAACTCCGACATCGAATGAGAGGAATTCAGTGTGCAGGAGGGAGAAGATAGTGACCAATGACTTTCTTGGGATACTACTGTTTATTGATTTATTTTTGTTACAAGCCGTGTTAAAGGCATTGTCTTTCGTTAAAGCCTGAGTAAATGTCATTTGTTTCAATGGAAACACCTGCAGCTTATACATGTTCAAAATATATATCTTTTTTTTATTCAGTGGGTGCGGCTTATATTTAGGTGCGCTTAATAGTCCGGAATTTACGGTAAATTAGTAGTAGTTTCGCTTTGTTGAACAAAAATAAATAAGCTTTATTAGATTTTGGATTGCACAGAAAATACACCCTTTGGTGTAGTCATTGAATTTCAGACTGAATTTATAATACTGCTGTAAACAAAATTGTTACCACAATTGTCATGATTGGTTTGTTTGACGATACAAAATACTTAAAAACCCTATCATCTTATATTATATTTACATATTACAAGACTTCAAACCACTTAAACAGACCATCTATAATGTCAGCTGGTTTTATTTTTCACCAGTTCTTCAGTAAAGAAACGGAAAGTGTTTTCCTTTTTTTTTCCCCCACTCGGTATGATATAAATGTTCTTTTTCATTGTTGTTTATTCTTCCTCCTTTCACTGTGCAGGGGCACGGGTCAACGCCAAAGACAATATGTGGCTCACCCCTCTGCATCGTGCTGTGGCATCCAGAAGCGAAGTGAGTGCACACACACCCACACGCATTCACACCCCAAGTGAGTCCACTATTTTTTCTTTCCAAAGCAACAACTCAAGTATCCCTCAGTGGCACACAGGTGTCAATGTCTTCTGGTGTTTACCTGTAAGCACAGTCATCAATTTTCAGTATGACCGCTTTACCTTTTTAACCTGTGTCAAAGCAGTGAGTCACCCACATCACTTATGCTCCCCAAACAGGTCATTCAACATAGCTGGAATAACCGGATGATGAATTTGAGTGGTGTGGCCGAGGTTTTGTGCTTTTCACCTGTATGTTTTTAGTCCAGTGTAAACGTAGTATTAATTCGTATAATTCACACAATTGAAAAGAACAGAGGAATATAACCTCTCTGCGTGATATTTCTTGACCAAAGTCACATAGTTACAAGACATGCTCCTAGCAAAACGGGGGGGCGTTCTTTTCAAATCCGTATTGGGTGTGTGTGTCTATGTAGGTTGAGTTCCAAAGGTCAAAATGTTGACAATTACTGATGACCTCATACTGTTACCTTATTTTACAGTTATTTAAAAAAAATAAGATATGTTCCATGCCCAATGTGAAGGCACTACTAAAAGTGGTCCTACTGCCAAACGGAGAGCTCCCTGTAATTGTCAATCGTCACTATTTGAACACACTCGAGCCGCAAACTATATTTGCATTTATGCTGAGAAATTGTTTTGTTACTGCTTTGATGGATGCTTTCCTGAGCCTTTTGTTTTCAGCATTTTAACTGATCCTGCACTATATCAGCACCCCATCCTGTGATGGCCACATAGATTTTAAATTAAATTAAAGAAAATTGCCAACATTTTACAACTTTGGGCACTGGCCCAATACAACCCGCCACAAATCAGCTCTGTCTGGTGTTTGGAGGCCAAAACGTGAATAAAACATATATTTGCACAAAGATCTAAAAATGGCACGTAAAATGAACGATTTACCTACGCACTATGTCTTTCTCAGGAGGCGGTGAGGGTGTTGATCCGCCACTCGGCCGACGTGAATGCCCGGGACAAGAACTGGCAGACGCCGCTGCATGTCGCCGCAGCTAATAATGCGCTGCGATGTGCCGAGGTCATCATCCCACTGCTGAGCAGCGTCAACGTGTCGGACCGCGGCGGACGCACCGCCCTGCACCACGCTGCTCTCAATGGTCACACCGAGGTACTCACTGCTGGTATCAAGTTATTTGTCAGCAAAATTGTGTATCTCTATTAGGAATATGACATGTGCCACATCCAGTTTGAGGAACTGGATGTGGCCGTAGCGAAGCAGGTGATTATGACAAATCTAGGTCAACGAAAAATTTTAAAAAGTGACTAAGTTGAAGGGAAGACCAGGATTCATGTCCAGCTGCCAAAGAGACAGTCATCGTCACACACACACACACACACACACACACACACACACACACACACACACACACACACACACACACACAAATTCAGAATTACAGGCGGCGGATTTCGGAATCCAAGCTCAATGGGGCGGCTTTTCGATTTTACCACGACCGAGGGTTTTTATGCAACGACTGAGCAAACTGAGTGAACTGTTGTGTTTACAATGCTGTGTGGAAAACATCACCCACACACAAACATCCTCACATTCATCCCTATGCTGACAAATGCGTCGCCCGCTGCACCTGTATTAACATTCACACTTTTATATTCATTTATATCAATGATATAAACCTCTCCTGCACGAAAATGATAATTTCTCAGTGAAATCACGATGTATGAGTAAAATATGCATTTATAAATTATACTGTTTCCTGCTGCAGTGGAAGAGGACTTCCTGCTTGCTTTGCAGTTGCAGGAACGGGTTGGGGGTCCGAGTTTTTATCTTTATGGTTTGAATGCAATTATTGTAAGTCGCTTCGATCAAAAGAATCACCCTGATGAAATGTAATTTAATCTCCACTCTCTCTCCATCTGTCAGATGGTAAACCTCCTCCTCACTAAAGGAGCCAACATCAATGCCTTTGATAAGAAGGATGGGCGGGCACTGCACTGGGCAGCTTTCATGGGTAAGAGACAAACACAGTGCTTGTGCATATCCCACCTCACGCCTTTGCTTGCTCAAAGTAGATCGTTGCAGATGTGCTTGGAAAAATGAATGGGTGGCTCATTGTGAGTAACCCAGAGTGACCCTGAATAGTGAGAGATACAGAGACGGAACAGAATACCCCCGGTGGTGTCGCACATTTCACCGGATCGAACAAAACATGTGTAAAGTACGTACAATGACTATAGCTTATAATGTTTGGTAACTTTTGTACACACAGCGAGGAAAATGTAATTATTAGACACATTGACCCTCAATTACCACGCAGAAACAAATATAGTGAAAGTTCAAGAATGCATATATATATGATAAAACTGTTGTGTATTGTACTTTAGTTGTGCTGATCAACAAAAATATTTGCAACAATATTTAAAATCAATATTTTAAGTAGCAGGGTTTTCGACTTATGATTATTTCTATGTGATTAAGAACAAATCTTTTATTTGTTTATTATTATCTTGGTGTTGTGATTTTTTTTACAGCCAAATTAAGTAATTAATAATGCAAATATATATATATATATTAATTGCTGGGGCAATTTTTCCCTTGGACATTTTGGAGACTACAGGAAAAGAGCCATTTTGTGTTTATACATTTCAAGAGTAAGTTTGTTATATTTATTTTTCTGCCTGTAACATATGGCAGAGAAATTCTTCAGTGTTCATTCTAGTGCATCCATCCGCTGTGTCTGGCATTCCAGCCACGGTTTGTGAAGTGCTCTCTGTTGTGCTCCCTGCAGGTCATTTGGACGTGGTATGTGTGCTGGTGAGTCAGGGGGCAGAAATTAGCTGTAAAGACAAACGGGGATACATTCCCCTCCACACGGCGGCCTCGAGTGGACAAATCGCTGTGGTCAAACATCTCCTCAACTTGGCTGTGGAGGTCAGGACACACCACTGACACGCAAACCACACATACATGTTTGTCGGAAAGTTCTCATTCAATCTGAAACTGCAATCGATTGATGATAATTGATGAATATACATCCTGGCCCCAAAGGGACACACAGCCATTCAGTGCCTCATGCTTCCTCAACAGCAACTTATTTTGAAATAACTGGAAGGCAGTGCACCACTTTTCATAACGACATAACGAAGGGGCTGGTGTTTCCTCTGAAAACAGATTGACGAGCCCAATGGCTTTGGGAACACGGCGCTTCACGTGGCCTGTTTTAATGGCCAGGACGCCGTGGTGAGCGAGCTGATCGATTATGGTGCCAACGTCAGCCAGCCTAACAACAAGGGCTTCACCCCGCTACACTTTGCTGCCGCCTCCACACACGGAGCGTTATGCTTGGAGTTCCTGGTCAACAACGGGGCCGACATCAATGTGCAGGTACGCCGTCCCAAGTCCAACACTTTGATCTACTGTAGATATATTGATCTTTAAAAGAAAGCCCTCAAAAGGGAGCCATAGTTAATATGCTCTATCAATATCTCAAACAAATGGTTGAATATTGAAGTTCTTTTAGGTAATCTTGTAGCCTTTTGGGCCCTTGGGAGCCTGGTTTTATTGGTTTTGGACTTTTCTCTGGTGCCAACCTCAGATCTACAGCAAACTTTACACAGCTATTATTGATTATGGTGAAGCAAAGTCTTTTCTATGTCACAACCTAAACATTGTCAAAGTAATGTGGGGAATATATAAAGCCTCAAGTATCTCGTATTTGTTCTCCACCTTCTTCAGAGTCGGGATGGAAAGAGTCCTCTTCATATGACAGCGGTTCATGGGCGCTTCACTCGTTCCCAGACTCTTATCCAGAATGGTGAGACCTTGTTATGCCGGATCTCCTCATTTCCCACTCATTTGCTCATGTTCCTCTTTTCAATTAAGTGGAATTAAACTCCATTGTTAATCAATGCATTTCATTCAGGTGGGGAGATCGACAGCATGGATAAGGACAGTAACACCCCTCTACACATTGCTGCCCGCTATGGTCACGAGCTCCTCATCAACACACTCATCACTAGTGGGGCAGACTGCACAAGGTTCGTTTATTTATTTATTTATTTTTTATTTTTTTTTTCGTCAATGAAGTTATTAGTAAGATGTTGTTCTTTCTTTCCCCAAAGGCGAGGAATCCATGGCATGTTCCCTCTCCATCTGGCGGCTTTGAATGCTCACTCCGACTGCTGCCGGAAGCTGCTGTCCTCAGGTAGCAACCAAAGTCAATCATGATTTAGGTTCAATGTTACTGCAAACCGCGGGGTGTTGGTCAAGCAATGATTCTAGAACCTTCGGATTTTGCAGGGCTGTCATGTTGTCTGTCTTCATATGTAGTCTATGGTTGAAACCATCAAGCTCAGCCAACGTGAGCCCAAATGATAATTGTGGTTCTGTTGTCCAAACACAGCTTTGTCCTCATTATAAACCTCAGTCAGTGCTGCCAGGCTTTATATATGTACATTATTATGCTCTATGTTTTAATATTAAGAATGCACAAAGTGCTTAAAAATCAAGATTTAAAATATCTCTTCCACAACTGAAAAAAGTAGCTGTGTAATCCTTTAAGTGTCATTTCCGCCTCCTTCTAGCTTTACCCTTGCACTATCCTGTCCTGTCCCTCTGTTGTTTTGGTCTTTTCACCCCCCTCAAATACTTGAAAGCTTACGAATATCAAAGACAAACACAGTTAGTTAGCTTGGCAAACTTTCATCTCAAACAAACTAAACTAACTCTGGAAAAATAAACATTTTAAATGTTTTTTTAGTATTATTGAGTTTTTAATATAATGAATCAGCATTTTCACCTCGTGCATACTGGCCAGGTTCTTTGCTGAGACGGGGATCATCTTCCAATGTCATTTTTCACGGGGGTTTAGTCCCTGTTTTTTTTCTCTCGCTCCCATTGAGGAATTCCTCTGCAAGCACACATTCAACTTGAGCCAAATTCAAGTCACAATGTTCCAGAAACAGACAAGGCCTCACTAAGTCTAATTACTGATGGGGCCGCTCTGCCTCTCCCTCTGCAAGAGTGTATTCTTCTGAATCCTCCTATTAGAGGAGGGGCATTGGGAGTTAATGTCCCGTTTACATCTGAAAGGTTTCCTTGTTACTTTTGGCAATGAAAAAAATATGCCTGTCCAAGCCATGTGTTTTGTTATGTCCCGAAAGTCTTTTCCAATTCAGAAGAGGCCTACTATATGGAACAAATCTTAGGTCTGAGTTGGGTAATGGCCTCAGGGCTTTCTGGCTCCAGATCTCTTTTGACGATTCAACGAGGCCCTGGCACTTGTGTCTGGAGGCATGGAGCAGGATGAAACCGGGCTCCTCATGTGGCTCTGCTGAGTTGCTGTCGTGAACAACAAAGGAGTTATTTACATGTGCTTGAGCCCTGCGCAGCTGCAACGTTGCATCTGGCCTGGACTGTTTGCTGTTGCCTGGGCTTTTGTGTTTGTTATTCATCAAGAGCTAAAAGTCCCTTTTTACACCGCATCGAGAACCGTGTAGTTCAGGCTAATTGTAGAGACAAAAGGATTAAAAAGCAGTGACGCAGGGCAGCGAGTCCGTCATGTCGCTCTGTTGTAATTGTCTCTTGTGTGACTGTGATGTTCCGGTACATTCATCAAGGTGAAACTTTTATCCAGGGAGTTGTACAGATACTACACTAGATACCAATAAAAATGGTATATGCATCCCTCCAATTCAAACAGCCACTCTGAAGCCCCATTCAGCCCAGGCGTAGTTCACTAAGGGAGGGGTCATTTCACATTACTTGTCCTCATCTGGAGCACTTACTTGGGTACCACAATCCCTTTATAATTCCAGAATTCCCCAATTGCTTACTTTCTATACAAGGAGAAGTCACTGCAAAAAAAGATGCTCCCTATAATGTCACCGCATGTCTTAGTATCATCATGTTTTTTTTTGTTTTTTACTGAATTGTATACATTGTCTAATCATGAACGGACACAAGCACAATAGTAATAATATTATAATATTATTTATGAACAAATACTATATAATATGCGTGGAGCTCAAAATGTAGCCCAAAGTGAACTCACTAAGAAAGTTAAAACTTGCAAAACTGCCAGAAAGAACATAAACTGATTTAATACCCTATGGTAAGTTCTTTTTGACTCCACTTCTAAATCACCTTGCAATAAAAACTTTTAATGCATATAAATCCTTTCAACATGCAGATTTTATTGTAAAACAACAAGGGATTAAAGCAATTAATTAAAACATATCTTTATAAATCTAAAAAAAAAAAAGCTAACTGTACCAAATATTACGTCGATAAAACTAAAATGAAAGTTATTATGATATGAACAAATATTTAACACATAAAACCATACTTGTAGAAGAATGAAACTATGTGGTATGACACCCTTGTGATTAAGACTCTAAGGTTTCCTGGAATCCTGGAAAGGTCCCTGCAGCCTTGTTTCTTCTTAGACACGACAATGTCTCAATATGTACTCGCACTTGGATGCTTGCTCTTTGTCAGACTCTTTCTGTCTTACGATGTATTATTATGTTCATCTTTCATCTATCAGTTAACTGTAGCTTACATCTGCAAGTGTTTACCTGTGTTTTGCATTACCAGCATCACCTTCTCTGTCCTCTCTCTCTCTCTCTCTCTCTCTCTCTGTCTCTGTCTCTGTCTCTGTCTCTCTGTCTCTCTGTCTCTCTCTCTCTCTCTGCTGACTGCTGCTCCTCTGTGTTGTGTGGCCTCCCTCGTCAGGCCGGAGGTTAAGCATAATGTGTAACGACTCGGTCCTGTCTGCAGGCTTTCAGATAGACACCCCCGACACTCTGGGTAGGACCTGCCTGCACGCTGCTGCCGCCGGAGGGTGAGCAAAAGTTTATACACACCTGGGAAAGTGACAAAGGTTTCAATGAAAAATATGTTTTTTCAATCACTTTATACTTTATGAACTTAAAACATAAAAAAAACGTTACTAAGAATTCAAAAGTTGAACATCTTCTGCTTAGAGTACATGAAAAAAGATATTATTTTTTAATTGTTATGCATTATTCCTTTTATTTTTACATAGAAGAACTTCCAAGAGTACAGTATAATGCAATTGTGTATAGTCCAAATAGTGTGTAATGTGTGCTCTCTATGTGCAGTAATGTGGAGTGTGTCAAGTTGCTCCTGAGCAGTGGAGGAGAACACAACAGGAGAGACAACTGCGGCAGGTAAGAGGAAAACATTCCATGAGTGGGAGGTTCTGACAAATTTCTCAGTGGAGCTAATTGTTGTAATCTAATTTGAGGTAACCCGTTCAATACACAAATACCCCCAAAAACAAATACCATAAAACAAGAAGAGAGACCTGCTTTTTTTCAGAAAACATGTTTCATTGAGCCAGTCAGATTTATCCCACACGTTAAACTTCTTTGAATTATTGGCCCGATGTTGATCAATTTACAACTGCTTTATCTTTATATACCACCGAAGTCAAAACTAAATTAACATGTTACTGCTCAATTGATTACGGTATTCACATAATATGAGAAAGCTTTGAAAATGTTAATTTGTTGTATCTTGTATTCAGCGGATTAATGTCAAAGGCAGCTGCATGAATGAGGCAGAGCAGACTCTTATTCATGTGTGAAATGGGTGTAGGTGCATGTGGGTGTGTGTGTCACATTGTTTGGGTAATTATATACTCAAATGCTTAATTTTCTTTAATGGTCAGTAGGACTTGACATACTGGTTTAAAACACACCTTTTAGTCTGGATTGATAATGATTTTGATAAGATCATAACATAATTGGGGTTTTGTAGTGTTTGGACAGGTTCATGTTTTTAATGCGATAACATTTTGCTCACTCAGGACTCCACTTCACTATGCGGCGGCCAGCCGTCACTATCAATGTTTGGAGACGCTGGTGGCTTGCGGCACAGCCATCAATGCCACTGACCAGTGGGGGCGCTCTGCCCTGCACTACGCTGCTGCCTCGGACCTGGATAGGAGGTGAGGGGTATTCATATTCTTCTGCAAATGTGTCAGATGTCAATGTGAAAACAAGTGAGGAAACTACATAGAAGGATCAAATGACTATTCATTAGTAACCATAACTTTACTGCTCTGGTTCACTCTCGCCGCTTCCATTGTGTGTTTTTGGACAAAACACACAATGTTTTGTTTCCAAAGAAACTGCTGTGCCCTACCTATTCGTCATATAATCGTATATAACCATACAGACTCTGTGAGACACAGCTGGTGAACATAGTGCTGCATATACTATAGCAGCTGAAGGTCCTGATGTTTCTCTCAGTTGGTGTAGGAAACCAGAGATCACTCATTATAATAATAATAAATACAATGTTACTCTTGCTATGTTTGCCATACCTTTAAAAGTAATGATAAAAAAATAATTACAGGTATAAGTATCAATACAATGTAAAAAGAATACATTACAAGCAGAAGTGCTGCATTAAAACCTTAAGTAAAAATACAAAATAAAAGTACTACGCATTCCTGCATAAGTAACCCGTCATAGCTGCTTCAGGTGGAGATAGTTTAAATTACTTCATGTACATGTCAACTAGTTTGTTCCAGTGGTTCACAACCTCTGGGGCTGTCCCCTCAGGGTCACATTATCAACCTGAGCGGTCAGGAGATGATAAATAAAACAATATAGGAGCCCAACTGCTTTTTTAAAGGGGTGATTCACCGAAAATGTAGGCAGCCATTTATTTAATCATTCAATCCTGTGTACCGTAATATAAAATAATAACAATGCTTCACGTACTTGATCTTGCAAAGGACAGAACGTGCAAATGTGCTCCTCTTGACTCTGTGGAGCTGTTTACTGTCGCTCCATATAAAGACCTGATGGATATATCATGGATATCGCTGTTTCCATGGTAACCGGAGGTAGTATTCCCATAGTTATTTGTTGGCATAAAAAGACGCTGTTGTTTGAATTTGTTAATACTTTTATCCCCCCCACTGTCTCCACAGGCGTCGTGTTGCTCTGGAGCCAGAGAGTGAAGGAGTTCAGGCAGAGAGAGAGAAAGAGGCTGGACTGTAAGTCCACACTGAACCAAACCCAGCAATACATAATGATGTTAAATATTCTCTGATCAGATACACAACACAACCAAAGTTCGGTTTCCTAGGTGTCTGGGTCACCACAAATAATCCATGAATCAAGTCACACATACACATACAGTGCAGAGTGATATCATAACGTTACACTTTACCACAGTGACACCTTGAAATCATCATGTTGTGTCAACACATGACTGGTATGTTGTGTTTGTGTTCCAGATGTTTAGAGTTTCTGCTTCAGAGTGGAGCAATGGCCTCGCTTAAAGACAAACAGAGCTACAGTCCCGTCCACTACGCCGCCGCCTACGGACACAGGCACTGTCTGGAACTGGTCAGTTTGCTTGCCGAGGCCTGTGAGATGTTAATGCCACATGACAAGGAAATGTGTGTGTCTGAGAAGTGTGTGTTGTTGGACAGTGACTGCAGGCATTTTTCTACATCTGCTCTGTTATTGTTGATCAAAGGTTTGATGAGTTTTCAATCTTTAGAAGCCCCATAACCTGCAGAGATTAGATTTTTAATCATTCTGATGTTTTCGAGTCACATTTGATGTAAATTGTAAATCTAAATTTGCTCTCGTCCTCCATTTTTTCATCTCATCTTGTTCTCTTCTGGCTAAAATCTTCCTCCCCACAAATTCTATCTTCCCTAGTTTTTTTCTTTATTTTGCCAAGGGTGTAGTGGACATGCATGCATACAGCAGGTCTAACACATAAATTGATAGGCTGCATCTTTACTAATTAGGAAATATATGTTGCCACTGCATTTTCCAAGTTAAATATGAGCAACAGTTAAATAAAAGTTAAGTAAACTTAAGTAAACTATGATGAATTATAAAAAGCTGTATACAGCACGTCTGAGTGTCCTTTACAACCCATAATGCTTTGTTATGTGTGTATTTTTAATATGAAGTATTTTAAGTATCAGATTCAGTAAACACAGAGCTGTTGCTCAGAGTATTTTCATAGTTCTACTTAGAGCTGTAGTTATCTGGAAACAGTTGCAGTCTGTTGTCACTGTGTTGACTGTGATTTGGGTTTTTAAAATGTAAAATATATATTAAAGATTGCCTCTAGGGTCAGATATGGTAGATAGTTAATGTGCTTTGTTGTGGCCTGCAGCTGCTGGACAGAGATGACAGTCACCATGATGACCCTGAATCTCCAAGCGCCAGGAGCCCTCTGCACCTTGCGGCGAGTCAAAGCAAAACACTTCCTAATTGTATAACATTCATATCCAAGAATATTTGATGGAAAAACTCCATGTAAACATCAAATTGCGCTCCATCATTTGTGAGATAAAAGATCAATATATTGCCCTTAACATCACAAAGAAGAAACCTGACCACCTTGTGTTGGATGGAAGTCAATTTTCAAAATGTTTTAATGCAAGTGTTATTTGTTAAAGAGCACCTGTCTGTGTCTACAGGCGTACCATGGCCACGCTCAGGCCCTTGAGGTGTTGTTGCAAGGGGAGAGGGAGGTGGACCAGGGGGACGAGGTGGGGAGGACCCCCCTGGCCCTGGCTGCCCTACGTGGCCACACTGACTGTGTTCACACCCTCCTCAGCCAAGGGGCTATGCCCCGCACCACCGACACGCAGTATGGACGCACCCCCGTACACCTCGCAGGTAGACTCGGGTTCCATTTAATGTTCCTTAAACTATTTACATCTTCAACATTTTCCAGGCCAAAGACGGATGGAGAGATGGAGCAGGGACACTCTACTATGTACTGTAGTGTGTACAATTGTGTTTTATTTTAAACTGGGCTGAGTGCCAACAATATGTTGGATTCTTGTTAATGTGTATTTAAAGACGTTTAGATTCCTGGCAAAAAAAAAAATTCGCGGGGGGGTTTGGGGGAAAGTAAAACCAACTCCTCATAGCCAATCCCATCAGAGATGGCACATCCTGATTTGCACAAAGTCAGAACACTCAAAAAACTAAGCACTAAATATGAGATTTACATCCTAGGGCTGTAACAGCAGTTAAAGCAATCAGTCAGTCAAATTGTATTTGTGGAGACCACTTTCACACTTAACAATTTGCCTCATAGGGCTTCACAATGTGTACAGACTGCGACATCCTCTGCCTTTAACCCTCAAAAGTCTGAGGACTGCCAAACTGCCAATTTCCCTTTTACAGGGAGAGGAAACCTCATGGAGAGCCCCATGTGAGGGGCGCAAGTGCAATAAATGCAGCGTGAACAGGGCACATTTTACAGTATTTATGAGAGAGAGTTTGAGTGAGTGAGCGTACCTAAGGGACTGAGGCCCCTCTAAATATAAGCTTTATCAAAGTTTAAGGTTTAACTCAAATTGGAGAGAGGGTGTCTCTACAGAGCTGTTTCCACAGAAGAGTGCCCTGGTTTTTGAAAGCTCTGTACTCCCACTGCACTGTTAAGAGTTCCTGGGAACCGCAAGTAAACCTGAATTTTGAAAGTGAAGTGATTTATTGGGATAGTACGGTACTATCAGCTCTCTGAGATGTGATGGGGCCTGATCATTGAGTGCTTTGTAAGAGAGGAGGAGGATTTTAAATTATATTCTGGATTTTACAGGGAAAGAAGAGACGCTGAGAGAGTATTATGATTTCTCTTTTTCTTCAGTACTCGTGCAGCTGCTTTTTGGATTGGCTTATTTGAACATCCAGAAAATAAGGAATCACAGTAGTCCAGTCTAGAAGTAATACATGCAAGGACTAGTTTTTCAGCATCACTATTAAGACAGGGCCTTTCTGATTTTTACAATGCTGCTCAGGTGGGAAAAAGGCTTTTCTAGAAAATTGTTTTTAATGTGTGAATCAAAGTACGTGTCAAAAATAACTCCTTGGTTCCTTACAGTGGAACTGGAAGTGAAGCAATACAGAGTTACCATATGATCTATATCTACCATATGACACAATGGCTTCATTTTTTTCTGAATTTAGGAGTTCAAAATATTATATAATTATAAACGTCCGGAGTTGTAAAAATCACGAATGGGTCATCGTGTGGAGAGTAATCATTCCGTTTACTGTCTTGACCTGACCTCAGACTATGAGCAAACATCCCTGACACTCTGCTCTTGTTTCTGGCCCCCTGCAGTGATGAACGGTCACACCACGTGTGTGCGCCTCCTGCTGGACGAATCAGACGGCGGGGATCTTGTAGATGCAGCTGACTCTCAGGGACAGTCAGTGATCATCTCTTCTTTTTTTCCACCTGTGTCCCCCACACTCCGTGATTTTTGCCTAACTCACAAACCGCCTCGTCCTCGTCTGCAGGACTCCTCTGATGCTGGCGGTGGCTGGAGGCCATGTCGACGCCGTGTCGCTGCTGCTGGAGAGGGAAGCCAACGTCAACATGGCCGATAAACACGGCCTCACTGCGCTGCACCTCGGGGTGAGCTCCGAACTGTAAAAGGCTGTGAAAAGGCGTTTGGGTGTAATTTAGCTCCTTATACCCGTTTTATATTTAAAGGAACTTGTAAAAGTGTTTATGGATGGGACTGCACAACCTTTGGCGCTTAAACATAAGGAAAAGAGAGTTCAGGCATGGGACAGCAACTTTAGAAGGGGCTGTTGAAAATCAGCATTAAATCTTTGTGTCATAATTCAACAGTGGTTGATAACGTACAGTTGACTTAGTAGTCATAGTTCATAGGCTGAATGTTAATTGTATACTGTAGCTCATATTCGCAAAACTTGCTTCCTGTGACTACGTCATGCCGCTCTTCTCTGTGCAGCTGCTGTGTGGTCAGGAGGAGTGTATCCAGTGTCTGCTGGAGCAGGAGGCCTCCGTCTTACTGGGAGACGCTCAGGGCCGCACCGCCATCCACCTGGCGGCGGCCCGTGGCCACGCCTCCTGGCTGAGCGAGCTGCTGTGCATCGCCTGCTCCGAGCCGCCGTCCCTGCCGCCGCTGAGAGACCATAGTGGATACACGCCCCTGCACTGGGCCTGCTACTACGGTCAGTGTTACCCCACGCCCTGACACACGGTCACACTGACGCACCCTCGCCTCTGTGACTGCTTTTTATCTGTTCCCGGAACTTGCATGTCCCGCTGACATGGGTCAAAGTGTAACTCTCTGTGCCTGTGTGCGTTTGTAGGTCAGGAAGGTTGTGTCGAGGTGCTGCTGGAGCAGAAAGGCTGTCGCTGTATCGATGGGAACCCCTTCACCCCTCTGCACTGTGCCGTGTAAGCCACGCACACTGTACACGAAGAGTGTAGACCGGACAGTAGCAACACACTTCATCAATGTGGCTCTTCAGACGCCAGTCATTGACGTTTTTGTGTGTTAAAACCAACAGGGTCAATGATCACGAGTCCTGTGCATCTCTGCTGCTGGAGGCCATGGGATCAGACATCGCTGGCTGCAAGGACGCTAAGGACAGGTGAGACACGAGTGCCAGTTGATGTTTGGAATGCCACACTGCAGTTGCCGTTCTGCTCCATCTTTCCTTCCCTCCCTCTCCTGCAGGACTCCTCTTCATGCCGCTGCATTCGCGGGCCATGTTGACTGTGTCCAGCTGCTTCTTTTACACGAAGTGCCCGTCGACGATGTGGACCAATCAGGTCGCACGTCCCTGATGATGGCGGCTGAGAAGGGCAGAGTCGGGGTTCTGGGTACGGATTTTCCTTGTCTGATTATGTATTATGTGGTTTTATCACATTTAGCAGGATTTTTGAGCACTTCGGATGATTTATTTATCTGCGTTCTTTTTCGCGTTCCAGAGGTGCTGTTGACCAGCACCAGCACCAACCTCAGTATGACAGACAAGGATGGAAACACAGCTTTGCACCTGTCCTGCTGTAATGTAAGTGCCTAGATGGAGTCTTTGTATGTTGTTTGCAGGTTGCCCAAAGATCCAGACATTGTTTTGAATGGTACTTTTTGGCTTTTCACTCCAACATGTAACAGGTTTTATGAATCCTTCCAAATATTTCCTGATAACATCAATTGATCATTAAATCAACTTATAAATCAGTATTAAAATGACGATAATCTTTTAGTGAGTAACATTACCAACTACAGCAGGCAATAAATACAATACATTTTATTTTGAGATACACTCATTGCGACTTTCAGGCCTCTCTCGACCTTTGACTTATTATGACCCGTTGTCATCTCCTTGCAGGGAAAGGAAGAGTGTGTGTTGTTGATCCTGGAGAAACTGTCTGACATTGCACTCATAAATTCCACCAATGCAGCGCTGCAGACGTGAGTATCTGAATCCCGTGTCCTTGACAAAAATGACTTTGGTGCATTAGAAATGGTCCACATAGAGAAAGCATGCATTGTGTGTTACCTTTTCTCTTTACAAAATTATCGTTCACATTCAGAGAGGTGTGCAAGTTAAAGGAAAACCCTGGAAATCCTTTATTTTTTCACAATTGGTCGAATTACGTGATTGTTAGAAGGAATCGGCCGAAGGAACGACACAGAACAATGATACCTCGTAAAAATGTTGTTTTGTTTTTTTTCTTTCTTTTTCCACCGTCAGTCCTCTCCACCTGGCAGCTCGCAGCGGTCTGAAGAAGGCCGTCCAGGAGCTGCTGAACCGAGGAGCCAACGTTCAGACGGTGGATAAAAATGGTACGATGATCCCTGTCTCACTGTAAGCTCTAGCTGCATGTCATTGTCTGTGGTTCGCAGCCTAAGTGTTTTCCTTTCTGTTTTAGTTGTTTTTAGTTGTGGGCACTGCGAATGGGTGAATGAAAGACTGAATACATTGAGGGTTCCCACTGGTTGTAAACACAGGAGGATTTTTGCAAGTTGGATTTTTCTTGCTTTTCGCAGCTGTCCCATGAATGGCAGTTCTCCGCAACCACTTTAGAAATGTGTGCGGGCCTTTTCATCTGAGTATTTTAAAACAACGCTCCTGATCAAACATGGTCATACTCACTAAACCGCTCAAATGTATCCTCATTTCGACTGTGGGAATCCTTATTCAGACTGTCCGCGCTTGTCAATGTTTCTTTGTTTGCCATGTGATGATGTCATGTCATTAGACTTTCAACAGTCCAACTGAAATGACTGTTTTTTTATGTTTTATGATGATTTACATCTTACATTGCTGGTGATTCTCTACTTTGAATCATTTTAAACTACTAAAAGGTGTGTGTGTGTGTGTGTGTGAATGTGACTGAATGTGACTGCACGTGGGGATTTCAGTTGGACTTTATTTGTTCGGTAGTGATGGAACTCTAGCTGCGGTTGCCTCCCGTCTGTCAGCTGGCTGGACACTAATGGAATGCTGCTTCGCCCCCCCCCCCCCCCCCCCCCGTCTCTTGCTCCTGTTTCCGTTTGCCTTCCCTGCTTACTCCACGTCCACGTCTCGTCCTCCTCCTCCTCCTTTTCCTCTCGCCCTCCTCCCTCTTTTTCTTTTTTTTCTCTCTCTCTTTCTCTCTACCTCAGGTCTGACTCCTGCTCTGGCTTGTGCTCCTAGCAGAGAGGTGGCTGACTGTCTGGCTCTGATTCTGGCTACCATGATGCCTTTCTGCTCCCCTTGCAGCTCCGGGGCTCCCTCCCCAGGCTCCCTGCTGAGGCAGCTGCCCCATCAGGGGGCGAAAGGCCCGGTCACCGGCCGTCGGGGGCCACGCAGTCCCAGGAACCCCTCTGGACCCTCCAGTGAGGGAACCACAGAGAACGACTCGGAGGACTCGGAAACCTTCTGACCCCTGCGGACCGACTCTCTACCCTTCTACCTCGGAATGTGCACCTGAACTTTTTTCCATCCTGCCTCCTCCCACGGATAAAGTTGCAGTGATTTTAACCGGGCAAAGTGCACTCTTCACGGAGAAGCGTAGAGATTCGGTGGTGACATTACATGGATGTTTGCGGTTATGGAGCAATTTTCAATATTAAATAACCAAATAAATAAAATAATCACATTAATAAACAGTAAGCAGTAAATTATGAAAATAAATTAAAGACATTGGAAAAAAATTGAAGTAAGAATTTAAACTCAATATTACAATATATGAATCATTTCTATTTTGGAGTTTTATATTTAATACATGGTTGTTATTGTTAAAAAAAAAGCATTATGGAGCATCATAACTACTAATAAGATTTCCTGCTTTAACAGAGAGTCAGAAGCATCAGTAACAAAATCTTCAGATTAATGCAGAATAAAAACTACAATATTTCTCTTTGATTACAGATACGTCTAATCTGTACATGGATAAACACCATGTATTATTTACATTATTTGTCCATATGATTGCTTTTACTTATTTAATATTGAAGGTCTGTGGCTCCACACTGCATTGTCTATTATCCTCTGCTCTTAATGTGGGGACATGTACAGAATCGTCCTTCTCAGATACCAGGCTGGAGGACCCACTGCATTTTTCTTAGTGATCTTTTCCACAAAAAAAAAAAAAAAAAAAAAAAAAAAGGATTGGAGCAGCTCCACGGCTCCAGACAGTCCAATGCAGCCGAAAAGTCGCTCCATGAAACTTTACAGTTGAAGAAAAGTTTGGTCAGGACCAGTTCTGGGTCTCTGGGTCTGCATGCTTGTGTTAACTTACAACCACGGTTTGATCTTTTCTACTCACGGGTGCTTAAATCCAAATGGACCTCGGTACTCTGTCTCTGAATGGTTCAGCAACTTGCGTACGAGACTTGTCTTAATTTTTTTTTTTTTTTAAATAAGCCATTTTAACTGTATAATATGAAGTAGACCATTAGGAAAGCTAAATGTTACTTTGACCTTTTTATGAACCCTCTGGCTTGTTGTTGCACCAAATATTTAACTTCAACACATGAATAATTAGTATCGAAAGGTTCACACAGCAGAGCCTGGTTTGAATTGTTAACACATGAAGCACAAATTTGAATTTTGCTGTTTGACTTTGAGGCCAGACTGTGAAGTACATAGTCTCCATGCTATGTTTAGTGCTTCAGCCCATCAGGTAAGAGGATTTCACACTGGGCACATCTCAGTTCCCTTCACTATGTTCACAGCTGCCCTTGTTTGCATCTTTTTCACATGTGTTTCATTTTAGTTCATAATTTCTGATTTAAATGTGGTTTGTTTATTGAGGATTATTTAAATGTACTCAACCGTTTCGGTTTTGTGTGGGTCCAGAAAAATCAGGGGGATATAGGATTTTCTTTGAGATGTGGCAGGGCATTGGCCTTGGTGGCATTCCCTTCATGAGAAACCTTCTAGTTTTTTTTATTATTCGCCTTTCAAAGCAGGGTAAACCACAGCAAATGATACTTGTCGTACACCTCTTTTTCAAGCGTTTTAAATATGTCAATCGGGTCAGTTCGCATCTAGAGGGTGGCATTAAACGTAGAACAAAGCTGATTTCCGTCAGCTGCTGGGTCAGAAGCCAGGATTGATCAGATGAGTTAGCTAGGATGTTGTTTCTGTGACTGAAATACGAGTTGAATTAAGACTTATGCATTTTATCCAGTCGCCTGAAGAGGCCTCCTGCACAGTTTTTAACCCTTTATTTATCCCTACCTGGTGTGCATGGCTTCACACAACCAGGGTAGCCGACACCTGGGCACCTCTAACTGTCGAATCATACAAGCCCAGATTCTTTCTGAAGACCAAATTCCTGCGATGACAAAAAGCTCAGTTCATTGTGATATATATTGTCTAATACATGATGGTACCAATACTGCCAGCACTTAAATGCAGGGTCTTGACCACTTTCCCTCCCTCTGTCTACCTACCAGCTATGTGCCATTGTCTCAAATGTGTCCAGTGCCTTGATGTCAATTACTTTTTTAAATGTTTTCTTTCTATGCCCAGGGTTGGGAGGGTTACTTTAAAAGAGCAATCCAGTACAGTTACTAGTTACCTGTTAAAAATGTAATTGGTAACCTAACCCAAGTATCACAATATTAAAGTGATTGATGATGATTACTTTTATTTACTTTTGGATTACCTCAATACCAAATATGCAAATAAAGACAAGAGATGTTGTGCCAAAAACCCTTGCTGGTACATATCTTGCTATTATCACTCGAAACATGATTCTTCCTAAAAAAAATCTGAAAAAAATTGGTTGGTTCTAAACTTAAGCACAGAGCAGGCAAAATAATGCAGAGGATAGCAAGCATATTAGACATAACATAACACTTGAATAGCAGTTATTCACGCTTGAATAACATTCACTCAAATAATTGTTATCTCTTTGTTAACTCAAGTAAACCAGAACACATCAATGACAGAGTAAGCTTTTCATTGTGGAAACATGTAAATGGTATTTGATTCCAGTCAACTAATTTGTGCATATTTTTTTGGCCTTAAAGAGTCATTCTGAAGCTCCTGTGTTCTAAGATTGGTGACAAAGAATATGTACAATCCATCAATGTCTTGACAGTGCAATTAATATGAATGGTGTTTTAATTGGGAGCATGTAAACCCTAACCCTGGGGTTTGTGTAGGCCTCATTATGTTTGAGGGGCATCCAGGCCTGTGTGTGACACAAACAACTACAGGTGATAATTTAGTTGATTTCAACAATTGAACAGTATTTCCAGACATGTGCAACAGGAGAATGTTTGATCTTTTGAGCCAAAACTACATATTTTAACTGCCGTCAGTTAAAGTGGCAAAATGTATACCGTTGACAAAAGGTTTATTTTTAAAGAATTATCTTATTACAAGTTTTGAATGAATGAACATCATGACCAAACGTATTCAGGTGACAGAGTGAGTTTTGGAGTCATATGTTAAAAGCATTTGTCAAAGGTTTGTTATTTTTAAGTCCAAAGCAAATCCTCAAACATAAAACAGACAACCATCTGACCACATGATTCATTGACTGTTGTTGGTCCAAGAAATATCCTTTCAAATCCAACACAGATATTATCCTGCAAGGTCTTATCCTAATTTAATTTATCAATGTCAACTGTTTTTGGACCTGATTTTACTTTATGTTTAGAAAATGTTCAGTTTGGTTTTCAAAAAAGTACAACAAAATAAAATAATATATTATATATATATTTTTTTCTTTTAGCTAAATGTAATTTACACAATTCTGAATTCAGTAAATTTACACCACAATCGTTTTATATTTCAACATGAATCCAGACAATCCATCAAAACTATTCTCTCCAAAACATAAAGCATAAAAGAACCTTATGTCCCTCCTTTGATGTATTTGTTTAATTTATTGGTTGCGCTCTGGTTATATAACTGATTGATACGTTTCCTATGGCATTCACCACTTTTGTATTGTCACTTTGTTACCAATAAATACATTAAAAGAAAAAAAATGAGGCGGTCCAAGATGGCGGCGAGGCAGGCGCGAAACTTCTAGCCCCTCTAATACTGACAACACGCCTGACTTGGAGCTGGAAAGTGCTTCTTTGGGTACTCTATGAACTCGGTAATCAGTAGTACGGAATCAGTAATGGCAATACAAATAAAGATCGGTCAGAAAACTCCACAACAACCGACTCAATGGACCTCCACATCAATGCTCGATAAACTTGAAGGGGACCGGGGTTGGGGACAGCGACTAAGCGGGCACCGCTTTCCCGAATTCCCGGTGATCAGGAAAAAACAGACCGGCTGAGCAAAATGAACAAAGCAGTGTATTTCAGCTTGAGTAAATGGCGAGTGCCATCAACATTCTCTGATCTGGAAAAACAACACAATAGACTTTTTATCTGCTGAGGTGATGCTGAAGTTGATCGCAGTCTAAAAACACAGCAGGTGGAATGCCGTGCGGGTGGAATCTGAGGCTAATGGGGCTCTCTGAGGTGGACGCGTGAATAAATGAGTTACTAAATAACTGAACATAAAACCTGTGAACATACTGTATGCCTCAGATAAGCTTTCGTACTTGCCGTATTTTCGTAGTGGAACTAGTGTTCTTTGTTCCTGTGGGGGGGTTGATTGTGTTGTTGCACACATGCAGTACCATGCGGGGAAGAGTACCTGTTAATGTTTAAAGATACGGCTGTATGTTGATGAAGATTAAGACTACATGAAGAATGGTTAAGCCTCAAGTTTTTCTTTTTTCCTATTCTTGACTTAACGCTGCCACTGAGGTATGTGGTTATTCTATGTTTTAATTATGTTAATTAGATATGGAACGGAGTTCATGTGATAACAGCGCTCACCTTTTCATGGACTGTATGCCAGCTATATTTCTTATGAGATTTTTATCATTATTCGCTATAAGAGTGTTCTGTCAAACTAATTGGTTGTTTTGTATTTTTATTTTAATCAAGTTATCATGGCATGGGTGTGCAGACAACATGCTCCCAATTTCCACTGGAGGGCAGTCACAATGGTGTTTGGAATGTCGAGAAAACATTTTAGTTCCTGAAAGGAAACCACGTGCGCATTACAGAAGACGTCACTCCTGCTGCCCGGGAAAGAAGACCCCAGCTTTTCCCTTCTGCAGGAGCAGTAAGTATATGTCAGCCTTAATGCTGCTGTTATCTGTCATTAATGTGAACTTTATGATTGTCATGTGATTTTTTGTTATTTTAGACTTTCAGCAAGCCGGTGACCAAAATATTAGGAATCAAACTGCCTTTCTGATTGTACAAGAAGGAAGTATTAACTGTACTGTGTGGTTTTCAGGAACTATTGTACTATTCGACTTTAAACTGCGATTGTACAATATGTCAGTTAAAGAGACATTTGAAAATTGGAGTCAAGTCTGACATATTTTATTTTCTCCCAAGTGGAATCAATCCTGCGACCACCTCTCATCCTCACTGCTTTACAAGGTGAGCTAACTTCACATACTATACCCAACCTAACCTAACCTAACTATACTATATAGATTTCAAGACCTATTGTGCTATTTTACTTTACATTGAAATCTTACAGTACAAAAAAAGCATTCTGTATTTTTTTCTAATCATTTTTGATATATTTTCAATTGTTTTATATTTGAATTCATTTGACATTTTGTATGTTTTTTTTTAAATGTTTGGATTACATACTATAAAAAGAAATGTTGCTGGACACCAGGCAGCTGCCTGTGTGGTTTCACTGTCTCTTGGTCCCCGTTGGTCGGTTTCTTTGTGATTGGTTGGTTCTGAGAGTCCATTGCTTGGATACTTCCGCTGTTATTGCTTGGTGAGGAGCTCTCTGCTGTTCCCGTGTTTAGGGGACTGTTTAGGGGCCGCTCCAACCGCAACTGGAGGGTCTCTGGTGAAGAGCAAGGTCTTAAGAATTAGTGTTGACAACGGACACAGCCCAAGCCGCCTGTGGTGGCTCGTTTCAACCATCGGGATGTTGGTTTTTTTTTTTTGTGTTATCCACACTCTGCACCGGCCCTCAGCTGATGCAAAAGTGCTAACAAAGACACAATGTATGAATATTTAAATAACCTGATCAGATGTGCACATCAGCCTTCTATTTTCAAGTGAAAATGAAAGTGCACCACCTGCTGGTCTCATTTCAGAATTACTCCTTTTTTACTTCCTTTTTCGTTAAACTAAAGGATTTTGTGTGGGTTTAGAATTAAAATTGTTTTTAATAGTCATTATCACGGGCATTAAAGGTTGAGTCTCTTTTGTTAGTTGGGGGTTTCGTCTAGGTCTCCATTGCCACTAGTCTACCTCTCCCCCAATAACATTAACATATTTATAAAAATGCATTGTATGTATTTGCTGGGAGAATGCGTTGCTCATTTTTTGTACTTGTTGCTTGAATTACTTATGTATGTTGTTGTTTTGTACTCAGGTATGTTTAGCTTATTATTTTCTGCTCATAAATAGATGTCTATGTATATGTCTGTATCTGTATTAATAAGAGGGTTAAATGATACTATGTCTTATTAGACTTGAGTCCCACTTGCTTTGATTAGCAGCTGGATAAAGGTCAAAGGGACGGCTGCTGAATCTTTGAAGCACCCTCGGGGAAAATGACAAGTAGCTCAGGTTTTTCTTCATTTATACCGAGGATGATCTTAAAGTCAACAATAGATAGTCCAGGAAGACTGGAAAGGAAAAAAAAAAAAGACACTTAATTAGATGCCCTGAAGGAGACCGTTCCACATTTAGTGCAGAGGTTGAACTAAATCCTTCAGGAAATCTATTTAGCAACTGCTTCTACATCCCGAGGTTACATTACGATTTCAATCCAATCGAGGACACCCTAGTGTAACCTGTTCTGGTGTTGTACCATAAGGTAATTGAGTCATAGTGTCAAAAGTGTTGAAATTTCGGCGCACTGCTAATACATTAATTTTAGAATGTAATCCTGATGAGTATTGCCCATTTAAAAAAAAAATATATATATAATAATAATCAAATCGTCTGATTATTCTTACACGTGACACCTAGCTGTCCTTAATTCGATGGAAAACATAGTGTAAGGTAGGGAGTTAAAATAGTCATTATTATTTTCAATAATTGATTAATTTTATTTATGTTTTTTTAGATTAATCACTTTTGTATTTAAACCGTCGTGAGGTAGCCACCAAGATGATAAAATGTCCCGATAGGAATTTAAAAAATGAAAAATTTTAATTTTATACCCCCCAAAATTCTCACATTTCGCGGTTTGCAAGGTAAATGCTTTAATTGATAATCAAATGCCTATCATTCAGTTTCAGTGCATCCACATAGTTAATCAGGACTAAAGGGTCTTTGCATGATAACCGTACATTTTCTTTTCACTTCCTCATGCTCTGCCTCATAAACAGAAGATGGTTAGGAAATCTGTGTTAATAATCTTTTAATAGTTACATAATCTCTGTACATTTACAAACTTTAAATTAGACTCACTAGTTGGATGACCAAACTACAACCAATGAGACTGATGGATGTCAGCAAATATTCTTGAAACACTTGGACTATCATGATCTAACAAACCCTATGTACAACATGTCATGAATACAAAGGGCGGGTAATAATGCCACAGTTGAAGAAAGGCTCTGCTTCTATGGAATGATACTGTGTTGTGTTGTATTGTGGTCACGCTTCAGTCGGCACAGTATTATTTACAAAGTCCAATGTGCTTCCAGTGCTCCGGTATGTTTCCGATTCTTGTGCGTAAGAGGTCTGTGAGGAAGCGGGTGTGTGTGTGTGTGTGTGTGTGTGTGTGTGTGTGTGTGTTTCTGCACCTGGACCTACACACACACACACACGACTCAGCAGTTGACGCCCAGGCCTGTCCAGTGGTCCGGCACCATCAGGAAGTATTTGTCCATGGCCTCGCAGAAACGAGCTCTGTACAGCTCCGGTGAAACCACAGTGGGCATCTTCCCTGGAGACACAGCACCACTCGAAATCAGAGGCAAAGGGACAGCAAAAAGCTCCACAGACTCCAGAGCATCAGTGAATCAGGTCAGTGTAAGCTGAGCGGTGTGTAAAGCATTCATAATAATACATGTCAATGTCAACTTTATCATCAGTTCAGTTCTTAGAAAAATCATTTCTTTGTGTATAGGAACAAAATTCAATCGAAGACAGATTCATATTTTGAAGTTAAAATTTAACATTGTATTTGTACCCTACTGTGGGTGTACAACAGTATGAGGAACTGAATTTCCCTGTTGTGTGGGGTAATAAAGGCTTTTCTTCTTTCTTGATTGTCATGTAATCTGAAGAGGTTAAAGGTCACCAACCCACTGTTACATTGAAGGATAGTCTTGACATATATTCTAAGGTTCTGACCAATGACGACAGCCTTGCAATGGATAATTGAAAGAATTTCAGAGATCAGCGAGGCTGCTCTGACCGTGTCTGTATAACACAGGGCCGTCAATTTAACCATAACGTTTACATGTTCGAAATGATTTATAAACACACTTACCCTGACCTCCCAGGATTCCAGTGGATTTGACGACCATTTCAAGTCTCTTGTCCCAGGTAAATGTCCTGATGTAATCTAGAGAATGTTTTGGACATCAAAAATGTAAAGTGGGGAGCAATGCAGCAAGCCAATGAAACTTTATAAACAAGCAAAAAAAGAGTGCTGGCCGGGTTAAGATACGGTAAAAACTACAAAAATAATATTGCTTCCCCTCCCCTCACCTATAATCCCGACCACCAGCTGATCGGTAGCATCGTCCCGCCCCACCAGCAGGGAGTAGTCGATGATGAGGTGGCTGGAGAGGAAGTAGGCGTCGCTGTGTATGGCGGCTCGCAGGATCGCTTTGCAGTGCGAGCGGATGTACAACGGGTTGTCGTGGATCAGCTTCAGGAGGTTTTCGTCCAGCAGAACCACCTCGCAGCTTTCCTTCCCCGAGTCCGTTTTCACGTTACGGTTTCTCAGCGACCCTTTCAGGTCAAACACCTACAGAGGAGACAGGCGTTTTATCTTCTTTTTTTTTAGCTCCCCAAGTACACAAAACCAAAGGAGAAACAGTAGGTTAAGCTAATTTGAAAATAAACAAATGGTAGCGAGTGTCACCTGAGCCATCTTCCGTCCATAGAAAAGATTTTCCATCACAAGCAGGTCCAGTTTCTTCTCCGTGTTGTTCTGGGAGTTCTTGTAACCGATTCGGTAAACACCCAGGATCTTAGCCAGTGCAGTCGGCCGCTGTGGTGTGAAAACAAATGATTTACTCAGCCTCTACAAAAAAAAGCCCAGAGAGAAAGCTTTTCTTTATGATGCGTACCTTCTGCTGTACAGCTCCAGTGATGTATGTGAAGTAGTGAGGTGCAAAGTCAAGGAAAGACTGGACTTCCAGTCTGGGCATCTGTTTCAGGATGAATCGGTCATCTGACACAGGACGCATACACGATTCAGTTAGGATGAGACGGAGTAGTTTCTTTCTTCATTTTACACTTTTAGCTACAAAACTAAATAAATGTGGGAAAAGGTGCTCACCTTCTCCAAAAAAAAAATCGGAGATCAATTACATTTTAGAATGATATAAAACAGAGACATGAATGTGTGGAACTATATCAATTCTTAATCCAAAAATCGGTGTAAATGGTTGAATGAAATGTAATGTAAAGGAACCATGTATACATTTCTGCCAGAGAAAGGTTAAAGCAGTCCGAGAGTATCGAGATGCCCCACGTTAGATAATGACCTTCTGTGGCGTAGAAAACGGCTCCAGATTTTCCTCCGCGAGCCTGCCAGTTGACGCAGTGCGACAGAGAGCGGACGAAATCCTCCTCAGAGCTCTCCATGATCTCCTCGCGCATCTTGTGAAACTCCTCAGCGTAGTAGATCCGGCAGTAAAACTTGGCGTTGGCATCAGAGAACTCTGCAAATTCAACAACAGGCAAAAGGACAGGTTAGGGAGGCCAAAAAAAATCTTAATTTTTGGTCTTGAAACTGCTCTCTGTCATTTGGTGAAATACCTGTCCTTTTTTATGATTTATCTGAGGAGACTTTTTTTTATGACCGGTGTTTGACATATAGTCAAGGATGAGCTTAACTTTAGCTTGATGATGCCGGATTGTATTTGAAATGAACATATTTAGTTATTTGACATTTTTCATTAAATCTAACAGCCTATTCAAGTTTCCCAGGAGGAAGCATTTCAGCTACATACAAGCTATGTTACATTCCACTCAGTCACAACTGTAAAACGAAATAAATATCAAAGAGAAAATACTCACGTAGTTCAATGTGAGGATTCATGCTCTGTTTCTTCTGTTTGTCTGTCAGGTCTGCATCCTCTGCACAAAACGGTTAAAATGAAGCGTTGCACCTTGAGAGGATCTAAAGTTGTGAATGATCTGAAGATTTATCAGTCAGCAATGAGCATGATTTACTGAACGCTGCTGACCAATGAGAGTTTTTATTGGACCAGAACTTACTGAGGGGATCAGCTTCTATGCTGCTGCGGCTCTGCAGAGAGGAAGTGGACTCACTCGGCCTGGCAGGGCTGCTCTTAGCCCGACTCTCCACACTAGTGAGGAGAAAACAGAAAAAAGCTATTTTTAAATATTCAACATAAAAAAAAATATTTTCATTTCAGATGCATATAGTAGTTTATATGTACGTATACACAATTACTGAAGCACGGCTTGTCTTTATTGATTTTTTTGACAAGCAAAAAAGAGGCTGTTACTTAAATACGTGACAAGTGGTAAAACTTAAAAAAAACATTATTAAAGTGATCTGATGAAGATGAAATAAATTCATGTTTCATGTCTCAACAGTTTTAAAATGCACCTCTGAGAGAAATATGCAGCTTTAGCGTTAGCTTTCATTTGTACCATAAACCTTGAACAACTGATAACATCAACATATAAGCAACTTTGACACACATCCAGAAACTGACGACAAAGTGCAGGGTTTCTTATGTTGTATCCCTGAATTTGGTCTTTGTGGAGGAAATATCTGTAAATGCACCACTATGTTCACAGACTGCTCTCTGAGTTCCTGTTCACTCAACACATTTTGCTCATATTTGAAACAATTGACGACCAGTGGGAATCCTGTTACCTGATGACCTGCGGAGTCTCGTCCCCCCCTGCGTTTGATTCCTTGGCCAGATCATCCAGAGCTGTTTTATATTCTTTGCAGCTGGAAAGCAATACGTTACATTCTTTTAAATTGGGACATTCATAGGCATATACATTAAAATTAAAGCACAGTACCACTTCAAACTTTATTATGGGGCTGCCATGATAAATGCCTATCTATGTGTGTTCAGAAGAACAATTACATTAAACTGTCTGGTTGATGGAGACAGTGTGGGCATTATTCTATGCTGATCTGACTTAATATTAAAGCCTTTGAAGGTAGTGTTCATATTGTTAAGCAAAAGGTTTTCTTGGTTGTCATTATATTAGAGACTAGTTGATCCATATTCTGAGTGCTGCCCCAGAATAAAATATAATTATAAAGCAAAATGTAAGGACTAATCTTTTCAATAAGACTACTAAAGTACATGTTTTGAAAAGACAGGGATCTTGGAGATATACTAAAAAGGTTCAACTGTTTTTAAAAGGTATTTTTTTGCTTCCTTCTGTGGTAGATTTGTGTCATCCCAAAATTTGGGTTTATTAATCTCTCGTTCCAGCATGGATTATTTTATTTAACATGATGTCATTTATTTTGTATGATACTGTAACTAAAGATGTGGGCTTCTACTCCATCAGACAATGACTTCACAGTTTGTATGTACCTTGGCTTTACAGAACATGATAAAGAGGGAGACAGTCACCTGAGAGCGAAGGCAATGATAGAACTCGGCTCTTTTTCACACACCGCAATGGGCACCCGCTCATGTTCGTACATCAGGTAGTGCTTGTCCGGCTCACTGTGAACACACATCACAAACGGTTAGCCAGTGGTACTTGTGAGTATTGCATGTAGTGTCATATATTTACTAAGGTGGATGTTTTTTTAGAGCTTCATGTATTTATATGAAGCGACATCACAATGTATGTTGACAAATAAGCAGGTATTAAACCATACGTCCTCAGCTTCTTTTGGTGGGTCTGATGAACAGAGCTATGTGTCTTGACAGAACCACAACACAATGATTAAACACGAACACTTATAAACTCCCTAATGACACTGAGTATAAAGTGTGCTTATGAGATGTAACCCAAATGTACATTTGTCATTGGAAGACATGTCTTGTGTTGGAATCATGCTATTCAAACCCGCTTTTTTGACTCGAAAAAAAATAAAATAATAATAATAATAATAATAATAATAATAATAATAATAATAATAATAATAATAACAATAATAATAATAATTTATTTGTATACCACTTTTCACTTTTGTCGCTCAAGATAAAACTTTACAGAATGCAGCATATAAAATATATCGGAACAAAAGAAACAGCAAAAGAAAAAACGAATATACAATTATAAAAAAGATATATCTATATATGTGTAAAGTTCAAATTCAAGTGGGGTCCTTACACATCTGTACACCGACACAATCTCCACAACCCCGTCCCTGAACAACACCACAGCCGACCCGAAACAAAACAGCCAACATGCGAAAAGGTCGTAAATTTGAGTAGAGGGAATAAGGACATTACTTACAATGGGAAGGGGATGGGGTTGTAGCTGTTCCCAGGGAGAAAGTTAGCCAGGATGGCCTTCATGGTGGATTTCTCCTTCACCTGGCTGTCAGTGGAGCCCAGCAAGTGTCCGTCAAATACATCTGAAAACAAGCATAAGCCTTAATTCCATGCAGCTGAGATAAGATGGAGAGATAAGACAGTTTGAAAGAAAGAATGAGCGCCCTTACCTTCTGGAATGCTGACAGAGTCCGGCTCAGAGAAGGAGGGACCAGGTGTACTCGGTTCAGCTCCCATGTCCCCTGGGGATGGTAGCAGGGAGGAGGAGGAGGAGGGCATCGTGCTGAGGAGACGGTCCTCTGTCAGAGAAAAAAACACATCAAGACACAAATTGCAATCACAATCAGAGTCTGCATCTTTCAAAGAGTAAACCAGGATCAGTTTTGGTGTGGGACGGTAGACTCACCTTTTTCCCCATTCTGTACCACGGGTGAGGGGTTGCGGGGGGACGAATCCAAGGCACTCTAAGAAAGACATTTCGAAAATAAAATCAATACACACGATTGGTTGAACATGTGTGGGTGTTAGGGTAAGTTTACACAACAAATGAGGTTTAAATGAAATAGGTCCACTAATAATAAGCTATTGCATCAAACCAACCTCGATCACTTGGTATTGAAAATTACATCACTGGAAAAACTGACAGTGGTCTAGTTAATGACTGGTTGATGGTTACTGACCTTGCTGTCATCAGTGGCTGTCTGTCTGTGCCTGCCAGGACTGGGGGGGACAGACAGACGCTTCCTGCCTTTCTCCTGCTGGAATAGGTCCTGCAGCCTGAGAGGGAAAGAGGCAACAGATTAAGAAAAGTCAGATGAAACGGCCGGGCGTCCCACAGTCGACTCGCAGACATCACTGGACAGTGGTGATGCTCACCTGCTGTTCCAGGACTGTAACATCTCACACAGGCCCTGTTTCTTCATCACCAGTGACTCCAGAACGATGTGCAGCTGCTGAGGAGAGTCCACACCACACACCTGCAGTCGTGCTTGAAGCTTTTCGATCCAGCTCCGCAGCTCTGCCTCTTCCATCTGTGCACACACACACACACAAATATAGATTTACGCAAATAGACCATGAGCTTGAAAACAAAAGAATTGGACCAAAAGATTAAGGGGCAATGCTGAGGAGAACCTACATCCTTCTGGGCAAAGAGGTCCTCCATCTTTTCCTCTCTCGTCTTACTGAAGGTGTCGGTCTTAAGGGAAGTGAGGCGATCATCTATAGCCAAGTATACATGAGTCACTCTGAAGAGAGAGCAGTGGAAAAAAAAGCAGGCCTAAAAGGTGTGGTACTGTGAGAAGCAAATGACTAAAACCCAAGACAAAAGTGCCATTATTATCTTACAATATTACAGTAGCACTTTATACTCTGTTTTAGCCTCAGAACTGTGCTCAGCGATCTATAATTTCCTTTGATTTAACTTATAACAACTGCCACATACCAAACATTTAAATGATACATTTTTATTGTGATGATTTTATCCGTTATATATGAATACAAATATTTGCCTTCTGGACTGCTCCACCCACGATGTGAGGATATCAACTATGTGAAAAGTATGCTACGATTTTACTCGTTTATTTGTTTAAATTCAGACTGGTGAACTCATTTACTTTAGAGAGAAGTCCTTGAGGTCCTGCTGCAGGTTGGATTTGGAAGGCCCCATGTTCCTGATGAAGATGTTGGGACGAGGAAGACAAATCTCCAGCAACCTCACTGAAGTGTAGCTGAGAGGGAAACACAGTGATTGGTACCTAAGTATTAGCAAATCTTTTCTCTGGGTTTTTCTTTTCTTTTTGAAGACATTTATTTGTGACGCTTTTTTGTGTTGTCACTTTAAGCTTCAACTGCGTAATCATGTCATGTGTGAGGTCATTTCTTACTCAGAGCTTTGCTTTCCTTTTTCTGGGATATTATCATTACTTTATGTATTTTTATTGCCCTGCTTTTGAATACTAGATGTGTAAATGCATGTTTATGTACATATCTATCTCAAATCAACAAAGATGCAAACCAAACAATGTATTCTCCATAAACATTTATAAAATATATATATATGCATTTTTCTTTGCTGTAATTCCTCATTTTATTTTTGTATTGTTCATGTCCAGCTCTCTTTCAATATCAACTCTATTAATAATGGATTAACTGAGAGCTGACCCACCTGAAGGAGGCCACCATCTGGTTGTATGAGAAGTACTGGTGGTAGTCTTTGTGGATAGAGTGTCCACAGGGCTCTGCATTGGCCCTTCTGGTGTATTGGTGGCCGTAGAAGCGAAGCTCCAGGTATTTGGCAAAAGACATAGACCATGAGTCGTTCGACAGAGGCACAACAGGTGTCACCTTAAGAAAAAAAAAGGGGGGTTAACTAAATTCAAATTCCGTAACTCATCTAGAACAGAGGTCTTCAACAGGGGGGTATATGCTTTGGTTGATTAAGACACTATTTTATGTTTTTTTTAACATGAATATATGAACTTGTGTATTAACTGAATAGCATAGTTTTCAATACACAATAACAGGGTAGCTATGTTTATAAATGCCACTAGACTCAGTTTAATAACATCAGTTTTGGGGTCCTTGGTCTGAAAAATGTTGAAGAGCCCTGATCTAGAAGCCGAAATTTTAAGCCCCGAGACTGAATTGTTCTGCTTTTTCTTGCAGTATAATAAAAACAACTATTTTGCGCTGTTACGGTGCATGCTCACTGACTTATAATGGTTTCACTAATTACTGACCTGTTTGCAGATGCGGCACCAGGAATAGTTGAGAATCGTGTGTTGATAACCAGGCACAGGGGACTCCAGCTCCTTTAACACAATCTGCACGCAACCGCTTCCATGCACAAACCGACGAATGTGGTGCACCATGGGAGTCTCGCAGAACATGCTTGGGCACTGATAAGAGGGTCTGAAGAAAATGCATGCACATACATTCACATTTATAAGGCTTAGTGTAACTGAGCTACAGTTACACATTTGATGTTTCACATTCATTGTCAAAGTTTCTCTCTAAACAGGAATCTTACATTTATAATTTTATTTTAAAATGAACTATTACTATCGTCTTACCGAAAGCAATATCGCTCCAAGAATATACCAAGAGAGAGGTCATTCTTGCCGTAAAACTCCATTGTGACAATCCTGTTCAGAACAAAACTAGTGACTACAAACTCATTTAAAAAAAGAGAAATAAAATGTCTTAATTCTATCAGTGTGTGTGAGAAGTTTACCACGGGCTGACACATGGGTTGGGCGCATTGTTTGACTGAGCAGAGGAGCTGCTGAAGAGTACACATAGTCTCTGATGGTTGACTGGGTTGAGACAGTCCAGCTGAGGATGACAAAAAGAAATCAGAATTTAGACGCAGGCTTTGTTTTCTAAAAAATGGAATAACCTCAGATGCAATGAACCCAATTTTTTTTTACAGGGGGTCCCTGTTTTGTTTGTTGCAGTGCACATTCCAGCCATGGGGCAGTAATATGTTACTACTGGAAAGTAAAGCGAGGGCGTACAAAAACTGCTTTGCATTTCATTCATCAGTTTGTCAGAGCGGAATGTTCCCAATAATGAATTCAATCGCCGCTCACCTTAGGGGCCCAGCTCATATCATTCAGTTTATTCTGCCTCTCCTCTTCGCTGTCGGCCCTCACTGGTGGTTTGTGCGGTGCATCCCCTGCCCTGCTGTGACCATTGAGCGGAGCTGCAGTATTGGCAGTGCTGAAGGGGTCGGCGGCCTCCCTCTGCCGGATGCGTCCTCCCTTGGCTCTGTAGTCTGCCAGCATTTTGGCCAGATCCTGGCTGCTGTTCAGCTGCTCTATAATGCAGGTGCTTGTGAGACCGTGGCAGGGCAGGATATGGATTGGCCTAGGTGGGGCGCAACCATTGGTCAGACCCCCAACCAGGGAGTTAGGGGCAGTGTCTTTAAGGAGCTGCCGCTTTCTGCGGCCATCCAGTTCTTTCAGGTCTTTGTTCAGGAGAGGAGAAAGGTAGACCTATTGAACAGGGAAAAACCCAGGTGAGAGTGGTGCAATAAAATGCTAAAGGATGAACTGACTGTATAACTCAGTCTAGAGGTGAAGACTTCCATCTAAAACATTTGCGAATAGTATATTTAGCTGAGGGATGTTAGAAAATATGTATATAGGTTTATGCATATAAATGCAGTATACTTTAAAATAACACCATTAAAAGTAAAAAAATATATTTTTTTAATGAATTCGGAAGTTTCTTTTTAACAGCATCATTACCAGCAGATTTCAGCAACATGATAGTCGAAAATATTAGACCATCATGTAGAGGATCGGTTTTGCGAAAATCTTCTTCCATTTTACTCTTAAACCACCTAAATGGATATAGACATTTTCTGGCACTTTTATTTTGAAAGTTGGAGGCTGAAGAGTTTGGATTCCTCTGTTCGAGAGCTGCACCATTAAGTCAGTTAATCAATAGACAGTCCTATGAAGCTTTCTGAGTAAAATGTTAATACCAAAAAAAAAAAAACAATAATCTTAGACTTAATCGAGAAAATAATCAATATTAATCAGCAAAAAATGAAAATGATTGTAAGTGAGGTACCTGTTCGGGGAAATAATCCCTGCTGGGGCAGTGCATGCCAGAGGGGATGAGTAGGAAAGGTTCTTTGAATGTGATGAAGGGGGAAATGCACAGGATGATGTCCTTGAGCTCCTGTTTGAAGACGGTAGAGATGGACTTCAGACGGTCATCGATGGAATCCACCTGCTCGGCCACAAACATCCCTGTGTCGTCCTGCAGGGGGTCTCGAAACAGCCTGGGAGAGGGCGTCTCCGAACCATCTCCACCCTCTACGCCAAGTGACTGCTCCTTAACGAAGCTCCCCTCGTCTCTCGACTCCCCTTCCGACGATGGAAGGAGGGTGTCCGAGAAAGTCGTATCCTCGTCTTCTTCCATGAGAAACGGAGAAGAGACGGTCAGAGGAGGTGCGGGTGGACTGGAAAATGGCGGGGAAATCATTGTTTCCGGGTTTCCAGAGGTGGGCGAACTTGACTTCGGTGCATCTGGAAGGCCGTCTATCTCAAAGGTTTTGGAGGAAGCTCCAGAGAGAAACCCTTCCTCCTCAGGTTGCCCTCCCATCATAAAGTCTTCAGTCCCTGTGGCTTTCTCCTGACTCTCCACGTTTGCCTCTTTCCCACCCATCTCTTCATCTGCCCCCTCCTCCGCAGAGGTGCCCTCCAGCAGGCAGGGGAATGAGGTGCTCTGGGCCAAACTGGGCGGCATGGCAAACTCATCCATGAGGAAAGAAATCTCCAGCTGGCAGTGGTAGGCCACACACACCATGAGCATGATGATCTCCTTCACTCTGGCCAGTTCGTACTCTGCAGCACCGCGCAGCTTGATGGAGCATCCCAGGTGAGTAGGACAGCCCTCGAAGAACATCAGAGTCTTCACGTCATCTGGAAGGACGGCAGAAAAAAAGGATGCAAGTGTGCTAGAGTCAGCGGTGCTCAGTGAGAGTTTGAGTGAATTGTGCAGGTTTTTGTGTCCTACCGTTGGCCAAGGTGAAGGGCTGCATGTAGAACTTGTGGCAGGTCCCCAGACGAGGTTTGGTGAGAAGCTGATCCATGGACATTACGAGGTCTCCTTGCGTAACACGACTGACCCTGTCCAAGACTTGCTAAAATAAAAGGAATGCATGAGATGGTTAACGCTCACTGATGCGGCCCCCAACCGCTTTTAATGCTATATTTTAGAAACGTGTAAAATACTTCACAGAGGTGAGCAAACAGATTATGGAGAATAAACAAATTCTTCTGCTCTAAAAGCATGATGTTGTTCACCCTAATCTAATACATTGCACGTCTTTTGTATATATATCTTTTTTTGTCATTTTTGTGAAAAGCATTATAGGTGAGCACCGATCACTGAATCAAATGTTTATCTTTCATTTTTTGTTTAAGAGTGTACAACTGCAATGGCTAAACTGACCGGTTTGACGTTGATGACCAGAGTGATGCCGTGCTCCAGCAGCATGTCCTGAGCAATGCGGGATACCGTCTTCTCCACCAACACCAGGTTCGGACGGACGTCTACAATGCGCTGCACGTAGTTCTTCAAAAACTCACGTTCCTGAGAGAGAATGAAGAAAAATCATTATCAGTAATAAACTCTTAAAAATAAATGAAACTAATAAAATGCCAGATTGTTTAATCTTTATTGTCTTTTATTTACTGTTAACAATAGTTAGAGACTTTCTGACCTGAAGCACAATGGGGTCAATGCAGGTAAACTTGGTCTCCTCCCTGTACAGATACTCTATGGAGCACTTTAACAGCAGTATCTTGGGGTTCTTGATGTAGGAGTTCATCTGAGTGAACAGTATCAGGTTTACAGGTAAATACAGTTCTTCACAGAAGTCATGCTGTATGTATTTAACCATTATCTTACTCGCGATCTTATGATTTCAATGAGGCAAACAATGTGAAAATCTTTTTTCGATAAAATGAAGGTTGTTTGTCATTGGGTTTGGGGCACTCTATTGTACAAAATATAGAAGTACAATATACTATATAGAGAAGCATTTAAACATACCTTTGATAGGAAATAAAAATGAATAAAATCTGAAATAATAAAAAGGTTTTACTACTGTATTGTACAATCTTTGAAATAGCCAATGGGGGATTGTCAATTTAAACTAAACCCACCTCTATAAAGCGTTTAATATTTTTGCCGGACAGAATAACATAACCATACCTTCTTGTGAGCAATGTTCTTGGTGCATACAAAGCCATTCACCACCATTGAGTCAAACTTCCTTCCCCCAGGAATCTTAAGTACACAACAGGAGATCCAGTTTAGTTAATATGTGGAATATTATCTCACTAACAATTAATGGGCATTAAACTTAAGTTACTAATTATCATAGATGGCTCTGTTCTGGACTGACTTTCTTGATGTGGACCAACTGTCGGATGTCCATGTCGTCGTCGCAGTTGCGAACATCTGGCCGCACAGTCTGGACGACCTGTCGGACCACGGGGACGATGATGTCCCGCCAGGACAGAGACAGAGACTCACTGTAGAGCAGTTGCTGCAGGAGTGCCATCATGTGGCTGTGGTTGGCCAAGCTGAACAATGAACAAATGTCACAAGTCACATCCAGAGTCGTTTAGCACGTGAGAAGCATTTCATCCTTTGATACTATTTAGATTGTAATTCATTCCAAGCACTTCTTATCCACACGCATACCTTTAAGAGGTCGACAGAGTTAATTGGTAACACCAGGGTTGAACATGCCTCACTGTGGCACCCCCAAACCAGCATGTTCATCATGTGGTTTCACTTTGGCAGTATTCATTAGTGAACCTAATTTGTCTTTATTCATTTAAGTGAAAGTCATCAGCTTATTAAATCCTTTTATTTTCTGTCCTTGGTCTATTGTGGCTTGACATTAACGGAATTTGAACACAAAGTTGCTTTGGACAAATGTATCCAACAAATAAATTAAATGAATTTGCATCTGTAAAAATGGGGGGTAAAAACAGTGTAATAATGTCCACTCACAGCAGCCTCTCCATGGCCTTTTTTTCTCCGTTCTCCTCTCTGAGCTGGTCCAGAGAGCTGTGGTGCCAACCGAGTGGAGTGAACAGCATCTCTTTGGCCTTTTCCTCAACACGACGGTTGAACAGAGATTCTGCAGGAACATCAAGTCAGGTTTGCTTAGATACAGCTTAGGTGACTCAGATTTGTTTTTGTTGTCTGATCAAATCAAGGACATGCAGAATTCCTACCCTTGATGAACGCATCGCTTATGACAATGTTCTCTCCTCCATCCTCAGACACATAAAATTCAGCTGAAAGAGGAGTAAGATCACACAGAGATGTCAGCTTGTTAGACAATCCGCTTACAGCGATGTAGGTTGTTAAATTCTTTTCTAATATCACATTTAAGTTAACGTAGTTGTATTAAAAAAATCCATGGAGAATCTGTGTTAAGTTTGGAAAGGCGACCGATTCAGAGTCGAGGCTTTAACTGTGGCCACAGAAGTCTCAACTGAACACGACTACAAGGGATGATATCTGTCTGAAATCAGTCTGTTTAGGTTTATTTTCTATTGACATGAAAAAACCCTCGTTTATAAAACAAGGGTGCTTTTTCTCCACTAGCCATGATGACACTGGGTGTTCAATCACAGTGTCATCAGAAAAAAAGGAAAATGGTCAATTATGCAGGATGTAAACAAGATTTTATGTATATATATATATATGGGGGCAACTTATATGTAGTGTTAGCTGAGTTGAGTTTCATTCTTCTTCAACTTCTGAGGGGCACAAGAGACACCTCTATTCTAGTTCAGTTCAGTGTTTTTGTTGAGTCTACTGTTGTTTGTTCACAAGAAGTAAGGAGTCACTTAGGGGACCAGGATGTAGAGCAACTTAACCAACCAACTTTAATGAAAAAAAAAGCACAGAGAACCAGACTATGCATGGGACATTTTGTATTTACCTTTATGCTCAGTGGTAAGAGCCGTGTGTGGATATTTGGACTGTTTCTTAATATGAAAGTTGACATTGTTTTGCTCCATGTTGAGGTTGATGGAGGCAGCTGAGTCACTGTCCACCACCGACTGGAAACTGCTGACAGACGTCCTCTTGCTGGGGCTGGCAGAGTCTGGACAAAGAGATGGGTCAGTGAGCAGCAATGGATGTTTAATGCACAGAAACAACCAAAAGGCAGAGAAGGCTTGTGCAAAGATCAATGATTCATGTCAAACCAGCAATGACAACAGGTGTAGAATTTTTTTGTTAAGAATTGTACATAAGATACATACTAGGCATGGTGTCATCTGTCTCATCTGCAAGCGGCTCTGTGTCGCTGTCATCAAACTTGATGTCTTTGAACCACGACGGTTCTGAATGTCCCTCCAGGGAGTTGACACTATCACTATCTGGAGACGGCGTTTCTGAGAACTCTGTACTCTACAGATCAGCCAGAGAGACGTCACCATCAGCACATTTCCCCTTCACCGATAATCAATCGCTGAAGCCGACAGTGATATGACCACGTGATAGCTTAAGACCCAGCTGAATCGATCAATGTCAACACACAATGTGTTCAGGTATGAGGCCCTTCACGTTAAACTATGTATTATATTGAACTGATTCGGGAAATTATGAGAAATGACAGTTATACAGCGATAAATTACAAAGTGCTCTCACCTGGAGGGGGCGATAGAGAGCGTACTCATCCCTGAAGAGCTGGTCATGGTGGGTTACACAATCCAGCCAGCGACCGTCCACTAACGCCTGTCCTATTGCGATAGCCTGGGCCCTGCAACACAAAACATCAGGATAGGGTCAAGAGCAGCTTTCAACTTAAAATAACTGGGAGTGCAGTAAAGTGGCTGTTGTGATCCAAGTACAATAGACCTGATAGTAAGACTAATGACAATAATAGTGTAGTTTGAGTGTCTCTGAAGTTGGACCAACTGGAAACTAAAACATTTGGGCAACAATTGGAAAAAAAACATCGAGCTGTAAAGCAATACATCAATTTGAGCTATATGTGAACATATATACAGAAAGGTGGAATTGTATCATCTTAAAATAACTGCATATCCTCCTCCTCCCCCTCCTACGATGACAACAACTACTACTACTACTACTGGTCCTACTATTCATTCCAAAGATCATTAAAACTGTCAAGTTCATGTACAGGGAACACATTTCTTTAGTGAGACACTACCTAGTGGAGATGGTGCCATTCCTCAGCAGCCAGTTGACGAGCTCCTTTCCCACAATGCAGCTTGGGTAGGTCCTCAGCCAGTACCTGTGGTCCTGAAACTCCATCCCTGTGTTGTTGTGGCAGATTTTCTTCCACAGGTCCTTCAGCTGAGAGGAGTCCTGAAAGGAATGATGGTTTCATTCAACAGTAGTGCACAAAATATCATCAGTGCTTCATGTTTGTCCTTCACCTATAATTTGATTATAGGGGAGGGACAGCATCACCGGGGGTAAACTAACTAAAGGATTAAGGACAGAATGCAAACGACAGAGGAACAGAATAACTAGAGTAACCACCAGCAGTATCTTCCTCTCTTCCTCACTGTGGTCCAGCTTTGTGCCACTCTTTGTGCCCGACATGGCTCGGCTGGTTGGTGGGCTGACGGAGCTGTCGTAGGAAGGCACCATGGAGGACCCGGAGCGGTCCAGCGACAGGTTGGTCACACTGGCAGACCTTTGGTAGACATAAACAGGGATCACAAATACGTTTATTGCGCTGTAGAAAATTTTGAGTAAAATTCACTGTATAAACATAACCCGCATGCGGCGACTGACCTCTTCCTGGCAGGCGATTTGCCCACTTCTTCCTGTAGAGTTGTCCTCCTGGAGGCGAGACCACTCCCCTGTGGCTCCTGGTGAATCATACTAATGAACACACACAGAGACACAAACTTTGACAAACCTGTTCTCTTTGTCAAATGTGTGGCCAGTGCATTTAAGCAAGCAGAAGAATAATGCCTCTTTTCAGAGCTAGAAAGCCTTTACCCGAGACACCAAAAGCAAGACAGATGTGGAAAAAAAGGAATAAAACAAACAGCAAGACTCACTTTTTCCTCATCCCAATAGGAGTTTTTCTATGCCAGGAGAGAGAGAGGAAACAGATTTTGTCTTTGAGGTTGGTAGAGGAAATAAGCAGCGAGTACACCGCTTCAAAACAATAGAAGCAAAACAGGCATTGGGTCATAAAATGCAAGCATGTTTGGATGAGGCCTTTTACATTCATAATTTGCCTGTTTGTTTTCTGTGCATGGTTAATGAAATTCTTTAAATCTATCAAGAATGAATCAATAAGTAACTAGAACAGATGATTAGACCCCCAAAGCAGTTTAAAGTTTTCTTTAAACCTCACTTAGTGAGTTTCACTTCAGGAAACTTCTCTTTGTGACAAACAAGGCAGTCAGGGTCAACTTTCAGATTCATAACGGTCTTATATGACTCTGTGTCTTAACCATGCATAGGGAACAGTACATACAAAGCACACACACACACACACACACATGATTGAAACAACGGGAAAAAGAGCAAGAGCAAGCACAGTTAAAGAAAATGGGAGAAAAAAGGATGAGGGCAGCGTGCAAATCACAGACAACAAATCAGTGGCCAAAGTAGTTGTACCTCTAGGTACAGCACTGGCCAAAAGGTTTAGGCACTTGAAACATTTTTTAAAGCATCATCAGTTTACTTAGAAAGGCTAAAATGCGTGCACCTCCTTGAATGTTAACAATTTTAGAGTTAAGACAAAGGTTGGAGGACCAGGTATGGGGAAATGATGCATGAATTCATAGCTGACATAGGTTCCGGAGTGCCTCCTTCATACCGGTAATCTATAGAAATTGAATGTTCATAATTCTGTATGTTCACCTCTGCCAGGTGAGATCTTCCTCGAGGAAGATGTTCCTGTTGGCCTTACGCCCGCCCACAGGTGTCCGGGGCTCACTGGGCTCCAGCACACACACAGAGCAGGGAGAATCCGACAGGACACTCAGGTCCTCTCCGATGGAACCAGACTCAGCTGAGTGTGCGTAACTTAGGGCTATTTTACGGCAGTATGTGCAGGCACGTAGATCACCTAAAAACACAGTGAAGTCCAAGAAAAGAGAAGGTAACAGGAGGAAAACATATGTATGGTTGTGGGTTTTTTTTGTGCAGTTTGAAGGAAACAGGTAATTTTATGATAGTCAGACATACTTCATCCCAAATCACATACCGGTGTAGCCCATGAATTTTCCAGGGATTTCCTGGTTACAGCAGCGGCTGCAGAAGATCTGGCCACACAGTCGGCAGTGGTGGCGACGACGGAAGGTGGTGAATTTCTCATTGCAGTCATAACACTCTTTACACTGGCTATCTGGCATCCAGTACTGCTTCAAATCACTGTCCTGAGGGAACACGTGTGGGAAAAGGCATGAATATTGTCAATTGTAAAAACAATGACAAATTACTTTACAGGATAACGACACAAAATCCCCCAACCCCACCCCTCTTTCTATGCACGGAGCAAAACCATAATAGCAAAGACTGATGAAAAGCTGTAGTGTTAATATTTTATATATTCACGCAAAACAAGATAATACAGCAGAAAGTTACACGATTAAGAGACATTTCAAAACACAATTCTGCACTATTTCAGATATAAAATCTTAAATATTTTGATCAACTTAACTCCTCTATACAAAAAGAAACATTTTCTTGTATACCTTCTATTAAAGCATGCATGACGATGATATGATTTATTAATAAAAATCTCATTAAGGTAACTCAAGCAGTAGCTATCTTTTATAAACACAGGAAGGATAAGATATTTCTTATGACACCAGTAGGTCACTAAGCAATAGTATTTAGATGGTAAAAATTATCTTTATCAGTGTCAGAGAGTAATGGAATGACATGCAATGGTTATTTTGATTAAGTTAGATATGTCTAAAAGTCTTCTGCTAAATGTGTTAACCGCAGAATCGGTTTCATGTCTTGTGTTTAAAGTCAACCGTCTGCACTTGCATATGATCTCATACTTCTGACCTCTGTTCGACCTGCAAACAGCTTCCAGTCTTAAACTATAAGTATTGCAACCCTACAGTTCGAGGGTTGTTCCCTCTTGAGCAGACTGCTTGCACTCTTGAATTTGTGAACCCCTCTGAAGTATATTCACATACATAAATAATATACTTCTATCTCATGCTCTTGTATCACATGTAAAGAAGGGGCGACAAATTAAGGCAAACATTACTGGAGGAACAGGAGGCCATAGGACCTGAGGGGATACTGAATGCTGTTGATGTTAAATCAACACTTGTAGGAGTGATGTGTTTGACAGGGCTACACTACAAACAACACTAGTGCAATGCATGATTCATTTAAAATATTCTCATACATAAATGTCAAGTTGAATTAAAAGGGGTCGAACAAATATCTGAACTGGATGTAATTACCTGGCTTTTTCCCTCCATGATTTCCTTCAGTCTCTTCAGTGCCGTTCGAAGTTGCACAGCAGTGCGAGGGTCATGATTGCTCAGAGGGGCATCAGCTTTCCTGCTGCCATCTAAAGATCATGCAAACACACATGCACGCACAATGACACACAAATACAGAGTAAATGAACAAAGTTTTTTTTTTTTTTTTTTATCAACCGACAGCATGGTTAAATGTGCCTTTTAAATTTCATAAAAGCTGCTCATTTAATGTCTAATAAGTCTTCATCATGGGGCATTTAGAAATAATAGCTAAGTGACAGAGATTTGACAATGTGCTTTAACATCTTATCAATAGCTTCCATGTGCATGTTGCAAATGTGAATTAAAAGTAATACATGATGCAATCAAAGAAATTGGCCAAGAAACAAAAACATGGTGAGCATAAATTGTTAGGTTTAAAACCAATCATGAAAAATATCATTCCAGTCATTAGTACCTACGTGGGAAAAATCAGGGCAAACCAAAGACCAATAGAAAGCACTTCAATAAAATGGGGAAATATCAGAGCACACGCACGCACACAAAACAGAAACACAGTTTCAGGTTTAACATTTTTACAAAAAAGGTCATTCATTCCGAACAAGTTGTTTTAGTCAAAAAAAAATAAAAAATAAATAAAAAAAAAGTGCAGATGGCACCTCACCTGGCCAATCCACTGTAATCAGAAAAGACATGAGAACGGACATTAAAGTCTGTACATGCATTCATTTTCCTGATGTGTTCAACCCTAAATACTTTGCAGTACAAGCAAACATCAATTCTTTTAACAAGTCTGTTCCCCTCATTGGAACATAAAATAAAATATTGAATGCAAACAGCCTCTTGATCCGAATGGATGAAAAAGTGAAATTCCACAATAATTAAAAAATATTTTACAAATTATTTTGTAATAAAATGATACAAAATTTCAACATGAACATTCATTAAGTATGTGGGAGTTCTGAAATGTACTTTTCCATACATGTTAAAAAGATTCCAAATTAACTCATAACTTCTTTACTTTATGGTCTTCTACAACCTCCTGTAAAGGAACAAAGAACGAGAAAATACTACAACATGAAAGCACCCTTTTCCCCTAAGTTCTAAGAATACGTCTCAAATAAGGAAGTGAATTTAAGAGCTTTTAAAGCTCACTGATGTCAATGTAAGACAATGTCCATGGTGCTATCAGTGGCCTCTGTTTAGTTGATTCAACACATGACAGAGGTCTTAAAATCAACCAAGCAGGTTTCAAATAACAGGTAATGCAATCAGCAGATGTGTGAAGGAGAATATATTGTTAACTTGAGGTAGAATGAAATGAATGTCCTACCCAGTGTCCTACAATATGAAAGTCTGTATGAAAAACAGCACACACTATTAAATCACATTTTATAGAAGTCTTCACTAAAGCTAAGATACAAGACACATCATTCAATCACATTGAAGATGTTGTAAGATCTTAACTTCAGTTCAACACCTTTCCCCAAGAGTTGGAAAAGTTGTTGAAAGCCAAACAAACGGCTCTAGAGATGATATCGTTTTTCTTAAAGGTAATCCATGACAAACATTTTTCTACCTGGACAAACACACGCAAGCCGAGAATATTACCATCTATACTGTGTCTGGTTGTGTGTGTGTGTGTGTTTTACCGGAGGCAGTGGAGGTACGTCTGAGGTGTTTCCGGTGCTCCCTGGAGCTGTACAGGGAGTGGGAAGGACTAGAGGACCAGCTCCTCCTCTCTGACTGGGGAGAAGGGGATGACTCATCTGGCTTCTCTGAAGCTGCTGAGGGAGGACGTCCCTCCTCTACATAGACAAACACACACAAGCATAAGAATGTAAGTAAGGGAATATATTATAATAATTATTTTTTGTGTAGTTTCTGTAGGATAGTAAATCAAGATCATTATTTTCATTTAGGCCGCTGCCAAGGACTGTTCAAGTGACCATAATTCAGTCTTTTACAAGATCATAATTAAAAATGTTCACTCTGTCTGAGATGGTCCGTATAGGCCTATCTCTATAAATGAATTACTGGTCAACTGGGGTACTCTGTCTACGTGTTGGGACCAGAGGCTTCAAAATGCTGCAGTGTCATTAACATGTGCCTCGGTTCTGCTCCCTGAAAGTGAACGACTCAAAACATAAGTCAGGGAACCCTCAGCCAACTATTTTCTATGGCAGTCAGAACAATCTTTTGCTTTATACAGGTGAATTTCCAGATTATGATAAGTTAGCACACGCTGGCTCAGAAGGATAACTTGGCTTTAATTCATTTAATAAATGAATGCTGCTGTAAGTCTGAATGCGCCACCATGCACCACAAATCTTGCATTTCAAAAATGCAATTGTTTGCCTATAGGAACAAATTGCTGAATATTTGAACTGAAATGCCAAATCTGATTCCACAGATGTAAGTCTTATGTCATGTATGGCCCTAACAAACATATCATACGATGTGACGCAAAAATGAATGAACACATTAAACTGTTAATGATTGTGCCAGGATTATAAACAAATCTGGATGGGCCAACAAGACACCTGTAATATATATAAGCCAGGGCTACTTTCACTTTTCCAAACCAGACAAAGTTCAAACGAAAATAAACTTTTCCATCCCACTAAATCATTTAACATAAGAAACAAACACCAAATATAAAAAAGATGTACTGTATATATAATATATAATAAACTTTCGCCTTTGCTAGCACTTTTCTGTAATCTCATATGAAAGAAACATCAGTCTGAGGTTTATGGCGTTCAGGGGCTGTGTGTTGTTCAAAGTACAGGCCTCTTGAAGCAGGACTACAAGCTCATGAGTCATGTGGTTCACCACACTGACCCAGGCAGGAAATTTATATCACATGACCTCACGAGACTGTGGCATTGCCCTGACTTTCTTCAACGGATTGACTTTTGTAGATGGTTTATATATCAGTGAGCTGCCCCATAAATAGGTGGGTTACTTTAAGTGTGTTAAAAAGTTATCCAGTACAAACACTAGTTACCTGATAAAATTGTAATCAGTAACGTAATCCAAGTATCACAATATTAAATTGACTTTTGTATTTCCTCAGTACCAAATATGCAAATAAAGACAAGATGTTGAATTCTATCACAAACAAATAGAGGTAGGGGACCTTTTCTATCAAGGTCCATTTTCATTTTAACACCATGCTTCGCGGGCCAATTGTTATTAAACAAATTTTACATCTTTATTCAGATAGATGGACCTGCTTCTATTTGGCAAAGCGACTGGTGTGAGACAGTAGGGACGATAATGCCAGATAAAACTGGTTCATCAGATTTAATAAACCACAGTTGTGAAACTAATAGCCAATTGCTGCATATCTTCTAAAAATGGAAACATTGCCAGGACGAACATTTAGTTCAATAATAACATATCTTGCTTTGAGTAACGCTTCATAGGTTGTCAAGCACGTCTGCTTATACCACATTCAACATCGTGGCAAATATGTGTACGGTAGTTCCTTTTGTTTACGTTTCATGTCCCGTAAGCTCTCGTCAAACTAACTGGAGTTTTTTTTTAACTCTTCAGTATAGTTAGATGAAGCAAGTTTTTGCTCTTTCAGAGAGGTAAAATGTACAGTGTAACCACATCACAGTCGTACTTGCCATTAAAACAGAAATTCCTTCCTTATATTACACTCAGCAGTAATCCCACGCACAAACATGGTTAGTAAGCTGTTATTAGGTATGTCTGTTGTTTCAACACAGGCCAGCAATAAAAAAGTGTCAATTTCATGCAGTGTCAATTTGTGTTTCTTTACGATTTTGTATATCTGTAATCTGCTTAGCGCCAGTATTTCAAGAAAAACTGACTCTTTGGAACAGTTTTACTTTGTCTGGTTCTAGCAGCTCTGCAGTGGCAAGGCTCCGGCACAAATTATCATTGATGTTTCAACTTCTTATCTATAAGCTAATCTCACTCCTCTAACCATTCATATGCAATTTGGATAGAGAGGATAGAGGGGAAGTGTGTGTTTGTGTTGGGGATGCCTGACCTTTGTTGTTGAAGCGAAACAGGTTGACAAATGAACTGTATGCGGAGCGGAGTGGAGGCTCATCCTGTTCCGGAGTCAGTGGTTTGAAGTGGGTCAGGTGGGAAGGACTGGACGGTGAGATCAGAGGCGGCTCGACACTCCAGTCGGCTGAGGATGACGACTTGTCATCAGCAGCCATGTTTCTGCTTCTCCAGCTAGAGGAGTAAAAAAATATATATATTTTAACCACGTAAACCTGATCGACCCATTCAGAATATGACAGGGTCGATGCCTAAAATGGTTGATTAGATCTGTGATAAAACCAGTTACAGTAAACTATATTTTTACTAACTGCTATGTTTTCATGTGTTATCTTTCACAACTCTGCCTAAATCATAAAAGATACACATTGCAGTGCATTGGTCGCAGTGGTGGCAATGGGTACAACAAATAAACTATAATCAATGTAATGTAATAAGCAGACTGACTTAGATGTAGTCATCATTATCTTCAATGAGATAAATGACGAACTATATTAATCACAGAACAAAAACAGACAATCTTATTCCAGATCTTGCTTGAAAATTAACAGTAACAATGTAATCCAGTTATATTTGACTGTACAATGTATTGCTTGCTTCATTTTGTATTTATGTATTATTTATAATAATAACGGTTCCTTCATAGGACTACATGCCAACTTTTCAGAACATTTGTCTAAATCCGATGCTCATCAGAGCAAAGGTATTATTATTGTATTCGGACATTCCTAAAGTTCCGTTTTCCTTCAACAGGAAACCGACATTTAAGCAAGCGTAAAAAAAACGTATATATATATGTGTTTTTTTTTTACGCTATATATATATATTTGTTACACACGTTCCACTACAACCAGGTACGTTTCAAGACACTATGGGGGGCCCCCCCGGTAAAAAAAATAAAATAAACACGAAACAGCGCGCAAGTACCATGGGGCTCCCTATAAGGGGGTTCCTGAACGTGTCAATGCAGTGCCCCCTCATGGCAAGTCATTTAAGGGGCTTTCAGGTTGTCGTTGGTGTAGACCAACGTAAACAGCCGTCCTTGGGGACCCCCTTCTAGCTCGGGGCCCTAGGCAATTGCCTAGTTTGCCTGCCCCGTTGTGACGCCTCTTGACTACACCTTTAACATATTTAATATACGATCAAAATCTGATCAAACCACCGCATATACGAATTCATAACATGAACGCACAACTGATTAAGTAAAGGTTCGCACTGGTATTTCGTGTTAAAATCACTGACCGTCGACAAATCTGAAACTTCCCTTCAAGTGTGCCTGCACTTATCCGCCGAAGAAACCGACCGACTGCACCGAGTGAGCAACGCAGTGCCCTTACTCAGGGCAATGTGCAGAGGGAGAGACAGAAGCAGCAGGAACAGCATCGCGAGCTTCACCTCATCATGTGATCATAACACTGACGTGACAGCGTGACTCTCGTGTCCGGGCCAGTCCTCCACCTGATCACGCATCGTGTCTGACAGCTAATGTGCGCATGATATTGCCCTTCACTTTACTGTCTTTACATCAAAACACGCCTTTGGCCATAGAACAAGAGCTGAAGTATTTGTTTTCAGGTTTTGCATAAAATATTTTTCATTTTCATCATTATAAATCATTCACATACAATAATGACCTATTATCATGTTCTATATTTGCCAGTGTTTAGCATATTAACCCCATGTGGTAAGATAAAGGTAAACATTTAAACAGCTATAATGTACTTTTGATGACACAATTAACACCTGGTCCATGGTACAACATGAAGGCTGGTAACACTGGTTAACATCACTGAATGGGGAAAAATGTAAGTGGTACTTGAGTGTCACAGAAACGAACTTCAGAGTCGTTGGATACTGCTAATTGAGCCAGGATAGCTATGTTTGTTAGCTTATATGATTCTATTTTTGCTCTGTTTATGATGTGTTTCACCGCATTTACTATGCGAGACATTTACAAAACATGAATGCATCTCATCATAAATTGTTGTTTGTTCATACGTTGTGACTACTCGATCCAAAAATAAGTACATTTGTTCTCGCTAACGTTAGCCGACTAGCTTCATATGTACAGTAGTACAGTTGTACTTAACCAAGCTAGCTAACGCAAGCATACTAGTTGGTTGGCTGCAATGACCTCATTTGTGGAAAATTACTGAGCTGTCGTGACAGGAATAAATGTGAATTACCAGTTAACCGTGTGTCTTGGACATCATTGTGAGTAAAGCTCCGACCCTGACGAGTAAAGCACGTAAAAACAGCCGACTCCCATGGACAAGCAAGCCTGGCTAATCGAGACCTGTACTGATCCCAACTCATGTGATCAAAGAGGGAAGAGTAATAGAACACAAACATATCGATCGAAACCGTCCTTTCCACAGGACGCTAGGTTGTATTTGTATTTAATAACGTATTTAATAATGTATGTTATGGGTTAGAGACAGGGTATGTGCCATACTGTAAAATGTCTATAATATGCATTCGTAAAATGTATTTGCAGGGTTATAACAGCCATGCAACAAACCCTGTTTTAAGAAGCTTATAATGTAAAGTTTGTGTTTAAACTGAAGTCTCCTTTATTAATGCTATCTTAATTTGATCATACAAACACTGTTATTATTAAGTCAACATTATTATTACGGTATTTAGGTTGCATTCTGAAATATAACAGCAGACATTGTATGTTAAGACAAGATTGATCGTTTTTATTGTTATGGTCAGTGTGAGCAGGATTAAAACTAAAGTATTCTAGCTGAGGATGGAATTGGATTTTGCCTGACGAAACAAACTCAGGGGAAAAGACTCCGAATACTTAGACCACACCTCCACGCACATGCGCAAACGGACGGCGGTTTTTTGTTTATGTTTAAAATGGTTGATGTGTTGGGGGGCTATAGATGGTTTCACAATGAGGAAGAGTAGGTAGGAAAATCAATGTGCGCTATATTTAACATTCAACATTTATTACCAAGGGAATTCATCCACTAAGAGCAGGTTTCTGCTTTATCGCGGTAAGTGTAATCAGAATTTGGAGAGAAACGTGCTAGCTTCATTGACACCGGGTAGCAGCGGGTTCACTATTCAAATACTTGAACGTTAACGTTAACGACGACTACCAGACAACTAAAGTAGCCATTAACTAATCTATCTGGCATCTTCAGATACATTTTAAGACTACACTAAGTAGATTTATTACACATAGTATATACACATCAGATCTATGACTTTTTATAGAGATCATGCTAAACTGAAACTTATGACGTATCATGTACATATTATTGTACTGTACCACTTAAATGTATTACTTTTCTTCATAATAAGAGACATTGCACTGTGTTGGGAGTCATGCATTTCACCATTGCACTCGAAAGAATGCATTTCTATATTAGTTCACCAAGCACTTACTAAGGACCATTTGTACACCTGCTTATACATGTTTGTGTGTCTTGTGTGAGATATCACCAGATTTGTTTTTAATCCGGTAAGTAACAGCCAGGGTTGCTCATATCAATACATATATCCATACCTTTCATTTTAATTATGCCCAGTCGAATGCCCGCATGACCTATCATTATGTTTATTTGTTTTCCTCATGTTATTTATTTCATCTAGCAACCCTTTGTGTGTCCAGGTTATGTTCACTGCAGAGACAATGCCACCTTCCAAAGCTTGCAAGCAGACTTCAGCTGTAGCTTCAAAGATCAAAAACAAGATCCTCAGTGAGTCTGTTATTCATTTGAACACATTTACAAACCGAGTTTATTGCACAACAGCATTTGCTGAAGGAAAAGAAAACGGCAAATGATTTCCATAACAAGAATGAATGTAATCTGCCTTTGTGACCACACCAGACACCTCCTCCTTCTTCAAGGTCTCTTTAAAGACCAACAACAAGGCCTTAGCTCTTGCTCTGGAGGCCCAAAAGGAAAGGAGCAGGCAGCTGGAGAGGGAGATTATGTGTCTGCATAAGCAAGTGGAGGCTTTGCGCTTTGAGCTGGCCACCAGAAAATACAAGGACAAGAAGCGGGTGAGTGTGTTGTCCGCTTAATGTAATCAAGAAAAGGGCAATCACATATGACTATTTGTCATAACACAGAGACTGTCTCACAAATGGTCTGATTTTATTTGATGGTGGATTGTACCCGCTGCAGCTCATCTTGTTTTAATTTCACAGCTCCACATTTTGAAAAACCTCCACATAAACACTCTGCAGCACTTTGACATGGTGGCCGAACTATTCTCTGACTCTGTAAGGATTCCTTTCAATAAGTATTCACCTTTATTGTATTGTATGGTATAAATTGGTTATCTGTGATGCACAGGTGAGACATGAATATGTAGTTTAAGGCTGAAGCTTTTGAGTTCAATAGCAAGGGCCAGAATATGTTTTCATACATTATAAACTAATATCACTGCATCACGCTGTTAAAGATAATAATACTAAATAAAAATAAGACTGCTATCTTCGATCAATCTTTGATATTTATAAGACTACATATTAGTAAGAACAAATAGGCAAAGGCTCATCAGTGACAAACTTTATTAACATTTATTTTGACATAATATCTGTCATTATTTCCTGCAGGGTCTTCCTAAATTTCAATCTGTATATCAGGATAACAACATCTTATTTGGTTACATCAACGAGGAAAATCTTGCACAGGAAAGGTGAGAAAATATTACACTCAGATTGAAATGTCCTTGGTACTAAAAGCTGTCTTAGACGTAGGTTTACGTTTAACACAGCACATTTTGCTTTTTCCTAATTTCTGTCTCCTCCCAGTCTTTCAGATCAGTTACCTCCTCAGCCAGAAATGTCAAAAGATTTGTTATGTCCAAGCAAAAATATAACAGTGGACCTGCCGGTAAAAGAGATTGTTGAGGATGTCTTCTGTATCCCGAGTGGACTCACAAAGTCCAATGATGCTTGTAAAGGTAAGTAAGTTTTAGTGTTTATAATTTACCTTAATTTATAAACTTTGTGATTCTGATGTTGTATTGACTGCAAATATTATTTCACTTATTTTCTAATAGATGATACAGATGTTGAGAGGAGGTATTTAAGCCAGCAAATACATGCTCCACAGGCAGTAACATCCTATCTGGGTAGCAGCCTAAGGGAAGATGTAGAGAGGCTGTCAATGAGGACCTCCCAGTCAGGGTTTGACGTGAGGTCAGTCCTCTGTCCCCAGAATAGTCAAACCTCCGAACTTCTCAGCACAAGTGAAATATCCAAACCCTCCTCCACTGACCATGTGGAACCTGACGGTGGTTCTGTCGACAAAAGTGAACTACAACATAATAACAAACAAGAAAAAACTGTGCTTGTGGATACCACAATGGATATAACGCAAATTGATGCTACTGAGATAGTCACTATGGGAACCAAGGCCAAAAAACAAACAGGTGGCTCCAGCCAGCTGAAACGGAAGAAGAATAAGGAAGAAGCCTGTGGTTTGAGTGTGACTGAATCTACACAAGTGAGGAAATCCACTAAATCTAAGAAAAGCGAGTTTCAGACTGCTCCCACTGACACTGTGCTACAGACAGATGAGTATGAACTGGAGGACATCAGAGACCGGGAAATTGTAAAGCCTGCGTCATTTAAGAAAACACCAAGTGTTATTACCACTCGTATTCCCAAACTGAGCAAGTCTGAAGCGGCCAATTGTCTGAAATCGACACACACAAGAAACACACACTCCAAGTCCAAGTCCTTTGACATTGTCCTAACAGAAGTTGGCGATTTTTTCTCAGATCCTGAAAATCAAGCCAGCAAAAATGTAAAATTACCATCAGACAGAGATGATGCGGGAGGTGCAATGTCCAAAATCACATGCAGGAGGTCCAGAACCAGAGGTAGGAGGGTGTCTTCGGTCACCAAGAAACCATTATTCACTTTGCCCCATGCAAGTGAGTCGGGTGAGATGGAATTGGACAACACCAACACCAGTAAGGCTGATGGCGAAATCAAACATCCAGAATCGGACCAAGATGGAGGTCTCTTCAACAGTTGCAGTAAACCTCAGCGCAACATGAAGACCACGGCTAAAATAGAAGGAAGTCAGAAATCAAGGTGCAGAGGGACATTTGTTATTTCAGTGAGAGAAGATTGCGTCATGTCCAATAGTGGTCAAGAGCTGTTAACTGCAGAGCAGGACTGGATGCCTTCTTCCAGATCCTTCAACCTCGAGGCAGAGGAACCGTATATCGGGATGGATGCAGGTGTCGTAAGGCAACATTCAAAACCGAATTCACAGAGATGCGGTGACAGAGCCTATGTCAAGGAATCTCAAGGCTCCTGTAAGCGTCCTTGGTTGGTCACTCAGGATCCTGGGAGCTGTCAAGAAGACCCGAGCAGCAAAGCTACCCACAAAGTACTACTGCTGGACCAAGATGCTACCACAAGCACAGAAATCCACAAACGTAAAAAAGCCAGACGAGAAGAGGCGGGCAGATCCACAAAAAAGAAAGCCAAGAACCGGAAGGATTGTGACGACATTTTAAGTGACAAGGAAAACAAGAATGACAAAGGATACAGGTCTGAGGATGATGAGTATCTGCAGAGAGCCACAGGTCCCCCACCTATATGTGTCACAGAAGTCCCTGAAATCGATGTCTATGATTCAGAAGACATCGCACAGTCCAAAGAGCATAGAGTGGAATCCGGGTGGCCCAGACCCTCAGAAACCAGAAATCCAAGGAATAAGTTTGTTGTCTGCAGGAGGAAGACCCAAGACCGCGTTTCACAGAACAACACAGGGACATCTGACGTGCACGACTCCTACAGTCAGGCGGTGGACATCGTCGACTGGGTGGCTCCTCAGAATCTGCAAGGTCTGCTCGCAGAGGAGATGGCGCCATGGCTGGCCATGGACGTAAGCACTGCCAACACCGAGGTGGGCTCCTTCCTCGACAGCCCGAGGAGGGAGGTACCAGCAGTGATCCGGGAGTCTGCTGCTGTCCCCCTCGAAGCCTCGCCAGGTGTGGTTCCCCTTCTAGTTCCTATTCGTTTTTGCGATTGATGAGTGGGTTTAATCAACGTCTCGATTCAAGATTCAAAAGCTTTTTCCATTATCTGCTCATTTCGAATGAACAAGAATTGGCCTTTAAATAAACTACAGCAGCAACAACTAGTCGATCAACAGAAAATCAACGCACCTATTTCAATTACAGCCAGTAAACCATTGTCGATCCTTTTCAATGTCATACATACATTATGGTAAAAGCCAAACATTGCCTTGATCCTGCTTTTCAAATCAGTGGATAGGCCGCTTCTTGTCATTTATCATCGCAAATCAAATATCTTGTGATTTGCACAGGTTTTTATAAGCAACTTAAAGATGTCACTTTTAGCATCTTGGAAATGATCTGTGTTTTGTTCAAATTTATTTTTACTTTTTATACATTAGAATTTATAAAAAGAAAAAAAAACAAACTTTGCAGATGAATTAATAATGAAATTAAATGTCTCACAAGTCCCGCATTTCCCAGTTGTATTGCTGTGGGCCAAAAATCCTATTTAAACACTGTTTGTTAATGATTTATTGTGTGTAGCAGCAGGAAGAGTTTTAACATCACTGACCAACACCATTCCAGCACCAGACAGCGAAAACACAGGCCGAACCAGGAGGCGTAAAGGTGTTGTCAGCTACAAGGAGCCGCACCTCAACAGGTAAAAAGGCCTTTTTCCATAATCTGTGGCCACAGTCCTGTTGATTACACCAGCTGTGAGTAATTGATTGTATGTTTTATTTTTCCAAACAGCAAAATAAGGCGTGGGGATAAATTCACGGACAGCATGTTTCTGAGCTCTCCGACGTTTAAGGAAGGCAAGAAGAAGAGGCAAAAGAAGACTGGAGCCAAGCGAAATTTGGAAACATCCATTTTGGCCGACTGAATTTTTTCGGATTTTGTGTAATAGCTGTTTTTTTTTTTTAATACAAACGCTGAAACTAATCTGTACAATCTGTTAACCACTGATGTACTGGTTTTCCACTGGTATACGGTGGTTGGGAGCAGCTCAGAGAGATTGACAGTAGGCCGGTGATTAATGATTCAGTCCAGGCCGTTCACCTGAGACGTCTGAGCTCATGTTCACCTGAGAAGTTACCAGATTCACCGTTGCATGCCGACAGCCATTCCTGTTTTGGATTTTCTAGCCTTGTGTGTACTGAAGTGTACCTGCTGTTCAACATAGAAGACTGTGTGGTGAGTACAGACGCTTGTCTGTTTGTTTTGTTTTAAATGTGCTCTTGCTTCCATTAAAATTTGTTATTACATACAAGACATGAATTTTGAATGCGTTATTTGTTCTCACGACTTGTGGTCACAACATGGTGTCAGGTTCATTTCCTGGCAACGTAGCACTCCTACCCAGCAGCTAATTATCCCCTTACTTGTATGTTAGCAGTGTGAGGCAAGCGAGCCTCTGATGCCACCAACACGTCTGTTGTTTTCCACTTTATTTACCATGTGGATGAATATGTGGGGATGACTAAATCTGTTGTCTCTGCTCTGCAGGAGCATCACCTGAAAGAACATTGATTCAGAAAATGGGGGCAAGGCAGCTAAAAAGAGATGTGGAGGCTCTAATGTCAGTGGGAATTGAAAGTATAAAGGTTATTTTAACAACTTTGAGTTATTTTTTAAAATGCTTCTAATTCTTTTTCCTCAAATCTGAACAGTGGTGATTACATCGGGCAGAAACTCAGAGAAAAATCATTTGATCCAAAGGGGAAGGGGAGGTCAACAATGCTGGATGACCTGGTAAAAACGTATCTTTAGAACTCATTATCAGACATCTAATCCTTAGCGGAAGCAGAGCTGGTTATTGTGTTGTAGCTGATGCTCGACACAACATATTTTTGATACACTTAATGGACATTCATATGTACTTGATTATGATGCGTCTGCTGCAGCCTTCATTTTTGTTATGTTTCAGGCTCACTATGATCTTGCAATCAGTGTTGCTTTTTTGTGGCTGGAGAAGGTGGAAGGAAGGGATGTGCTCAACAGTGACATCATGTAAGCAGGCATTAGTTTTTATAAATGTGTAATGTAAAGCTGTGGTTTAACCCTCTACAGCACAGGCAACAGAACATGCCCCATGTCCATTCCATTTTTTTAATTATTAAAACCAACCAGACTGGTCAAAAAGGTATAAAGAAAAATGTCCAATAATGTTTCAAGCATATTTTGAATGCAGGACTCCCTTTTCTGACACATGGTCACAGGAACACATGGGGTGAGAATAAGGTCAGATTATTTACTTTAGTAATCTTATTTAAAATTATATTAACTGTAAATACACATATGTGTGCGTTTGTGTATAAGGTGTAGAGAAGCCTTTTAACAGTTTTTACGAGGTTTTTATTTAGCATGTAGTTTTCTTTCTGTTGCTTCAGGGCAACGTTGTGCAGCAAGGGGTAAAAAAAAAGATCCATGGCTCAGATCCCTAACCAGGATGTCTGCTTGGACATGCCTCGCACTGGGCAATTAAGTGTGAGAATAAGGAAAGATGTAGGGTTCCAGGGTGCTCAGGAAAACCAAAAGTGATGTGCAAAAAGTGTAATGTGCACCTCTGTTTCACAGCACAGAAGCACTGCTCTGTGAAGTTTCACACAGAGTTAAATCAAATTAGGTGAAATACATGAAATAACACAACACATTAGCTGATGCAAACCTATGCCTGTATCACATCAAATATATAAATAGGTTTTTCTGTTCCACCATCGCACAACGTTGCCCTCATGCAATGAACAATTATTTGGTGAGGAGGGGTCATTTTTCTTTTTTTAATCAATATAATGTTAATCTTTAATATCTTTGTTCTATGGAAATTGTGCAGTGTTTGTCTCTCTGTCCCACAGTGGAACGACATACAGCTTAGGAAGTGCTCAGTACCCTAATCGCTTAGAGAGGGAGGCTATGATCCTTTCATCCTTTGCTGGGATTATTATGGTAAATTATATTTATACGTGTATCCTGCTTTAATTGAATTTTTAATATCCCAATAAGATTTAATACGTTTAAGAGCGTATCCTTATGTGGGTACCAAAAAGATTCACTCTAGATATAAATGTTTTGCGCATGTTTTGCTGAAAGTGTCTTATATCAGTTCAAATAGCGGATGAGGTGATTTAGGGGGATGCATTCTGTTTTTGAATAGCATTTTTTCAACATTTGCACATTTTTCTGCTTCAGAACAGCCTTCCTGTAGAGGAGATCTTTGCTCTTTACAGGTGTAGGCCAGCAGCTTCGTACAATAACCAGCAATCCAAGGTACACCCAGTCCTGGCTGCCCCTCACCTTACACTTGTATTTATAAGGAATACATACAGTGAATGCCTCAGGAAATGGCTGCATTGGCCTCCGTATTAAATGTATTTTTTTTATAACTGTGGTAATGTGGTAATCGTAAGTTAATGCCATATTTTGCTTTTAACACCAGGGCACAATTGTCTATCCCTTCACTCTCTCCTACCATCCGTTTGCGATGCTCAGTTCTTACAAGGCTGTGCAACACTCCAAGAAGCACAGTAAGTGTATATAAAAGTTAAACTCCTGTTCCTGAAATGAACTTATACACTGGTTCAATGAATTGATGGCTTGAGCTTCTTATGGCCAAACAATGTAATGCAACAACGCACAACCGTTCATCACAGGTTGGTCATAGCCTATTGTATGTCTGTTGTTGCCGTCTGCAAAAGAAAACATAGCAAAACATTATCAATCTTTTTCTTATCACTTTGAATAGCAGTTTGACTTTTTTTTATATTTCACAGCTTTTTTTCATAGAATCCACTGTAACACAACTCCCTCTGCTGGGGAATGCCTGAAAATATAATAGAAAGCTTTGTTTTTAGTTTTTTGCAAGAGGCTTTTAAATACTTCACTTCAGTAAAAGTACAGATACCACTTTGTGAAATGTTTTGATTACAAGTTAAAGGATATTCAAAACACAATAGTGCGTTAGCGCACATGAAGGCTCCTGTGAACGTTATTGTTTTTCTGATGAATCCACTAATTGTTTGTTTGCTTTATGAAATGTTTTCAGAAAATATCAATTACACTGTCAAATCTCTTGTTTTTTGTTCATTTCAGAAAATCCATCAGATTCATTTTGCAATTTTATGTTAAGTTCAAAACCTTTCATTAAACCTGTTTTAGGTCAAAGGTTAAAAAGATGGCAATCTGAGAGGGTGAAAGGCTCTTGGACAAGTTTCAACGCAATCTCCATCATCCTCCTCATCCTACTCCTTTCTCACTGTACGTATCCACAGCAGTACTTTCAGGGATTTATTTCCAAAGAAAAGGGAGTTTAAAACATGTGTCGAAGGCTTCTACTGCCACCCTGTGGATCTGAACAGACATGAGCTCTCTCCTCTCCTCTCTCCTTTCTCCTCACAGGGCAACATTGATAGTCGGAAGGAGAGGACTGAGCACTATGAGGGTTCACAGGAGTCTCTGCAGGACTGAAGTCACTCCTCTAGTATCACAGCCTCACCTTTGCCCATTACTTTTGGTGTCCCCTTTGCATGGACAAACTATGATTTAAAGTTTCAGCTTTTGGAGGCAGGTGATAAAAGACAGATGCTCTTTATTTAGTCATCAACTTTGATAATGACAGTTCATTAACAATTGACAAATTCTTGCTGATTGTGTCTGATGATGTGTTGAATGATGATCAACGATAAATGTGTATTTTCCTGTTGTGCACATTCATTTTTTTGTGTGAGTATTCAAGTTTTCACCCTTTCAAATGTACCACACAGTGTGGTGTTGTGTTGTGATGACCGGTGAAATCCTGTGTGGAAACTTTAATCCACTTGATGACGGATTAGTGGACAAAAAATGTCTGTGTGATGTCCATATCCATAAAGAAGGCACAGGGGGTCAGCAATTTGCCTGGTAGGACTTTTGCACTGATGAATCAGGGTTTTTTTCTCTATGCCCAGGATCAAGACTTTTGGCAGCGATGCCAGGGCTTTAAATCCCTGCTCATTGAAAAAACAGCTAAAGTGGGATCTGCTAAGCCTTTGATTTAGGTTTATATAGCGGGGCTCTGGTCCTGCTATGTGAGACCACCATTTTCCCTAGGTAACTGGCTCCAGTACTCTTTGCAGGATGAGTAGTAAGGTAAGCGGGTGTGATCTGTCATGTTCTCTTGCTGTAATAATGTAATTGTCTTCGAGGTGAAAAGCTTCTGATCTTAACCAGTGTAGTCCAACATATACCGGAGATTAACAAAAGGATTTTGATCTCTCTGAAAACATTTTTGTGACTGTATTTTAAATTCAAACATCATGTTTAGGTTCTGAGAAATAGGTTCAATCAAGACTCATTGTAACTTGCCCAAAAATCTAAAATCTTTAATTCTTTTGTTATCAAAATGAATAAAATGTGTGCTATAATTCTGCAATTCACAAAATGTCCATGACGACTGTATGCGGTTAAACAAGAGTCAAACTTTCTTAATTGGCTTTACCTTAATGGATGACATTATTTAATTAAATATATATATATATATTATATTTTTTAGTAATCTAGTTGATATTGTATTCTGCTTTGAACTTTGAACTTTGATCCTTTCACTAAATACATGGTGTCTCCTGGAACCAGATCACATTTTACGAGGACAGGAACTTCCAGGGCCGCTCTTATGAGTGCGACACCGACTGCCCTGACATGCATCCCCACTTCAGTCGCTGCAACTCCATTAAGGTGGAGAGTGGCTGCTGGGTGCTGTATGAGAAGCCCAACTACACCGGCTACCAGTATGTCCTGACCAGAGGAGAGTACCCAGACTACCAGCGCTGGATGGGGTACAATGACACCATCCGCTCCTGCCGTACTTTCTCTTATGTGAGTAAATATTGTTGGTTCATTTATTTCTCAGTCTAGTGAAGTGAGTGGATCAGATATGTGGTAAGGAGGATGTTTCAAGGCATTAATGCAATCAAATGTGTTTTTTGATTGTGTGCTCTGTTCTGTTTTGTCTATTTGTGTATTTGTACATGGCAGAGAGGAATAAATATAGTTTAATATTTAATATTTTAAATATTATCTTTAACAAGCCTTACTAACACAATACTAACCTGGTGGACTCAAGTTAAGGAGAGGGAATTTTCTACATGTTAATTTCACTCAAAAGAATCAAGGATGATTATTCATAGATTCAGGAGACTCTCACCACAGACACCCTTACAGGACTGTAGAGGAGGAACCCCTGTTCACTGATGTTTTCCACATTTTTTTTGTTTTACTTGGCCATATTTCTCCAGACCAGTGAGGGCCCCTACCGCATGCGCATCTACGAGCGGCCCAACTTCCAGGGTCAAATGATGGAGTTCAGTGAGGACTGCGAGTCAGTGCAGGACCATTTCCGCAGCCGTGACATCTACTCCTGCAACGTCATGGACGGCTACTGGACCCTGTACGAGTACCCCAACTACAGAGGCAGGCAGTACTTCATGAGGCCCGGAGAGTACCGCAAGTTCAGCGACTGGGGGGCCACCTGTGCCACCACTGGCTCCTTCCGCAAAGTCACAGAGTTTTAATGGGGAATATGACCTGATTTGATTTGATCCATATTTCATCACAAACAAACCTTTTCCACCTATAAAAGTAATTTGGAAATTGATAATGTTGATAAATGAATGTGAAGTGTGAGGTTTCTGAAGAGATTGACCCAGCATATCAAAATGATGGTGTTTTAAACAACTAAATAAATTGATCTATTGTAAACTATTTCCTCTGTGCTTGTGAATAAATATTTTGGTATTGATTGATTTAACTGATTGGCTCATATAAAAGGGCATTTTGGAAATATGAAATCACTACAATTATTGTTGCTCTGTTATTGTTCCCTTGCTACTTCCAACCATTGATGATTCATTTCCCTTTTCTGGTCATAGATAAGTCCAAACTAATTATTTTTGACAATACTACTCATTCTTTCTAGTAAAAAAAAGGATTCATGTTATCATTCCACAATTGAGTGTTTGTGGGTAATTTCAAAAAACAGAACACAGCTCTTTTGACTTTTGAATTCACACTGTGAAATATTGAAAACAATGAATAAAGTTATATAACATAGTTATATATATATATGGGTCTCTTTCCACCTTTACAAAATATGTGCAGTTTCTTATTCATAGTAAAAATTCACTGAGTTGCCCTTTTAAAACAAGCTCACAAGATGGTCAAAAGGAAAAGCTGAGTGGGGACTGTTTCAGTGCCTGCCCATGCTGTGGCTCTTGCTGGAAGCCGAACACAGTACAGGACAACAGGAGCAGGAAGGCGCCTGTAGTCTCTACTGACACCAAGCTTCATTTGAATAACAACACACACAGCTGCACCTGCCTAAAGGCCAACGTATATAAAGATGAACCAAGGCTTTAGTGATCAGAAACAGAGACAGCAGCATCCATCATGGGGAAGGTTTGTGTCCAGGTTTATGTCATGCATCACGGCTAATTTATTTCTGTGGCTCATTGTTTGGGGGAAAAATGAGCTGAATGTGATGGGCTACCTTTTTCTGCTCCATCAGATCATCTTCTACGAGGACAGAAACTTTGGAGGCCGCCACTATGAGTGCATGAGCGACTGTGCTGACCTGCACTCCATGTTCAACCGCTGTCGCTCTATTCGGGTGGAGAGTGGCATGTTCATGGTCTACGACCGTCCCGGCTACACAGGAAACCAGTATTTTATGAAGAAGGGAGAGTACTCTGACTACCTGGGCATGACCGGCATGATTGACTGCGTCAAGTCCTGTCGCATGATCCCTATGGTAAAGCCTTCTCTAATATAACAGCCTTCTTTTTAATATATTTAAACTTTCTTGTCAACCAAACATCATTCTTAAATGGTATTTCAACTTTTTTTAGGTGAGGCAATGATGGTAAACTAACCTGTGCCAAACAATAGCTTCAACTCAAATTGAACTGTAGATTTAAAATATTGATCTCTCATTTAATATTAATAAGCAACATAAAAATATTGACACATGACAAATGATCTTATAATTAATAATTGTACACAGATATAATATCACTGAAGACATTATAATTTTTACAACAACATTGTTTTACTACAAATTATAAGATAACAGGTGATGTGGCTGCCAACTGCTCAATTATTTTCTGAGGCTTGTCAACTCAAACTGACAAATGAGCAATTTCCTAAAGACAGTTTTGTCAGTCTGAATAACCAGAGTAACATTGAAACCCTTTGACTTGTTGATGGGATGTGACCCTTTCCCCTTATTGCCCCTTTTCAGTACAGTGGCAGCTACAAGATGAGGCTGTATGAGCATTTTGACATGAGAGGTGAGATGATGGAGCTGACCGACGACTGCCCCAACCTCACAGACCGTTTCCGGATGTCCAACTTCAACTCCTGCAACGTGATGGAAGGCCACTGGCTGCTGTACGAGCACCCCCACTACAGGGGTCGCCACTACTACCTGAGACCCGGCCAGTACAAGACCTTCAACGAGTGGAGCGGCAGCAGCTCCAGGATCAGCTCCATCAAGCGCCTCATGAATCTCTAAAGACGGAAGAACGCTTCCTGTCAAATGTCTGCTCTTTGCCCTGTTTCACACGCTGAATAAAATGGCATCGTTGCTCACGTGTACCCAGTTTTGCTCTTGCTCTCTGCGTTTGGAGGGCATGTTTACCCAGGAGGGGGTCACGGGCTCTTGGCCCGACATCCTGACTCTCATCAGAGGATTGAATAAAATACTACAAGCACTGACACTTGCCACACCAAGACTCACTCGTTATCTATTGTGGAGGGGAGCTGTTTCTACAAATTTCACTCAATCTAGTTGTCATTGACACATCTACATTTTAAAGAGTAAAACAACTTTAGGACTGAGGTTTAAAGTTATCCATGTGGTCCATTTAGCTGCCACCATGACGCATTTGGTCACACTTTATAAGCAGGTGGAGTTTGGAATGATGTCTTTAGGAGAATTTACTACCCTTTGCATCAACAGCTGGTCCAATGGAAGGGTGAGCTTTTTCTGCTTCAACTTTTGATTCACAAAGAGAAATTAGAACTATTTCATAAATAAGAACAGGGACAACCTTACTTTAAAACATAGCTTTGGAGAGAGTTTTATATTAAATTGGGCCTAATGCAAAGTATAACATAGCTAACCTGTTATTGTGCATTCAATACTAAGCTATTCTATTAATACACAGGTTCATATATTCATGTTTGGTTGGAAAAAAAAGATATAATTACAATATATATATGTGTATAAAAATTGTCTATTCGACCAAAAATGTCCCCATTGTGAAGACCTCTGTACTGGTTCACCACCCGTGAGCATATAACAAAGAATATAAATTAAAATATAAGGTCACTGTTAAAAATGTTGTCAGCAAAATGTGGTTTAGATGTAAAAAACCTCGTAATCTTGAAACAAAAATATGAAGATGTGGCTGAAAAAACGAATATATTTCAGACAGGAGGCAACAAATGTCCCATGAATACAGATGTAAAGTAAAACTGAACTTTGGAAATTTAGTGAAGAGCTCAAGTTAGAGTTTAAAAGTTGAACAGTAACCACATAGGTGATAAAAAAAATTGGAAAGTAAACGACCTTGCTATAATTATAGAAGTAATCCAAAATCTCACCAATTCAGTTACAAACAAAGACCATAGTGCTGTTTCATACAAAATCCTCCAACCACAACACAAGGCCCCTCACATCCTGTCAGCGCTCTCACCTGCACACGCGTCACTCCTAAACACCTCTTCAGGGCAATGGGACAGCACACATGCCAAAGATTCCAGGCTATTACCATATAAATGACACATGCAGAGTTTGCATTTCACATTCACTATATATGTGACAGGTGGGAGTCTTCAAAGAGCTGGATGTATCACACCTGGGAGGCACACCAGCCAACATGGGGAAGGTAAACATCACAGCTCCCAGCACACGCTCAGGGGAGGACCAAACACACAGTTCACATCGACATGTCATTTCTCTGTCTAGATCATCTTTTATGAGGACAAGAACTTCTCTGGACGACAGCTGGAGTGCAGAAAAGACTGTGCGGACCTGATGTGCCTCCTCAGCCGCTGCAGCTCCATCAGGGTGGAGAGCGGCTGCTTCATGGTCTATGAGAAACCCAACTACTCCGGACACCAGTACTACCTGCGAAGAGGGGACTATTCTGACTTCCATTCCTGGATAGGGGTCAGCGATTCCATCAGCTCCTGTCACATGATCCAGCTGGTGAGCGGCCGTTTCTGGGCAAAGCCAAGACTTAAACAAAGAAGTTACACACATACACACATGTAGTCTGGCAATGTATTGAGAAAATGTTGCTCCATACTGACCATTCCACATATTACATCATAGGATTGTTTTGCAATGGAGATCCCGATCAGAATGATGATCCTTGCAATAATTAATAATTCAGGGCTATATATTTCACATAATTTAATTATTAGAATATCTGACAACCATTATACTTTTTCGCTGATAAATAACTTGAAAACCATGAACAATGCCATTTGCATTTGAGCAGCTAAAGACAAATACATGTTCACAGAAAGGTGTGTTTTTATGTTACTTAGATCAAACAAGTACAAGGTCAGCAACCATGCTGGCTGAACCAAGGCACATTTTAGTTGAATGCTAATGTTAGCATCATGCTAACACAGTCTCAACATGGTCAAAATCACGGAATATTTTTTATTTAACCCTAATATCTAATTATATCAAGTTGATATGTCTTTTTAAAAGTGTTTTCTTTCTTGTGTGCATACGCCTCAAACTGAGTTGGTGTTAATATTTGCAATGTCTTACAATCAACACACTATCAAAAAGGTGGTATGCAGGTCCAGTTTGATTGATTGATTGGTTCATGTAATGATTTCCCTCTCCCAATGCCAACCAGGAGCCTGGATCGTTCACCATGCGCCTGTACGAGCGTATCGAGTTCGGAGGCCAGATGATGGACCTGGTGGAAGACTGTCCCAGTGTTATCGACCGCTTCCACATAAATGACATCTTCTCCTGCAATGTCACCAATGGCAACTGGCTCTTCTACGAGCACCCAAACTACGGGGGCAGGATGTACCTGATAAAGCCCGGGGAGTACAAGAGGTTCAGCGAGTGGGGCGGCAGGAGTGCCAGGGTTGGGTCCATCAGACGCATCATGGACGATTGAAGTGTTTGGATGGATCCAGGGCCTCATGTTAAGATTGTGGCCTCAAAGACAACAGAGAGTAGAAAATCATGAACCTTATGCTGATTGACTAATGCATATTTTTGTTAATATTTGGTCATTCTATTCATGGTTTAAGACAACATGTTAATGTTCTTAAAAACGTTTGAAATATGAATAAAAATATGAATGGTTGATACTGGGATGGACTCAAAAAATGATTGAATGCAAAGCAATCACCAAACACTAAAAAACAACCTCTAAATCTACCTTGATTGGAAGTCAAATATAAAAGGTTTTCCCACCTCAGAAACTATCATGGCCTGTCTTGTCTCGATGAAAAGAAATTCTCCATACAGCTCATAAAATGAGAGGCTGCACAGATTATTGTGCATGGGTCTTGTTAAATATCAATGTAATCTCGCTGACGCTGCATAGCTCACCCTCTGTCAGTCCATTGTACCCTGGCATTTTCAGGAGGAAAATGTGATGAACATGGAGGAAAGACAAACTCATCAACGCACACCAAGGGTCATCTATACATAAACAGGTTTTTCCCACCCGCACATCCCCGTCCCCTGATCCATCATCGCTGAGAGGGATATATTTGAATGACAATACTTTATGCTGTGCAATCACACAGCTGCCCTTTCTTTCTTTTTTTTTTTTTTTATAAAGCACAGTGGCTTCGCTCTGGGGCAGCATTGACCAGTATCACAGTCTGACGCCAACATAACCATGGGGAAGGTAAGAGTAGAAAATGAGAATGAAATGATTGGCCCTAGCTAAACTTTGCAAATGCCTTTATTTTACTTAGTTTCTTTTTTCAGGTCATTCAGCAAGGCTTGACTATTAATCCACGACTGGTATTAATAATGGAAAGTATCTTTCTGTGATTGTGTGTGTCTAATGATTGCTTCCCGCAGATCATATTTTACGAAGACAGAAACTTCCAAGGTCGCTCCCATGAGTGCAGCAGCGACTGTGCCGACCTTCACTCTTACTTCAACAGATGCAACTCCATCAGGGTGGAGAGTGGTTGCTTCATGGTCTATGAGAGACCCAACTACATGGGCAATCAGTACTATCTGCGCAGAGGGGAGTACTCTGATAACCAGCGTACAATTGGCATCAACGACTGTGTCAGATCTTGCCGTATGATCCCCCAGGTAAGTCAAACAGACCTGGTTTGAGGCTTTGTTTGAAGGTTTTTTGAAAGCATCTTTCTTTGACAATGCTAAATGCTTTTATTTGTAAATCAGTGGTAACATCTCTGACTAAGACATTTAAAAATAACAAAACGATTTTTAGACTACAATGAGATACATTATTCTAGTCTCCGATCCTTTGCCAGCACCGGGGTTCCTACAGAGTGAGGCTTTATGAGCGCTTCGACATGTCTGGCCAGATGCATGAGCTGGTGGAAGACTGCCCCAACGTCCAGGACCACCTCAGTATGTCTGACTTCAACTCCTGCAACGTGATGGACGGTCACTGGTTGCTGTACGACCAGCCCAACTACAAGGGCAGAGTGCACTACCTGAGGCCCGGAGAGTACAGGAGATACAGCGACTGGGGCGGCGTCAGCCCGAGAGTCGGTTCCCTCAGAAGAATCACCGACTTCAACTGAATTAAAGCTTCGTTAAAATGCAACTTTACACAACTTTAACTATTTTGTTCTGCCAATAAACTCGAACTGCTCAATAGAAATTGAATCTTTTTATTCTGTGTTTTTCCTGTTCGCGGGGGCCTCTTCACTGAGCATCAGGTCACCAAAAATGAATAATAATAAGTAAAATCATCAATTTCATCAATTTCCTCTGAAACTGGTGAGTGTTGGTGCTTTCTTTTCTTCTACCCATTAAAACACATACCGTACCCAACACTTCCAGTGTTACCCTCTCCCAGTTTGCGCCCCTGATGGGATTAGGCTGCTTTTGTGATTAGCCAAAATGTGATGGCGGAAACCATCCATATGATTTGTGTTAAAGACAGAGCACTTTATAGAGGGTGAGTAGGCAGACTGTGGAGTGTGACACAGGAAACTGAAATAAAAAGATGAGCTGAACGCAGTGATTATGGCACAAACCCAAACAGCGGATTACAGAATATTAGGTAGTAAAAGATCAGGGGGCTCTAGTAAAGCAGGACACAGGCAAGGTAATATACAACAAAAATGGATGGAGACTCATATAAAAAAAATCTGAAAGGATGATGAAATAAACGGACAATATTATACCTCAACTTAACATACAGTAAGTTCGAGCACATTCTGTGTATGGTCTGTTTTAACATTTTGCAACAACACCTACATCAAATAAAGCCCACACATTTTTTTAAATAAAACCCTTTATGTGTTGTTTTCAATGCAACAAAAAAATGTAACATTGGTCTCAAATAGGAATCATAAATGTGTATGCACCCTCTCTATAACTCATGTGACCTGAAGCATATATCAGAACACATATTAAATACATAAAGCCTTAAATAATATATTGTATCATATACTGAAGATGTATTAAGCATTACATCTGAATGGCACTATAGCGTCACATATTCACCATTACACAATGTTAAAATGTTTTAGCCTGTTCGTATATATGAACAAATAATGGTATTAAAGTTAAAATATAAATAAACTAATATTGCGATATTGTAACAACATGACAATTTTGTTGCATGTCTTAAAGAAGAAATGCTTAAAAGGGTAAAATATGGCTGTGATACATCAAGGGAAGACCAAATAGGTCAAAGTTGTTACTTCTATGAAGCCATTAAACTTGTTACCAAAATTGGATGTAAACATTGCACAAACATATGGATAGCATACAGTACATTGTAACACTGTTCAAACACTAGTACAATAATAAGGTCCAGTGTAGCATGCAGAGCAACAGCAGAGCATACACTAACATATTTGCATACAGTGCGGTTGCTCAGGTAGAACGGTGGCAACAGTAAATGGCTTCTTGCGCTTTTACGCAACATATTTAATGTGAAAAGGGCTGTTCCATATTGTTCTGTGGCCATTGTCCACGGGATGTGTGGATACCATACTAGTCCTTTCCTTTGCCCATGCATGTCAAAACACCAAACCAGTTAATTACTTATCCCCTTTTTTTCAGATACAGATCCATATTTCAGACCCAATGTTTTGCTCCAACACAAAGGTAAACATGTGCCAGTAGCCCTCAATTAGAACTACGAGAGAATTTGAATAACAATACTTTGTTTGTCAAGAGGTGGTATAAAAAGCCCTGAAAACATGGGGAATCTCTCCAACAGAGACCATGGGCAAGGTAGGTACTGCGTTCCCTCTCTGCTCAGTATAAATAAATGTAGGTTGCAGCAGAGCTTGTCAATTTGTTCTCAGTTGAGCTCAGCTGAGCTCTTACTCTGATGCAAGCAGATTCATGAAACTTGAAACATTTGCCCCCTCCAGATCATCTTTTACGAGGAAAAAAGCTTCCAGGGTCGGAGCTATGAGTGCGGCAATGACTGCACGGACCTTCACTCGTACTTCAGCCGATGCAACTCCATCAGAGTGGAGAACGGCTGCTTCATGATCTATGAGCGGCCCAACTTCATGGGCCACCAGTACTTCATGAGAAGGGGAGAGTATCCAGACTATCAGAGGTGGATGGGCTTCAGTAGCTGTATCCGCTCATGCCGGATGATTCCAGTGGTAAGTGGGTTAAGATTTGTAAAAGGCAGAGAGAACACAACAATTGAAACTCACACGAAAACAAAAAAAACATGCATGGATGGCTCTTTGCTATAAATTCTTGAATATGTGATTTATGTTTCTTTTCGCAGTATCGAGGCTCCTACAGATTGCGCATCTACGAGAAGCCCGACTTCAGTGGTCACATGATGGAGTTCATGGATGACTGTCCCTGTGTGTCTGACCGTTTCCACCACCGCCATGTCTACTCCAGTAATATTATGAATGGCTACTGGATCTTCTACGAGTACCCCAACTTCAGAGGCAGACAGTACTTCCTCAGGCCTGGGGAGTACAGGAGGTACCGCGACTGGTGTGCCACCTGCGCTATCGTCGGCTCCTTCAGGAGGGTCACAGAATTTTAGCCATCAAGCGAAACCTTGCTGTATATATGAAACACTTTGTTTATTAAAGATGTTGAATTTTTAGCCTTCTTTGTCAACCTGTTTTCATTTATCTGTCAAAGACTTGCATTGAATTGTTGTTTGGCCTTGGGTCAGTAAAATTAGCCTTAAATTAGCCCGCTAACACATCTGTTTGTTGTATTTTCTCTGTAATGACTGTGAACAAGACGGTAAAAAGCACTGATGATAAACATAAATAAACCACCCATTACCCCTGCAACACACAATATATCTTGCTTTTGCTCTCACCCATATACACCGTTCTATTCCATAAACCATAAATCATCATATACAATAATAATATCCCTTCTTTATGTTTATACACAATCACTATAATCACTATAACGGCTAACATAAGCATCTCCAAGTTTTCTTGTTGCTACATTGCGACATCCCATTTATCCAATTTATGGGAAATTGAAGACATAAAATAATTGTATTAATATTATTAAATTCCTCCAAATGAAAGCATTTAAATGCATACCTTGTGTTTATATTTTAACAATGTACCTTAAATTTTGAACTTGAGGTTTACAAGTTTGCCCAGAAGTTGCAAATAAAGAGAGAAATGAACAAGAACAAAAGATAAGTTAAGATAATCCTTTATTGTCCCACGGTGGGGAAATTTGCAAAAACACAACAAGAACTACTACTACTAAAACTACTATTACTACTACTACTACTACTACTACTACTACTACTACTACTACTACTACTACTACTACTACTAATAATAATAATAATATTTCTATAGCGCTTTTCTTTTACTCAAAGACTCTTAACAATACACACAGTTAGACAGACAATTTACAGACGTAAAACATATGTAGATGGGAGGGGTATGGACTAGCAGTAGACAGAGGAGAAAACAGGGGTTTTGAGGCAGGACTGGAATATGGAGAGGGACTCGGATTCACGGGAGCAGCCCTGGAGAAGGCTCTGTCACCAAAACTCGGGAGTTTGGATTTTGGAGTGGAGAGAAGACCGGCTGAGGTGGATCTGAGGGAGCATGGGGGTTGATGAGGGAGAGGAGGTCATTGAGATAGGGAGGGGCCATATGGTGAAGGGTTTTGTAGGTGATGACTGGGATTTTGTGGGTGATACGCTGGGGGATGGGAAGCCAATTCAGGTCCTTGAGGACCTTGATGATGTGGTGCCATGATTTGGTATGGGCGGGGAGACGAGCGGCACAGTTCTGAACCAGTTGAAGTAATAATCATAATAATGTGTAGTGGTTTGAACGGGCATCTTTCTGTGCAGAGTTTGAATGTTCTCCCATGTCTGCTTAATTTGGGACTCTAAATTTCCCATAGAGTGTGAATGTCGTTTGCCTTGGGCTCTGTGAAAGGCTGTTGACCTGTCCAGGGTGTACGCTGCCTCTTACCAAGAAACAAGATAGCTGGGATTGGCTCCAGCTCCTGTTGTGGCCATCAAAGTGCTATAGCTGATAGATGGCTGGATGGATGATATTGCTGTATTGAATAATACATGTAGTTGTGTAAACAACTATATTTGCTTTGTCCTGGCAAGCTCCCAAGTTCATCTTCACAACAAATTACCATCAGCAAATGCAACAAACAAACATACATTTTTTAGAAATGTGGCCTGATACTACATACTTTTCATCACTGACCAGACCATATGTGGAGAACATTCTGACTGATAATGGACCACACACGAAGCTTTTGCTTATAATAGACAATGCTCAACACTGCTGCCAGAAATGTATGGATGGAGAACAATTGTTTTACTTTCAGAGGCCCAGTTCAGCAAAAGTCATACTGCTAATTCATCAGCTTTCAGCATTTGAATAACAACACATCATGGGTTTCTGGACTTTGTATAAAAGCCCTTGGAATCATAATGTTAGCAGAGCAAGTTGAACCATCCACTGGGAACAACCCAAACCATCATCATGGGCAAGGTAATGCGCCTTTCACTCATCTTTTCACCTTATAACATTGTTTAACAAAGAATAGACTGTTTGTCAATAAATCGTTATTTATTGATATCTGTTTCAGATCATTTTCTACGAGGAGAGAAACTTCCAGGGTCGCTCCTATGAGTGCATGAGCGACTGCTCCGACATGTCCTCCTACCTGAGCAGGTGCCAGTCCTGCAGGGTGGAGAGCGGCTGTTTCATGGTCTACGAGCGTTCCAACTACATGGGCATGCAGTTCTTCCTGAGGAGGGGCGAGTACCCTGACATGCAGCGCATGATGAGCATGGGAATGATGTTTGACTCCATGAGATCCTGCAGAACGATCCCCTACGTAAGATACCCCATCTCTGTATTCCTTACATTTTTTTATTGTATGTCGGTGATGGTTGTATTTAGCTTCTCCATCACTTTACAGCACAGAGGCCAGTTCAGGATGAAGATCTATGAGAGGGAGAACTTCGGAGGTCAGAGCCACGAGCTGATGGACGACTGCGACAACATCATGGAGCGCTACCGCATGTCCGACTGCATGTCCTCCAATGTGATGGATGGCCACTGGCTGATGTACGAGCAGCCCAACTACAGAGGCAAGATGATGTACCTGAGGCCAGGAGAGTACAGGAACTTCACAAACATGGGCATGAGCGGCACCAGGTTCATGAGCATGAGGCGTATCACTGACATGTGCTAGACTTCTGTTTTGGACATAACCCAATAAAAACAATGTGTAATTCATAATGCATGTTTTACAGTGCTTACTTTCTCTATGTGGTTTGTCCTTTACTAAAAAACAACAAAGTTTAGGTACAGTCCATAAATGTATTTACCGGTACACTTTAAAGTTAAAAGGATTCAAAACAGCTCACTCACCAGGATTTTCAATATTACTGAGTCCACTGTCCTGGTCTTGTAATGCATCCATAGAAGACGTTGTTTGAGTTCTCTATATGTTTCTTGCTTTGTAGTATTTTAGTATTATTGCAGTGGGCACTTGATTTATATCTGTGTACCCTGTAGTTCCATCTATATATATCAATACACATGAGGAATGTTGACAGATAAAGAATTCCTATCCTTAATTTTTTACTATCAGAAACACTGCTTTTAGTGAAAGTAAAGGAAAAACGTTACGCAATGCAGGATTCCTTAGTCTGATCAGGCTTTACAGTTTAAAATGTGAAATGGTATATATCAATATGGTTGTGAATGCTACAGCAATTAAAGTCATAGTTGATAGTACCACATGGTACATTGAATATTCAAATTAAATATTCATACAGTTATCTTCATTATATTATTACATTATAGACATTACATTATATAGATCATACATTATAGAAATCAACCATCAGTTTGGTGCACTTTTATATTGACGTGGCTATTTACCATCAACTTTACCATTGAAGTGTGTTTCTTTAATGTTATATTAAACCTTAGGATCTGCAGTATCGAATGCAGGAAATATTATTTTGTTCGCCCTCGTTCCAAAAAAAACATTTTACATAGTTAATGAAATTTAACATTTACACTAATATTAAAGTTTGTATGGAGCCTCGCACGCACTGATAAACTTATCACGCCATGACGTATGAGAATGTATTGATACTTAATTTATTATGGTGGCTGACTGTACAAACACAGCCTTGTTCTTTCATTCCTTCAATCACCTTGATATAAATAATTGTGTATTCCAAAAATGACTTGACATCCATCCTTTCATTTTCCACATAGAAATGTGAGTTTTTTCTTTTGAGCACACATCCCTTGCCCATTTGGAAGCTGTTTATGACCGTAAACAAGAAACTGTGTGAAAAATGACAATTGATACCCATAAAATGCTCATAAAATCCATTATATATTGATGTATGAATATTCTGTTTGTAGGACTGGCTGAAAAATCTCAGATCCCTTATTTCTGAATCCCACTTGAATACAGATGGTGTGTACAAATGGCACAGCAGAAACAGCAACTCAGAGATCAACCTGCTTTCAACTGGGATTTTCTATATTTCAAAAGAGACTATTTTTAAAGCTGAGTAGTACCTGTAGAACACCACAGTAGCGAAAATGTAATTCAGAAAACTCTTGTGACTTTCACAAAATTGTTATCGCTTTGTTGACGGATCTGTTGAGGATAAAAGAAGCCTAAGGGCTGTACTGTTTCCATTGTGTGGCACAATGGTAGTCTGGTGGGTGAGCGAAACTCTTTTGTTACAAACATTCAAATGTTTTTGAATGTCAGCTTTTTATGAAGCCCAAATTATTTAACATATACACATCTAAAAGCATAATATATTTTTTTAATTATTGTTTTTTTGTTTTTTTTTCAAATTCTACTACTATACTAATACTACTAATACTTACTTACATTGGCTTTTTATTTAGCAAATGCACCATGTGCTATGGATGGCCAGTTTTCCTTTTTTTAAAATACAATATAAATCTTTTACTTGAGGCCTCCATTATTAAGTGATTTAACCTGGACAATTATTTATATCAAAATAATTAAATCATACTAAGATATGTCATGAATGTGAAAGTCTTGCCTTTTCCTTTCAAGTAATGTTGCCTCAAAATGTTAACACTAGTACAATGTTAATACCATACTACTAGAAAAAAAAAAATATTTGTGTTTATCCCAATGTAATCTTTAAAAAAAAAGATGTTACAGCGATCTGATAGTGTGACCTCTCAAATTTCGCTTGTTTTTGTGTGATTTAACATAGGTGTCCTTTGTATGTCAACCTCTGACCTATACATATCAACATATTTACCATGAGTTTAAATTGCAAACTTGTGTGTGAGTGTCTAAGTAAGTAATAGGAAACAGATGGTTTAATTGAAAAGATATTCACTAGATCTTTATTCAAAATCGTGCTTTTATACACTGGTGCTTTAATAACAGGAATCCATGATACGCCTCATGCTCATGAACCTGGTGCCACTCATGCCCATGTCCCTGAAGTTCCTGTGCTCCCCGGGCCTCAGGTACATCATCTTGCCTCTGAATTGGGGCTGCTCGTACAGCAGCCAGTGGCCGTCCATCACGTTGCAGGACATGCAGTCGGACATGCGGTAACGGTCCATCATATTGTCGCAGTCCTCCATCAGCTCGTGGCTCTGACCACCAAAGTTCTCCCTCTCATAGATCTTCATCCTGAACTGACCTCTGTGCTGCGAATAGAAATGCGTAAAATATTAGTGGCACAAATCCCCCATAAAATAACAAATCAGTTTGCTTTCATCAATGATAGTTTGGTTCAACTCAAAAGCAAATAAAGACTTTCAGTACCATGGGGATCATGCGACAGGACCTGATGCAGTCACTCATGCCCATACGCTGGTAGTCAGAATACTCTCCCCTCCTCACAAAGAACTGGTTTCCCATGTAATTAGTGCGGTCGTAGACCATGAAGCAGCCGCTCTCCACCTTGCAGGAGTGACACCTGCTAAGGTAGGAGGACATGTCAGCACAGTCGTTGCTGGTCTCATAGGAACGACCCTGGAAGTTCCTGTCCTCGTAGAAGATGATCTGGAAGGTGGGGAAAAAAGGGGAAACTATTATGCAGACACAGCACAGTGTAAAACAGTTTCACATTTCACTTTTTTTTTCAGCATCTAATCGGTGGCTGTACACACCTTGCCCATGGTCATGGCTACAGTTACTAATGTTTTGGCTCAAATGGACTGCACAGTTTTCTCCCTGTGCCCCTGTGGCTTTTATACCTCACGCCACAAATGATACATGACCCCATTGTTCAAACTCCTGACAGGGCAGCATGGAGCAGAGGCCCCCCGTGTACAGTTCAATTCAAAGTGACCTTCCACAGTTGGTGATTTGCGGTGGTTGCAGGTTGTGAGAAGAGGCCCCGCTTTGCATTGTCTTTGCTGCTGAATAACGGAATAACGGTGAGCGTGTTTTCCACAAACGTACCTTTCTTTGAAGGCCGTGTTAAATATGACCTTTCCTCCAATTTGTTTAACATCTGAAAGAGTAAATCATAATCACTTTTTAGCTAAAAAGTTGGTAAAACAGCCAGTTGCATTTGAGCATTTAGCTGTACACTGGGAACAATACCAGACTAAAGGCATTGAAAGAACAGTTACACAATATACAATTAAAGTACTGCAATATTGCACTACAATAAACTGAATCGACTATGGGAAATGAACATTTCTGGAAGAAAGTAAAATAACTGTATTTATATTATATTTACACATGTTTTTTTTTTCTCTCTTTTAGTCTGAATTTCATAAATATAAACACCACACAGCCTACAAAACCTCAAGTCATCGATTTATTGTCAAATATGTTCAAATGCAATTTTGCGTTCAAATACTTTTTATCAGAAAAGCAGTTTGGCAGTGGGGCGTGGTAAGTGAGCCGGCTGCAGGTGAAAAGTGGAGAGACGGGAGTGGCAGCCGGAACCCAGACAGCTGATCAGAATCAGGTAATCAATTAAGGCAATATAAAGCATGTGGTTAACCTGTTTCTGGTCTCTCTTGCAGTAGGCTGCATCATGGGAGGAGGAAAGATGCAACACTGAAACCTCTCTTGAAATAGAGTGTGAAATGTGTTTTTGGTTTGATGAAAGAAGATTATATTGAGTGCCTCTCCCAGAACTTTGGACATTAACAATCTGGTTGTTTGCCACAATTCTCTGCCTGCCTGCCTTCCTTTGAACGTCGACATGAGCATGAACCCCCACAAGCAGCCTATCTACTATCGTTGAGGGAAATGCAATACGTCATTATTTATGAAGTGAATGCATTATTAATATGCGGAATAGAATTTGAATTAGATTTGTGGTGTTGCAATTGTAACGTATGGGTTTTCTGCAAACAACCACTCTCCAGCACCTGCTTCTGCGCCTTACCTGCAGCTAATCACACTAATAAGTGGCGGCACTATAAAACCCAGTTCCTGCTCACCATTCGTCCCCGGACCACTCAGTTTCTCAGTTTAAGCTCACCGTGACCTTGCATCATTAGCCCTTGCCATCAGGCGCTCTCACCCAATATTGCTAACCCCCTTAACTAATATATTGCCAAATTAAATCTGTTACTTGTGTCCATAGAGAATATAAGAATCAAATTATTCTGGGCATGAGGCAGCAATGTATCTAAAAGTAGTTTCCCAACCACCAAAAAACAACAGAAATTAAAAAAAGAAGACTCAAAAACATGAAAAGATTGAACTTTACAGGTTACTTATAGGTCATTGTATTGGGATGTTTTACCAGAGAAGTCAATGTAATGATATAAGTGACATGAGGTTCGACAACATTATCAAACAGCTTATAGTTTGCTGCAAATGATATATACATTATATACAGTATATCTTAAATTGACTGAGCTTCCTACAGTACAGAAAATTGTTACAACTTGCATGGAATCACTTATTATTATTATTATTATTTATGCCTCCCATTGGTGTTATGTTAAATGTGCAAGTGGTAAATGAAAAACTGCTTCATTAAGCAAGCAGCTTTTCTATTATTTGTTTATCATGTACAACATGTATATTTTAAATGAAAAATAAGTCCATATGTTAACTTTTTTTACCAAATACTAAAATTTCTAAGATAAATCTTAATATGATTATTATTTTTATTTAGCATTATCACTAACCAAATCAGCAATAACTATTATATACAAGGACCCCTTGCCCCTACAAGGAAATATGAACAATTAAAAATAATTACATAGCAATTTTTGATAGTGAGAAATTCACTTTAACTTAATTTATAATCAGCATCTACAATAATACCTCCACGGTATACTCAAATATTGCATTAAAATTGTGCAATATATAAACAATACATTTCTGAGCTATAACAACAAATATAAATAATTAATAAGTGTGAAGTTAAAAGGAGTTAATAATGCGCTTGATGAATCTCATCCCATCATATCCAATGTCTCTGAAGCTCCTGTACTCTCCGGGCCTCAGGTACATCACCTTGCCTCTGAATTGGGGCTGCTCGTGGCCGTCCATCACGTTGCAGGACATGCACTCGGACATGCGGTAGCGCTCCATGATGTTGTCGCAGAGCCATCAGCTCATACATATGAAACAAAAGTTTTCCATCTGGTGGGCTTATTCTATAGGACCCTTTGTTCTGTTACGAAGCTATGTCAAAAACATAGTGGTTAGTCATTTTGATAGTACATTGTGCTTTGTGTTTCTTGATTTCTGAAGTGTCAGAAATGGCATTGCCTGATGCATTCACCAAAAGCCATCATGCGCTGGTAGTCAGATTACTCCCGTCTCCTCAGAAAGAATTGTCGATCCATCAAGTTGGGGCGGTCATAGACCATGAAGCAGCCACTCTCCACCCTGCAGAAGTGACACCTGCTCTGGTAGGAGGACATGTCGGCACAGTTACTGCTGGTCTAAGAGGAACTACTTTGGATGCTCTAGCCTTCGTAAAAAGAAGAAAGTAATTTGGGCTTGTTTGTATACATGCAGCATGTGCACAGCCTTATCAGCTGCATTGTCATCCAATATATTATTACTTTTTACATTGTGGAATAATTTTAGTGTAATATTCTCATTAAAAACTGAGTAAAAGTACTTACTTTATGTATCAATGATGGATATAGTTTGTGCTTTGTAGCATATAGCATTCTTTTTTATGCCTTCTTGTTGTCTTTTTGTCTTGACTTGACTTTGTCTTGACTGTCATGAAAACAAATATAAGATCTTATTTTAAATGTTCCTTTGAAGTGGGTATGCATTTATCACAAGTTGCGCAAGAATAATAAATCCATTACGATGCCTCAATGTGTCCGATTTAAATCCAAAATTGAAGTTGATTTTAGTTTGAATTTGTGTAAACCATTAACTATATCAATCAAGTAAATATCAGATTCATTAATCTCATGCAAAGCATTTTTGATGAGCTCTCGTGACTTTTTATTTTGCAGGATGTATGTTTGCAGTTTTTTTAAATATGCATTTCATCAATATTTCATTGATAAAATATTACTCACTTACTGCATTGCGTCTGTGATGTTTGATTTGAATATTGCTTGATCACAATGAACACAATAAATAGCTCTTAATATTGATTGGTATGTATATGATTTCTTATTCAATATATTAAATAGAGTCAGAATATATTGTGAACATGAGGGCAGAAAATATGCCACAAGGACTTTTGTTGTAAGTTTCAGTTTTTATTTCAAACAGAGAATGTCTAGCACATGTCAGTGATGCGCCTCATGCTCATGAACCTGTTGCCGCTCATGCCCATGTCCCTGAAGTTCCTGTGCTCTCCTGGCCTCAGGTACATCATCTTGCCTCTGAATTGGGGCTGCTCGTACATCAGCCAGTGGCCATCCATCACATTGGAGGACATGCAGTCGGACATGCGGTAGCGTTCCATGATGTTATCGCAGTCGTCCATTAGCTCGTGGCTCTGACCTCCGAAGTTCTCTCTCTCATAGATCTTCATCCTGAACTGGCCTCTGTGCTGTTTATCAAAAAAAAGCATACAAATCTTGAATTTAAAGAAAAAAAGCTTGATCATTTGTCTAGAATGTAAGAATTATTATCATATTTTAAACCTACCATGGGGATCATACGGCAAGACTTGATACCACTGCTCATTCCCATCATGTTCATGTAGTCGGAGTATTCTCCTCTCCTCATGTAGAACTGGTTTCCCATATAGTTGGAACGCTCGTAGACCATGAAACAGCCGCTCTCCACCCTGCAGGATTGGCACCTGCTCAGGTAGGAGGACATGTCGGAGCAGTCGCTCATGCACTCATAGGAGCGACCCTGGAAATTTCTCTCCTCGTAGAAGATGATCTGGGGAAAACAAAGGGAAACGTATGTTTGGTTTAGGACACTAAAAACATGGACATAGTTTCATTCTCTGCACAAATGGTTGTGATTATTGTCTGAAATAATCCTGGTGCCTACCTTGGCCATACTCATGTCAGTGGTGGTCATCTCGTTCGTGAGCTGCTGCTGTTGCTACTGATACTGCTGCACTGCTGTCCTCTGTGGTTTAACTCCTGCTTTTATACCTGAACAAACCATCCAGGGTCAGTGGGCCCCCACTGTTTAAATCCCTGACACAGCAACATGGTATAGAGTAGTATAGGCCTGTATTACTGTGTTGTATAGTCACATGACTAGGCCCTCAAAGACTTCAGAAATGTTTACCCTTTTGATGTTGTACAATAAACAATTTGATCTGACGGGTAATTCAATTAAACACATTTGAATGCGGTCCAGATATCCATAAATTCCATTCTGATACTAACCTGAGGATTAGTCATAATAGACATGTTAGGGTATTGCCATGTAAACAGAATGTTATAGTTAACTTAACTCTAATAAAGCCATACGTAAGACGTGGAGTATTTTAATACCATTTTATATTTATTGTTTTCTTGCATAGACAATACAAAAACATGTTTAATATGTTACCTTATTTTTTACAAAGAAAGAAACAGAAAAATAGAACTAAGCTGGAATTAACAAATACAATTGGCAAAAACTATTTCTCTATGCTGAAAGGATTTTTTTTCCATGGTACAATTTCTAACAATTGTTCTCCACTGGGGGATTCAGTCTTGTACACGTTTGGTATGGCCTTCTTCCTAGCAATCAATAATGACTTGGTTAAATATCTTTCATTTCAGTTACATGACCATTTCCAATGGACATCATTTAAAATACCTTATGTATTGCATATTCCATATTCCTGTAACATATACACTTTCCCCAAATAATTATAGTTTATACCCAAAATGTGTTTTTAGTTTTCCTCTCTATTCCGACATCTAATCCATGTTGTTTCTACTCCTAAACTTTGGTGTAATAATAATAGTAAGCAGATTAGGTTTCTCCACCCATACTTCACCCAAGTCCTTGGGAATTTAGTTTTACACGTGTTGAGCTATTCTTCCATTGTAAATATGATGTTTAACTCACTCTCCCATTTAGCTTTAATCACCTATATAACTTCATCAGATTATAATGTACTATTTTTAAAGCAGTGGACGTAATTAGATTATGCTCTGAAAATGTATAAATGAAGTAGTCTATTAGCAACTCAGGGAAACATTATAATAAAAGAATAGGTCTCATATGAAAACCATTCACATATGTAGATTTGTTTGTATATGGTGCATATGAGGATTTAAGCAGAATTAAAATTTCTGCTCAGGTACGAGTAGAAATTTTGACTGCTCAACCTTCTTAATCGTCATGAGGCGCACACAACTCCTTTACATTTCAAAACAGTACAGTTGGCACGTGTTGATAAGTGACATGTCAGTCAGCTGTCACCATGTAAGCTATTTAAAAATGGATTGAGGTTATGCTTTAGTTCTCTTGCTCATGACAGACAAGGCAGGAGTGCTCACACAATGAAAATAAAGGACACTGACCCTTGACGTCCTCGGGTTGTAGCCATTGACCACCCTGTTGTTGGCAAGATGTTTTTCATACTAAACGATTGATTCTTTATGTCAGTGACAGTGGAAGCCACAAGTAACTCAGCATTGGAAAACAATGAATTCCTCAAATTGGCATTAAAAATAACTTTCTGGATCTCTGAAAGCATGACTTCAGTCTCCAAACTTGCCTTAAATACAGGACTCCCTGTCGCATATGTCAGGAAGTCCTGTATTTAAGGCAAGTGACAAGAAGCCTTATATGGTTTTACTGTGCCACTGTTGTGGTGTCTCTGGGAATATGTAAGTTATCATGCTTAGTGTATTTTCACTCATGTCTAGATTTGTCACTCACGTCACATTTAGTTTTGTACTGACCCCTTGTCTTCAATCAAGATCCTTTAACTTCCTGACTTAGTATCACAGATACAGGTCAGGCTATGGCAAGTCAAAAACGCTAGAAAGGTATGGCAAAGAGGTACAAAGACAATCTGGCAGGGAACCGGCGGAAGTGTACTGATTTAAGCTGGGGAGCATATTAAGGAAGTGGTATCAGGTGAGTGGAGAGGATGAACAGGTGAGTTGAATCCATTGATGGGAAGGCAGACAGGGTCTGAAATGACAACTGAATTC